>CM062808.1:886414379-886830493 GCA_031772625.1 Pinus tabuliformis | reverse complement strand
CGTTAAAACTTTTATAGTAAAGGACTGTTCAATTACAAACAGGAACGAACCACTCCTTCCTAGGGTTCGAATTTAAACTAGGTTGGACTCGTCCGAAGGATGAGTTATAATCAAGCATATGTTATCCTCCTTAAGCTTGTTAAAAATAAAAGAGGTACTTGCCAGAAATGGTGGGGGAAAAGAGAGAGAATGAACCTGTTGTTCACCTTTTGTCTTAAAGAAACTTTATTACCACTCTTGAACACGACACTTTTCATTCACCTGGGTTGGGAAATCTTTTACTCACAGTTGACCAAACCACTTGAAAGTCTTTAACCGCGTTTCGGGGATTAACTTTGAGTTATTCGTCACCAAGCCATCTGTCGTGTCGTTATGTGTTCAAGAGGTCTGCAAGCAAAAACTTTCATCTGCAAAATACTTGTCATCCATTTGACCATCCTGAGTCAGTCCTTACAAACAACATTTCTTCAACTTGGACAATGATTTCGTGTTGTGGGCTTGCCTGCAACGGGTCGCTTTCTATCGACATCGACACATTATCTAGAAAGATGACTTAGGAATCGACAGTACCTTGAAGTCTGCATGCATCAATGGCAGGGTTTCTCGCCTTTGACGTCAGTTTACATCATTGACTTTCGATCAAAGGATTCCGTGAAGTGTTCGACATCAAAACATCTATTCACATTTCACGGGTTGTGCTTGGTACTTTGAGAACCATTGACATTACTGGTGGTTTCTCTCACGCTTGTTAACAGTTTACATCATCGACTGGTAATCAAGTGGTTTCTAAACATGTTCGACATCGAATCATTTAATCACATGGCTAGAATCGTACCAATTCGGGAAGTAGAAGTGAAGACCCTGGATCTAGTTTCTACCATCCAGGCTGCGAGGAGTTTTGTATTCATTATCTATGTAGACTAATCATAAACAGATGGCTGCGTCCATACTGTGTCTACAAAAGTCTATAAAATGATGTACTGCAAGATCATTCCTGTATCAGAATAGTTAGTCCATTAGTTAAAGTTTTGAATCTGAGTATGGGAATGCCTACCTCAGTGATGATATAATCTTATCCATGTATTTTGTGTTGAAAATTGCACGGTTCCAACCAGGCCATCCACAAGACATCCTTGAAATGATAAAGCGCTTCACCCTTCCTAGAATTACCAAACCCTAAATCTATTCCAGGCTTCGCACTTTAGGGGGCAATCTGTTACACTAAAAAATGTCACCTTGACTACTTACAGTTAGTATGGCTCAAATCAACAGTCATGCTACCCTCTTAGGCAAAGTCTTATGCCTCTGTTATCCATCTCAAACTCAAAGAAGAGAGAAAGTCTCTTGTCAAAAATATGTTTATCTCTGGGGTCGCATGGGTTCTCTCTAGCCTTACCTGCGGGGACGCGGACCATGTTCACAAAAGGTGCGTCCTTGGACGCTCTGTATGTTAAGGGACAGGTGCGTCCTTCTATAAAAGGCAAAATGCGCGAGTTTCATCTTAAAAAGTTACTTGTGGTTACTTCTAGAACTTTCTAGAGGTCGGTTTGATGATTTGGATGCGCCTCCCGTGGTTCATGTATCTCTATTAAGGGGGGAACTTATCCCTCAATAAGGGAGCTATCCCACCCAAAGAGGGGGATTATCCCATTGATGGTGGACCTGATAACCCCTCTTTACAGCACTATAAATAAAGACATTGAGCCAGAGGGAGGGGAGGTTGGAGCTATACATTTTTTTGGGTAATGCTGCAGGAATTAGGACTCCATTTAGAACTTGTGAGGAGAGATTGTCTTTGCTTGATTCTACTTGGAAGTGGGTGAGCTTTGTCAAAGTAGAGGAAAAACCCTTTGATGGGACCCTGGGAGGAACTTGCACAACACCAAGGCCAGGTTGTAAGAGTTTCTTTGTTTCGTTATTAATACAACTGGTTTATTTTTTCTCAATAGCTTGTGTTAATGAGTTATTTCATGTGTTCTTGGTCTGCATGTTAAATATTGTTTTTATTATATGAATGCAAGTGCTTGGTAATTGTTTGATTGTTTGTGGTTGCAGGAATTGACTTGAAAGGAGGAGCTCATCCGGATCGGCAAGGACGGACTACAACAACCGCGTTTTGGAATAAGGTAAGCCTAAACACTTGTAGTTTTCATGTTTTTAAAAGGTTTATTTAGAGTAAGATCACTCCATTTTGTCTTGTTTGTCGCTAGAGAGTTTTAGATCCTAGGAGGTCAGTTGTGTCCGCACAAACGACTTTTTCCGCACGACAACATCCCTATAATCGTCGCACACTCTAATTGTTCCTTGTTTTTTCATAACAAGGACAATATTCGATACCAATCGGTTAGAGGAACCGGGTAAATGAAACCAGCATGGAGAAGTTTCTCAACTTCTGCCTTAATGGCAACGACTTTCTTGGGGTGCACCTACCGTAGCCGTTGTCGTATTGGTTTAACATCTGGATACATCTTAATTTCGTGTTCAACGATACTCGAGTCAATGCCTAGCATTTCACTATATGACCAAGCAAAGACATCTCTGAATTCGCGAAAAAGAGCGTCATATATTTCCAGTTCTGAAGGAGAACAACATTTTCCAACATAAATATTCTCTACAACATCTGTTTTGGTCGAGATATTTATGGCAATAGTCTCTTCAATGTTGGACAATTTTCGCTCGGAATCCACCGTGTTTACAGTATTTGATAGAAAATCAAAAACTGAAGGATGATAAAGGTCATCAGGGGTATCTTCTCCACAATCCGGAAGAAGGGAACGATGGTGGGAATCATTCCATGGTGCTCCTTCAATTACCATTGATTGAACAATTCCTTTGTCGGTGACATGCACTCGCAACCAAGGATTTGAAGGGGTACCATATTCCTCAGACCTATCTATCCAAACGCTTGATGAGCGTTGATTTGGGTTTGCCATCCATGCTAGGAATATTGATTGCTACAATATTTCTGTTGGGCTTGGAGGCAAAACCATTGCATGATCCATGTTGATATCATTTTCTAAGATCTTTTTAGAAGATATCATATTGCAGGTTCCTACCGACGCTACTTCCGCTATATTGATTGGAGGTAGACGGGCGAAAGTTCCCATTAATATAGGATCTTTTAGTAGGCCTACTCCGATATTTTGAAGCGAATGGGGGCTTCCATGGATCATAGGAATGCTTCCTGTAACTTGAGAACCATTGGGGAGGAAGTTTTGTTGATCGACGATTGTAATCCCTCCTTGAAAGGGAAATGCAATCTTCCTAAAATAGGTCGACACAACAGCAGCCATAGCATATATCCATGGTCTTCCTAGTAGGATGTTGTAATCAAGATTTCCATTGATTACTTCAACATCTATTTCTACTGTTTTCCCTCCTAGTTCAACTTTCAAGTTACTTAGAATACCATATGGGGTATATGTCCTTCCGTCGAATGCTTTTAATGTCGTCGAAGATCACGACAAGGTTGGAGATCCTAAAGTTTTCCAGCAACTCATCGACATAATGCATGTAGATGCCCCCTCATCAATAATTGTTCGATGAACAGTTTTGTTGAGGGCTTTCACTTGAACAAGGAAAGCTAGTTGAGCTGGTAATTGAGGATCGTATCCTTTATGATCGAAGGATACAAGATTGGAATCCTTTGGGTCTATCCCACCAATGGCTGATAATAAAGCCTGCTTTTGGGATGGGCAATTTTGTAGTACTTCAAGAGTCGACATAGCGGATGGCGATTGGGCCAAATCTTCCACTATATTATAATGTTGTGCCGCTCTAGCGCGGGGATTAAACATCGACTTGTGTACTACTCCCTTCGGCAGTTTTATTGTCAATTCAGGAATGATGGGCGGTGCAACTTCTGTCGAAGTTGTTGTCGAACTACTAGGTTGATCTTTATCCTTGTTGTTCGACAGCTGTGGATTCCCATAATCTTTGTTCCTTGTCGATATCAAAGCATCATTTTGCTGTTTTGAAATCGACAACATTAGCACTTGAGATGGGGAAGCATTTCCACTTTCAACCAGATTTGTTCCTGGATTTGGAAATGGATCAGTTAACATTGCGGAGGTTTTTGAATTCTTGAAGAATTTTTTAAGCTCAGCTCTGTGTGGACAATTTGCGGTCCAATGATCCTCATCGCATATAAAGCATGGATTTTTTGGTTTCCTATCTCTAGGAGGGTTTGCATAAGATTTTTCAGGTGATGATTCTTCCTATTTCTTCTTCCTCCCTTTGCCTTTCTTCTTGCCCCCTGGTTGTTTGGTTTCTTTGCCTTTATCTGTCGATACGACATTTACTTCCGAGGCAAGAAGTTCATCTTTTGCATTTTGACCTGAAATCTTACGGGCCTTTTTGGATGTAGCCTTTGTCGATTTCGTGTTTGTTGTGCCAATCACGCCATCGTCGGCATGAGAGTCATTGTTTGATTTAGGAGGAGGAGGAACTGAGAATTCTGGTCTAGGGGCGTCAGGTATTTTATCGTAGAGCATGCCGGACTGAGTGTAAATCAAGTCCAAATATTGTGCATGAGCGATAACTTGCTCTTCTGTTACAACTCCCCCCTTTGCCACATCTTCTGTGATGGAAGGTAGTAATGACTTGATAAACCATTCAGCTAAGAGCTGATTGGGAACATACGTTTTTACCATTCTACGACGACGTTGCCACTCATGTATATGATCAGATATGTGAGTGGCTGTCATCTGTTTGAAGTTGGTAAGGAGTTCCGTTCCCGTTTCGTACCTTATTGGTAATTGAAAATGGGTTAAAAAGGTTGTGGCTAAGGTACTGAAGTTGTCGAATGAAGCTCTAGGCAATTCGATGTACCATTTTGCTGCTGGACCAGTTAACGTCCTCTGAAAAAGGCGAAGCCTTATCGAATCATCATTTAGGGTGTTTGATGAACACCACAGATGAAAGTTCATCACATGATTCGATGGATCTTCACTCGGATTTCCATTAAATTTAGGAATATCTGATGGAAGTTTATGCGGAATCGCTGGCCACCAAGGGGCGTAAGCGATTGGATCGTTTGTTAACCGATTTAAATCAGGTAACTCTAAAGTTGCCACAAAGGGTAACTGCTGATTCAGGTTAGGTGAAGCATACCCAGGATAAGATGGGATTGCCTGAGAAGTTGGTCTTTGCATACCAGCATAATGCATTTGATGCTGGTAACTTTGGTAAGGTTGGTGGGCATGACCATTGTAAAATGGTTGATTTTGACCGTTTTGAATATACGACTGCCCACTATTTGCAAAGATTTGTTGCTCAGAACCTTAGTATACTTGTTGGAATTGCGGTTGTTGGTATTGTACTAGCCATGGTTGTGAAGCCATGTGCTGTTGCCCAATACTAACAGTTTGACCAAGATGAGGGGTAATTGTACCTGTCTGAACCTATTTCGTTCCACTAGTTGGTGATTGTGGTTGAGTCGTAGGGTCAAGGGCTGTTGCATCACAACCTGAGAAACCTGAGGTTGACATACAACAGGCAGCATTTGAACTTACGACACCGTCACAATAGCTGGCGTTGTTGGTATATTTGACATAGGTAAGCATTGTTGCATCGAGTATACAACTCTTGGTTGTTGAGGTAGTATCGGTACCCAACCGCTAGAGGTAATTCCAACATAACCCGAATTTTGTTGTGAACTCCCGTATGGTTGTCCTCCCTGAGGGGATAATGAAAGGGCATACTGCCCCCCATACGGTGGTAATCCAGAACTCAAGGGAATGGTTTTCCTTTGAGGGTCGGACTGCCCAAATTGACCTCCAAATGGATCAATTTGTTGAGACTCAACATAAGAGTTTCCGGATATTATTCTGGCTGAACAAACAGGAACAGACCATACTGTCGAAACGGCCCCTGAGTGGGCTCCTTCTAGCGGTTGAGAGCTAGTTGGGACAGATGGTATACCGGCGAACATTGTTGGAGTGATAGCAGGGAGTTCTGCCGTCGCTGTGTCAGACGACACAGTCCTAGATGTTGACGGTTGTTCAGACATTTCTAGTCTATCCAAAAGATTACCTAGCGATTCTACAGGAGCTTCCACTGGCAGTAGACTAACTTCTGATGAAGAAGGATATAGAGTGATCCTGACTCCAAATTGCGATGGAGTACTAGTTGGAGGATCTTCCACAATCTCTTCTATGGCAATCAGACCAGGTGGAAGGGGGAGACCGTCAGGTCCGTAGAATATTTCTGGTGCCGAAGAAGGTATGGAATCGGCAGTGATAGATGTTTGAGGAGCAAGACTCTCCGAACCGGTTGTAAATGGAATTGGTTCGGTAACACAAGTGTTTACTCTCAGACTAGGATCAGTACTACTGTCCTTCTGTGGCTGCTGAACTTCTTCTGTAGAGGCAGGGATTCCAGAAATGTTTGGAGTAACCAGAGTCTCTGATGTTGTTGGAACACTTGTTCTAACTTTAACAGGAGATTTGGAACCGGTTAAACGAGTTCGCTTTGTCCGTACTATCTTCGATTCCGGAGACAAAGACGGTTGACTCGTAAGCCTCCGCGAACGACGGGGTTTCAATTGACTTTCTTCCACGATTGCGGATTACTCGATCAACTAAAATAAAGGGGAAGTATGTTTCCGAATTAAATGAATTTTAGACGCTTTGACACAACTTGTTTTTTCAATTTTTAAGAGTCGAGAAAAAACAAAAGATGACTCTAGTCTCCTTCGATTTTTAATGAGCCTGAAGTGACAAGTGCTCAGATGGACCTTTTCTGTTAAGGAGTCTGAAAAGGAATGAAAGGGACTGCTCTGGAAATCTAGGTAGAGGGATTACCAAACCAATCGCAAAACTGCAGAATACTTTTTACGGTACGACAGTCAATCTTCCCGAATGCTGTGTTCAGTGCATTGCGATCGATAGGGCGGCAGACACGGCTTCCTATGGATAAAGGATTAAGCCTATTTGGGTCTCCCAAAATATACTTGACAGTATGTGGGAGCACAAGTTTGTACTGGCACTTATCGTCTCAAAGTGGAGGAATCACCCAACCATTAGTGAGAACAACAGTTACCAGGCTTTATGACGCCGGAATACGTCTCTAGCCTAGACTTCTAAATGTTGTGCGTTAAGTTCCAAAGCGTTGTTAGATTCATTGAATTTATTTTAAAGTTGATCTTGTTTATGAAGTTTGCCTTTCAGGTTCACCGCGAGATGTAGATGTAATTCCTAAAATGCAATCTAAGATGATAAACAAACTTTTTATCTTCTTTGTGCAATGAAAATCCTAGCTACTAAGGAAAGAAAGACAGAATCTTTTCACAAAGAGCAAAGAGCACACTCTAAATGCACTTTCCTAAATCAAGCCAATCAGATTTTCTATATGCAAATGCACATGCATGTATTTGTTTTCGATTTTCTTAGTATATGAATGCTAAAAAGAAAGTTGATGCACAAATCTGAATTTCTTTTCAAGCGACAAACATCAACAAGTTTCTTTTCGAAATAAAAAATGGAGACGATCACAACACCTTACGATTTTGAAATGAATACTTGTTCTTGACACTATAAAATTACAAATTCATACCAAAAACAACAGTAACAGGATAATCGACCATCAACAGCAATCAAACTCTTTCCTACAATTGAAATCGACACTTGCGACAGTTTCAAATCAAAGGACGACAGTACGATTATGCTACTTTTGCAAAGGAGAACTGAAAATGACTCAACAAACACACAAAAACATCTACAGTTCTTTTGTACAAAGGAGGCTGAATAACAACAAGGAAAATGGGTTTCAAACAGACATATACTGATCATAGGCAGCAAAATTCAGGAATAGAACTGGAAAGAATGAATCACAGAAACCAAAACTGCACAGAGCCTAGTTTGATCAGCGCACCTGTAACACAAAGAATTTGAAATGCAGTGCACCTTGTCCACTCGGGAAGTGCGCTGAAGTTTAGATTCTCTGAACAGTACCTGCGCTGGTCTGCGAAACCAGAGATTCTGTTTGGGTTCCGAGTCACAGTTTGCAGTTCAGTTCTTGGGTTTTTTCCGAGCAAAAAGCAATCAGTAATGCAACAATCAGGGGTAGATCTAAGGAGGATCTAAGAGCTATCACAAGGGCAATCAGATAGTTTGTGAATCAGTTGTTTAAATCATAAACAGATCCAGTAGACGGATTGAAGTAGCATTTATCTACTTTGCATTTGTTATGGAAAATGCAGTTCGAATGCTACCTGTAAGTTTATGAAACAGACAACAAAGAATGATAAAAAAACAAACTAATTCTTCCCCAGCGGAGTCGCCATTTTGTTACAGGGAAAAGTGTCTATATAGAACTGCTCTATCCCACTAAGGTGTGACAGCTACCTTAGAAACAAACAGAGAAAAACTACTTTCATTTTTCCTTTATGAATTATAAATAGAGAGGAACAGAAAGACCAACCTCTGTCTTGCGCTAATCCTCTGATTTGATTCCTCTCTTCTTTGATAGTCTTTAGCTACCTGCTCCCTTGCACACCCAGCTTCACAAAGTACCTGTAAGATAATAGTAGCATAACACTATACAAAGACATGGATCTATAATCATAAACAATCTAGGATCAGATGTAAATTGACCATACAAATGTAGCAAACATCAATGACACAAGAGCATGGAAGAAAACTTGAATAGCTTTTATTGATAAACAAGAAAGAGCCAAGAGGAGTTACAACCAGTTGTTCTAACCCAGCATCAACCTCTCAGCAAGGAAGCCCCTCTTCACCTCATACAAAGCTTAGATCACCCAACAATCTGATGTTTGTCTCAAGAAACCAACAACAATTCCTTACAATATGCAAAATTCCAGCCTCTGAATCTCTGGGATGAGGGATCCATATAGATATCTGTAATGGAGATGAGTCAGCTTATGATTTGATTAGTGTCTTCCCTCTGATAGTTCTTGCTTCCACTTGGAGATTGATGATCTCTTACTCATCCTTGGTCGAATTCAGAGAGGCAAGTGTCACAGGAGAAGATTTTGGAAGCTTCCATTGCCTCTCCACCTCACGGAATGACACTGCCATTTGTCATTTCTCACCCATCGCACCCCATAGAAGGGATTTTTGAAATGCAATGCACCCACACAGTGTATTTAGGTGAGATGCAACGCACTTGGCCAGTGGAGCAGCTGAAATGATCCTGTTTTGACCAATTCTGAGCAGTTTTTCATGGAGAACTTCTGGGAGAAGCTGTAATCTGTTGACCTTGTTCCTTTAGGGGTTAGAAAAACACTTTTAGGGACTTAGGAGCCCTTGGTTTATGGAAATTTCATGCTTGGGGTTGTAGTGCCCAAAAATGTCTATAACAGAAGGGGGCTACAACCCCCTTGGCTCTTGTACTAGTTGATGTACTAGTACGTAGGTGCTAACCTACAGAAAGCTACAACCTTCTCTTTTCTTCTAGGGACCACGTTTCATAAATTTTTAGACTGGATCCATCAACAGAATCAATCAAACATCAAAATATATCTGCATCAATCAATCTCCCTTGTACTATCCAAAACTGAATCAAACAATCACTTCTCTGAATGCTGTAACCAGAATACAGTAACAGTACCAGAACCCAAAACACTGCAACAGTAAAAAGAAGTAGCTAAAACATATTTTATGAGACGTACGCTACTTCAACATGTAGAACCTGCATGCATACGCTTCTATATGAAGGGAAACCTGCGTATATGCTATTTTGAATTACTGCACCGACGTGTATACGCGCCTTTTCTATACTGAATCTGCGTACAGATCTGTAAAAGATAATTTACCCTTTTCAACTATTCATACATCAGTTATACCCAGATTATCAGATTAACAGATCAAGACATGCACCAAATATGAAAGATCAAAATCACACAAAGATACTTCTCTTCAAGCGTTAAGATCTTGACCTATCAATAGAACTTATCCTTCTTCTAGCACTCAGGTTCCTCCTTGATTAAGATCTAGCTATGCACCATAACCTAATCACCAGTATTCTAGATCTTGCTCTTCATTAGATATTCAATCCTTGAGTGCCCTTGCCTAATGATCTCCTCCTTATTTTATAGTCTTGGGCCTTACTCAATACCATGGTCCAAAACCACTTAGAATAAATACCTTGGACCAAATACATGGAGTCAACACTTCGGTCAAGATACCTTGGATCAATACCACGGGTCAAAATACCAGGGACCAAAACCAAGTTTTCCAACATGTACGCGGTTTGCCTTGTGAGAAAGTGCGTGTATATGCATACACACCTTTTGGACTTCTAACCCGCATGTATACGCGACTTGGTCAAGGGGAACCTACGTGTATCTCTTTTCCTTCATTCTGAAAGCCTAAACTATGATCTGTCATCTGAGTGAGTTGCCATCAAGGAAAACACCTGTGTCATAGCACCAAACCTGTGTCATAATGCCAACAATTAAGTTCCAGGTGAATGCATTTGAATCTGAGCTAAATGAATCCTAGAAGAGTAGTATGGAATTACAGAGGAAAAATGAAGATGAATAGAATTTCTGGGATAAGAAAAGGAGTAATTTAGAAACTACTCTTGCAGAGCTACAAAAAACATGAAGATTTGATGTTACAATAGTCTATAAAGAATGCAATTGAAAACAAATTACTCTCTAGAATGTCCTTTTTGGAAGAAATGAAGGATCTATTTCAAAGGGTGAGATACAAATAACTAATTTAAGGATTAAGATAAGTTACTAGTGGCATTCTATGACCAAATCATTTTATTTGTAAAATGTAATAAAAATTGGATAACTTGTATTTTTGGTGTTCATATGGCTATGAATTGGAGGATTCTAAAATTGATTCCCGAAATTAATTTGGATTCAAGCAAAGACAAATGTCAGTTTTTCTACCTTAAAAAATTAACGCCTTCTATGAATATGAAAGAAGTCATTCTTATTTAAATTTGTTTCTTCATAGGTCAAAATAGGAATGAAATTAATGGATGTATTTTCTAAATACATGGACTTGAACAAAGACATTCACCACTCTCGGCGTTAGTGAATGCAACAATAGTAATGTTTTTGTTTCTGCTAATTTATTTTTAATTTTAATTTTTTTTTTTTTTAATTTTTTTTTTTTATGCTATTATAAACCATTTATTCCTATCCCTTTTATGTGGTATTCTAAACAATAAATCACTTATTTCTATTTCTATTTTTTTCTTTTTCCTACAACTATTGCTACTATTATTATTCCCCAACTACTACTTGTAGGAGGGAGCATATCAATGTGTGAATAAATGTTGGAAGGCTAGATGATTATTTATGTTTTTCTTTTTTCTTTTTCTCTACATCTATTCATTATTGTAATTCCTAAGCCACTCCTTGTAGGAGGGGGCGTATCAATGTATGAATAAATGTTGGAAGACTAAATGGCTACATAGGTTCAAGTTGAAGCTTAGATTCGTCTCTTATTTACAAAATGTTTGCAAATTAGTGTTTTAATGTTTATCTCTATGTTTTTTGAATCTCCAAGCACAAAAAAATAATTTAAGAAGTAAAATTTTGTTGTTTTTTTTAACAATTTAATATCATGTATTTGTGTTTTTAATGATTCACTTTCAAGTGGAGTTATAATAATATTATGTAGGTCGATTGAATCATTGAAGGAATCCCCTATTCAAATTTCCCACTCAAGCTCTGCAACACTATTCGGCTATGAGAGTCTCGACCATGAAATCCCTGGGAGGAGGGGATCCCAACCCCTCAGCCCCACTGCTTCCCTAAGAGAAATAAAATGCATAAAATTATCTGCTACAAGATCAATCAATGAAACCTCTGCAAACTATGCATTATAGCAATCTGCATCCCTCCCCAAGTCACCAGAGACCTCCCAGCACACCATGTGCACCTTCATAGCTAAGTCCTCTCTTATCCCAAAGCTCCACATCCCGCCTTCTAGTCTAACCAACAATATTCAATTCATGCATGATCATGCTTTGATCTGTAAATTCATAAGTATTTGGCCATCTGAAACCACCCTCCTCAAGTGGATTGCAAAAATATGGAAGTCCGAAGGACATTATGAAGTCAAGCTAGGCCCAAAAGGCTTCTTCACAGTAGTGTTTGACCGCCATGAAGACTAGAAATATGTCATGGAAAGAGGCCCATATTTTCTTAGCTTAGCAATCCTTTTTCTCAGACATTGGACACCTAAATTCAATCCAGACATGGAATACTTCTCCTGGGCTCTAGTCTGGATCTGACTGTATTCACATTCGTTTGATTACTGGGACCCTGAAACCATACAAGATATCGGTAACAAAATGGGTCAATTTGTATGCATGTCAGAGAAAACTAAGAATGGTTTCTACTCCTCTTATGCAAGGTTCTGTGCCTATCTAAACATCTCAGGCTCATTTCCTGAAGCAATATCCCTCGAATATGAAGACAATGCCTAGATTCAAATTCTAGCTGATGAGCATGTACCATTTCGTTGTCATAAGTTCCATAAACATGGTCATTTCTTTAGAGATTGTCCCCTGAATGTAGTAAATCCAAAAACCCACAAAACAAGAGAATCAAGAGAGGATGGTTTCACCAAAGTTCCCAATAAAAAATGACACAACAGGAAAGCCAATGCTCCCAGCTCATCAAAGAAACAAGCCACCAACAACAAAAACAAATTTGAAGTGTTGAGTGAACTAACAAAAGATAAAATGGAACAAGATTTAGAAAAGGAGAACCAAAGGCTTCATTCATCAATCCAGATCTGAATCCAGAAGGAAAAGCTTCAATGGAAGATCCAAGCCAACTTAAGCAACATGCAACTCCAAATCCAGAGCTCTCAGAAATCCAACCCATTGACGAAACTACCACCATGGATGAGGATTACCTAGAAGACTTGGAAGGTCTAGACATATTAGCCATGGAAGAAGCTTGCAAACACAATACACTGGACTACATCCCACCCAAGAAAATCAATCTGTTAGCAGCAACACTTCAAAAAGAAAATGCATCTCAACAACTTGCGTTTCAAGCAAATACCTCCAAAGATGGTAAGAAGAGCAACAAGGAATTCAAAAAAATAGGTCTTAAAACCACCATGCAATGCATAGATGCAGTTGGAAGGAAGTTGGTTAACTTAGGTCAGTATAGACAGATCACTGAGGTATACGCCACAAAAAATTCCCCCCATCAATGAAGGTTATATCCTGGAATATTAGTGGTTTGAATTCCCCCTCTGAGAATCACATTCTTCATCGGATAGTGAAACAAGCTCTTCCAACAATTCTACTAATTCGAGAAACCAAGTGCTCTGGCACTGACTTCAAACTCTTTATGATTTTTTTTGGAAGAAAGCACACACACAATAAATAAGTGTTGAAGGTTCCTCTGGAGGGCTCAAAATTCCCTGGAACTCTCAACTCATTCAAGTAGAGCAACATGCATAACACCCCAATTCCTTAACAGTAAAATTTCACCTCTTAGGCACTGATCAACATGGTTATCTGACTAACATCTATGGTCCCAAAATTCCCTCAAGGAAACATGAAATGATACAATATCTAACAACCCTTTGTGGCACCCTTAACCCCAACCTCTGGATCATAGGAGGGGACTTCAACCTAATCCTCTCCCTAGGGGAGAAGTAGGGAGGACGCATGCATCTTGAGCCAGAAGCAAAGGAGCTACAAAAATTCATAGAGGACTCCAATCTGGTGGACATAAAGACATCAAATGGAATTTATACCTGGAACAATAGGAGGGGATGTGTTTTGGGGATATCTTCTTGTCTTGACATATTCTTGGTGGCATAACATTGGCTAATGGGCAGCAACAATCTTACAGCAGAGATCCTCACCTTAGCGGGCTCATACCACTATCCGATCTCATTATCATGGTGCTTTTTCAGTAAGTCTCTCAAATGGACTTTTAGATTTGAACAATTTTAGATAATAGACCCTGGAATAGTCATCGAAATCCAACATTGGTGGCAGAGCATAAAAATTCATGGCACCAAGATGTATATCTTCTAGCAAAAATTAAAAAGAATCAAAGAACTTCTCCACAAATGGAATCAGGAAGAGTTCGGCAACATATTCTAGGAAAATATAATCCTATAAGAGCAATTATCCTCTCTCCAATAGGCTATACTTTCAAGGGGACACACAATTGAACTCACATATAGGGAAGGCCTACTCATGCAACAATTAGAGGAGCACGATAAACAAGAAGAGATCCAACAGAGAAAAAAATCTAGAATCTCTTGGCTGAAAGAAGGAGAAAGCAACATGACATTCTTTCATAGCTCAACTATCCAAAACATACCCAATAACCACATTGCAATGTTATTCTGGACAATGGGGACATCATGGAGAAGCAGGAAGACCTGGAAACCACTATGGTCAACCATTTCTTGACCATCCTCTCAGAACCTTTGATCCAAAGAAATATTGACATTAAGAACATAATAGATCACATCCCTTATTTGGTCTTACAAGAACACAACACTACCCTCTTCAAAGAAATCAAGGAGGAAGAAGTTCATGAATCACTATTCAATATGCTAGAAGGAAAGGCCTCGGGACCAGATGGCTTTACAATTTCTTTTTTCAAAAGTTGTTGGCACTTCCTGCATCAGGACATTACAAACTCGATAGAAGACTCTCAAGCTTCCCAATCTATTTTTCCACCCCTTAATGCAACCTTATTCACTCTAGTTCCCAATGAAGAAAATGTTGCTACAACAGGTAAGTACATGACCATAGCTCCCTGCAATGTAATTTATAAAATCATCTCCAAAGTCACCACAAATTTCCTAAAGCCCATCCTCCCGCACCTTAATTCCCAGAAAAATAAGGTTATGTTGAAGGCAGGAAGATCCTTGGCAACATCTTTCTTACCCATGAAGCTATCCACTCCATCAAATCGCTGAAGCAATCTGGCATGTTAATCAAGTCAGATCTTTCAAAATCCTTTGACATCCTCAACTAGGACTACATAGAATAGGTCCTGTTTGCATTTGGGTTCAGTCCTCCTTGGACCCCCTGGGACATGTGCTTCATCACCTCGAATTTCTTCTCTATCCTTGTAAATGGCTCCTCATCAGACACCTTTCAGCCCTCCAGAGGCATCAGGAAAGGGGATCCACTCTCTCCCGTTCTCTTCATCCTTGTGGTAGAAGGATTGGGTAGAGCGGTAAAAGCTACCATCACACATGGATATCTCATTAGTATCATCAAGCCCCTCAACCCCCCCCCATATCTCATAAAAAATTCGTTGATGAAACTCTCCTTTTCAATCACTCCTCTGTCAAGGAAGCTCATTCCATTAAAAGAATTCTAGACTCATTCTCCACTACCTTAGGCACTTCCATCAATTTTGAAATATTTATCATCTTCTTCTTTAATTCTCGCCTTGCCACCCAAAGGGATATTAAGTGCATAAATAGCTTCTCATTTGGTAATATACCTTCCAAGTACCTTAGAATGCCCCTCTCAACTTTTGCTGCCAAGAATTCCTCTTGGAAATGCCTCTTGGACAAGTTAAAAAATAAACTCAATTGCTAGTCTTTTCGACCTCTGAACATAACATACATACATGTTCTTCTTAAATAGGTCCTACAAGATTTTCCTTCCTATTTCTTTTTTGTCCTAGTAACACCTAAATGGGTCCTCAAGGCTCTTAGAAACATACAACATAATTTCCTGTGGGGAGGATCTCAAATCAAACAAAAATGGTCATTGGTCAAATGGGACATGCTCTACCTCTCAAAACCAGAAGGGGGGCTTGGATTAAAAGACCTGGAAAAAGTTAAGAAAGTCATGGGAGATAAGATCTGGTGGAGATGGGTCAAGCACACCATAGAACCATGGGCTAAACTCTGGAACATGAAGTATGCTCAAAACACTGACAAGCAAGATCTAATCTGCTTGAACCCACCCATCCAGGGTTCTCACATCTGGAATATGGAAAATGAAAATAGATCCATGGTACAAAGTCACAGTTTCTGGGAAATAAGGGATGGTTTTTCAACGATATTCTGGACATATTCATGGAAACAAACCCCCAGTCTTAGCAGAAAGCTACAACTCCCCCTCAATGAACATCAAGCTCATACTTCCAACAAGTTGTTAGTGTCGCAATAATGGAAAGAAGACCCCTCCCAAGAAAGACACAGATGGATCCTCCCAACTCTAGCACAAGAGGAAGACACAGAATCAAATCATTCTTGCATGAAGGAGGAACTAGTTCATAGAACGCTAAAAAATAACATCATCCTAGACATTTTAAGGTGGGGATACAAAAATGCAGATACTTTCAGTGTCAAAGAAGCTTATTGCATTTACTAACAAACCAAAATCAGGACCTGGACCCATTTTGGTAAAATTTATGGGCTCCACACCTCTTGCTCAAGATGGAAATATTTACTTTTGTCCTTGTTAGAAGGTGCATCCTTACATGGGAGAATCTTACCAAACGAGGCTTTGTTGGCCCCTCATGGTGTTGCATGTGTAGATCCTCACAGGAATTGATTGACCATCTATTCGATTCTTGTCCTCTCGTCAGTCAAATTTGGGAGAGAATAGAATAAGGCTTTCACAGGCATGATAGAGCAGTGAACAATATCACTTAGTCCCTAAATAAATGGAGTTCAATCCCTTTTCAAACCCCCATTCTCAATAGAATCTAGTCCCTAATCCCATTCTTCTTGGTCTGGGAAATCTAGAAGGAAAGGAATCGTCAAATTCTTGATGAAAAAATCCAAAGAAAGGAAGGAATTTGGATGCTTCTCCACAAACATGTCAATGAAACACTACACATCCAAAAATGGGAAGAAAGTGACTTTCAAGGCCCTCAATCTGAGTAAGCAATTCTTGAATGGTGGCACTTGTCCAAGCCTCCAAACATAAACATCAAACAACCAAAGCACATGACAATGGAATTGGATCTTTGGTTTTCTCCTACACCCAATTTATATAAGCTCAAATATGATGGTGCCTCCAATGACGACCCAAGTCCCATAGGCATCAGAGGCACCTTTCAAAATCACCACGGTGAGGTCATTCGAGCTTATAGAGGTTCACTTGGTTGGGAGAGAAAAAATATGGATGAGTTGGAAGCACTCATGCAAGGACTAATCATAGACCAATCACACAATCTCCACCCCCTCATAGTAGAGGGAGACTCACAGGTGATCACTTAAATTTCCAACTGCATACTTAATGATTCTCTAGCTCACAAATGCTCAAGCTATTGGTGGCTGGAACATGATGTTCAAAAACTAACAACAATCATTGCATAAGGGTGGGAAATTATCTTTGATCACATCAAAAGGAAGGAAAACAGATTAGCGAACCTCCTTGCCAACAAAGGGGTGGAATAAAATATGGATTTGAGTCAGTTCACACAGATTTCTCTCACAAATGTCACCTGGTTCACTCAATGTCAAATCCTCATCTCTCAAGAGAAACCTCTAAGGGGGTCCTAAAGCCATTGATATGTATCAAGAAAAGAACAAGCTTCATGGGGATAGCATCATTGGTTCACCCAAGCTTATAGAACATCTGATGTCTGTAGCATTTATGTTAATATAAAAAGATCAACTTACTTAAAAAAAATGATTTCAAGTGGGAAATTAAAGAAGACAATTATAATGACATGCAACTATGCAAGAATGTAAGTGAATAAATATAATAATTCTCATTAGTCCCCAGTAATTAATAAAAGACCCTTTTCCAATTTAGAGGTAATTTTCAAGTTTATAAAACTATTTCTTTGTGTGTTTAAATTATTAAGGTTAACACATTCCCACAATTATGGTATTTTTTATAGGTTATGCTCTTATTTACTCTACTAACTTTTACATATTTTACACATCAATAATCCATTAATTATAATGAAAAATAAAAAATTATAATATGTAATTTTATTTTAATGTGTTCAATAGTTTTTTTATTTTAATTTAATTTAATATTTTTACATATTTTATATTTTATATTATTAATTTTAATTAAATTAAATAAGTCAAAGATCCATTCACACTCAACTACCTAAACCACCATTTACAAACCCACACAAGGAGGTAGCTTAGCCCACTTACAATGCTGAGGTATCGCACTTCCAAACATATCCTCTTGATCTAAATGGTATTCATCTTAGCCCAGGAAGAATATTGCAAAAAAGAGATTCTCTTGATGTCATTGAAGGAGAACATTTAGAAAAAAATATTCAAATGAGAAGACTGAAGAATCATGGGCTGCACTTGATGAAGAGAAGACATTAGAATCAAAGATTGAGAAAGTTCCCTCATGTTTACCATCAAATCCTCCATGTGTTCAAGAGAATAATCAGCAAAAATAGGAAGATTTGAATGTCATGGTAGAAGAATACATGAAGAATGATCCAGATGAGCAAGCAAATCAAGGGCATAAAATCTATATTGAGTTTTGGTTCTAGAAAATAAACAAGATGGAGCATCACCTCTCTTCTTCAAAAATGCTTGATATCATCAAAGGAAAAGCATTTGGTCTCTAAAATTCAAGTACATGTCAAAGCATATATTTTGATCCTACACATGAGTTTATTTGTCATCTTGATCTACACATGGCTCCATTGGAAGTATTCCTATACTTGAAAGAAATCATGTTTTTTCAAGTAGAGTAGGATAGAAAAAAGAAACAAAAAATGAAAAAATAAGAGGAAAAATAAAATCTCAGGTGAAAACCTTCTTTGAGGCACTTGAGATTGGCTCATTGATTGAAAATCTCTATGGGGTGGTCAATGGATTGGAAAAAGAAAAAAAATGAGAAAAAGAAAGGATCCTAGGTGAAAACCTCCTTTGAGGCGCCTAGGAAAACCTACTAGTTGAAAACCTCATTGAGGCAAGTAGGCCTAAATGAAAAAAAATTGAAAAAAATTCTTTGCTCCATTTATCTCTCTCTAATTTATGCAAGTGCCCTCCAATCTTTGCAAGCAACAAAAACAAGTTAGCACCAAAAAGAAAAGTTGGTCAACAATCTAGTCAAAGGAAGTCAAACTTGGACTTTCTCCTCCTTTACTTAGATGCCCCAATAATACCAAGTCCATGTAAACCCATCGCCCTCATCCATTTCCAACATCCACCCACCATTTCCAGGCCTTTCCCATTCATTTTCCTTGTTGTCCTAAAATTCTACATGAGGGTTATGTTTTGCTACAGGCGGCCAAAATACACAGGGTAAAAATTATTTTTACCCTATCTCAAAAATTTTGGATCCATTGACTGCGTTGTTTCATGGGGAGATGCATATTGATGATGGTAACATGCTCAAGGAATTTCAGCAAATTCTATTGCACAATTTTGGAGAAATCGACCTCCATCACCTACGACCATTTTTTATTTTTCTTGAGATTCGTGCATCCATTGGCCAATATTTTTTATGGGGATATGCATAAGGATTATGGAAATATTCTCACCAAATTTCAGGTCAATCCAATATTCAATTTGAGATATATGGATAAAACAATTTTGCTATAAGAGACTGTCTTGAAATGCTACAGGAGGCATATATGATTAGAAAAAGGGGTCAAAAGGGCATGTATTCTCTAAGAAATGTTGGTAGAGTTCCACCTTTATCACCTTAATCATTCATCCACTCCATCTAGCCAAGAGTCATCTTCAAATTCCACTCTACCTTACATGAAAAAATCAGAAAAAAAATAAAAAAAATTGTCAACTTTTCCACCACCTACACCACCTCTTCATGATTATAACCCTATCCTTATACCACCTATGCCTTGCCATGAATACCACATGAAGTAATGAGATATCAAAGAGGAATTAAATGACTTCTATAGGAAGAGGATTCCTTCTATAGCAACGTATACAGTTACAATAGAACTCAACATCATTTTTTTTCACCCACAGAGCAGAAGATCCAACCACCTTAAGCATCACGAAGCCATTTCTAAAGTTGAGAAGGGACACATCCTCCTTAGAAAGAATTCCATCCACTCCACTAGTAACAACTGGGACACTGGGAAGAAAACTACAGACACAATAATTTTATTATTCAAAGAATCATCAAGCTAAGAGGACTTGTACATAAGCAAATAAAGGAAACCAACACCTTCAAGACCATCATATTATGAATTCCAAATCTAGCATGCAAGCATCTCCAGCAAATCGACAACACAGGTAGGTAGATGTATGAAATATTATTCACCTCTTCTCTTGAGGGTATTATGGTTAGAAATTTATTTTCAATGCATGAGAGATGATGTTTTATAAGCTAAGGATGGGTTAGTAGTCTCGACCACCCTCAACTAGTTAAGTGAAACTAACTCCCTCACTCATGTAACAAGGAAAATACAAATTAAGAAGGGTAATGATTATGAGGAGTGGGTACTGTTAGAGTCGGTATTGTCATCCCTCCGTCAGAGATCAAATCGTCTTGTTGCATTTCATATTAGGTGTCCCGCCTAGTCATTTTCATTCCATTAGGCGCATAGATCATTTGACGGTAGTGGTATTCCTCCAGTTTCCCTCATGTTATCTACCTGCTGGCTCATGTTTGTTCATTTAGAAACATACACAGTCTTCTTTTTATCTTGAAAATTGCAAAGGTTGTCTTTAGGGTTTCATTAGGGTTTCAAAAAATGTGTTAAAATGTCCAATAATTGCCAGCAGGCCATGAGGAGGTTGCAACATCAATAAATTTTATCACCAAGCATTTGAAAATGTGTTTTTCCTCAAAACTCTGTTTTGAGGAAAAAACAGAGTATTTAGCATTTATTGTACAAAATCATGAAAGTTTTTGTTTTCCTCATTGTAAATCCATTCATCTGCATCCTGGTTTCTTTCCTTAGCCCAAAAGCCCCAACACCTGCAAAAAAAAGCAAGCTTAGGTCATTAAATTCATCACAAAGTGAAAAAAAGTAGCGAAAAAGTTCAAAAACAGAGTTTAAAGATGAAGTCAAATCCAAAACATTATAAAAGTGGGTTTCATGAGCCAAAATTTCAAAAGCTCTTGGTTTATAAGAAATGCCTTCATTTGTAAAGTTCATTTGCAAAAGATAAGTAAGGCAAAGTGATTTTGTTGAGCAAGAGGAAAAAATTGGGTGAAAATCGCTCTTGGTGATCGGCGTGGCGCACTGGGTAGGAGGCGCGGCGCATTGGTGAGGCGCGGTGCACTGGGCCTCAGAACTTAGTGTATTTTTGCACAGGCGCGATGCACTAGTGGGGCGCGGTGCATTGGGCATGCTGAACGGTGCACATAGCCAAAACTTCCAAACTCACTCTAATCGCCCGAAATCGCTTGGAACGGTCTTGACACAAGTAGGTACAATCTTCAAAGTTGTATTTCATATAAGTTTGACGATGGTTTGATGGTGTGTTTTTTATGGTGCTTGTGAGAAGCAATCAAACCCTACTATTAAAAAAAAACTTGCTACCTAGGGTTTGAAAACCTATTTTGCTACCAAGTTCATCATCCCTCCATTACTCCCCTATCCCATTTATCCCTGAATTTCATTGTTCCCTAAGTTCCCCAACCCCCCTAAATTCACTAATCCCCTATCCCAAGTTCCCTTTCCCAAAATCCTAATTGTAAAATCCCAAACCCTAACCCTATACAAAACTCCCATAATATCCCATTTTTCCCTAGCTAACTCTGTCCCAACAGTCCCTAAATTCCCATTATTTTTCCCTCTCCTAAGAATCCCTTGTTTCACTGTTTTCCCTTGGTAGCATAGGTCAAACAATCATCAAAGGCAGTCCAACATAGTTTGACACATCAACACCTATTTCTCCAAGCCAATTTGTCTTTCAGCAGTTATGGCATCTGATCCCTCATATGATTATGAAGAAGAGACCCAAAGTGATTCACCCACGGAGGGACATGCACCCAGGAGGCCTCATAGAGGTGGCAGACATATCAGAGAAGAACCAACCACTCTTGCCAAGTTACAGGCTTGCCCTCTTGCCATATTTTGTTTCCAGCATCAGTCATGTTATGAATTTGCGAAAAGGTTGCTAATATTCAGTTTCATCATGAGTTGGCCCGCTTATTTGTGTTGCATTTACATGGTGATCAAGCCACTCTTGCTGGTGTTATTTTCACATTAACACCAGAAACCATTTCATTGGCAACCGGCATACCAAACATTGGAGAACCATGAAATAAAAGGCAGAAGATTGACCGAAAACACTATGAACCATACATCAAACCTGGTTTTTTGAGGTAGCTTAAGAGAGTGTTTCCTTTCCGGTTTCTCAAGGATGAGTATGCTCCTTTAATGAAACTCATCATGAAGTATTTCACCTGTGAGGTCCGGTTCTCCTGCTTGTATGCTTATCACATCAAGCTGCTGATGCATTTCACTCGGGTACGGATGATGAACATTCCTTATTTCATATGCCAAAACATAGAAAGGATGACCACTCTTGTGCAGCACAAGACCCCTCAGCAACAGTTTAACAGTCTTTATCATTTTGCTCTCATCAAAATTGTGGTCGTTCATCAGCTTGGTTTACAGGGCATCACTTGGGATGACTTCATCTCTCGTGAGTTTTTCAGAGCTTCACAGGGACCTTCAGAGGTTGGGCATGAGACAGGTGGACCTTCTTATCAGCAGGGCCATGAGACCGCTAGTATGCCGGTGTTCATCTCCTATCAGAGGGGCACTAGATGGTTGTTTGCAGCAGCAAAGCGAGTGTTATCTCCACCCGGGGTGGAAGGGGCCTCGCTTCCTCCATCAGCACAGCAGGTTTAGGACTGAGGCAAGAGGCCTCTATAGGAGGAAGGACCATCAGGTGAGCGAGAGACTGATTTCATCCTCATTGAGGGTGATGATACTGACATGGGCCCACAAAGTGAAAAACTTAGACAGATCATCAAGGAGCAACATGCGGATATTGATGCCTTGTCCTCCAACTTGGATAGAGCCTAGTGGACTATATAGTATTTGGAGTAGAGGAACAAGTAGCTTGAGGATCAACAGGTGGTGATGGAGTTACAGAACATTCGGCAAAACCACCAAAGTGCCCGAAGGAGGAGGATAGAGTTCACTTCATTGGAGAAAGAGATCAATGCTGATCGAGAGTCATGGCTTGAAAGAGTCAATATACACTTGGAGAGGAAGTTGGAGAAGGCAATAAATGAGAAGAACATGCTTAGAAATTTGTCATATCATTATTTGTCCCAGAATTTGGTGTGCCAAGCAAGAATCAGGAATTTGAAAGCTAAGTTGAAGAGAGCATCAAGGAGGCAAAAAGAGGATGAAGGACTTCAAATCTTGGCTTAGGCTTCCTTGGCTCATCACAAAACTTGATAGAGAAGACTCAGCCCAAATTTCAAGAAATTTGGAGCAATTTTTGCATTTTTGTAAATTTTTGGCACAAAAAACAGAGTTTTCCTCCCTATGCGCCGCGCCACGTGGTGCTCGCTTTTGCTAGAGGGCTCTAAATCACAAAAACTTTGCATTTCTGGATTTTTCATGGAAATTTATGCTTTTCTACTTATGGCCAAGAAGTTTGGACAGGTTTTGGGCCCTAAAAAGGTCAAAAAACACTCAAAAAATGACCTCATTGCCCCTATTTTGACACACAGGAAGCAGTGTTGGGAGAATGGACTTTTGGAGGGGAAAATGGAGGCCAAATTGAAAAATTCCACTTGGGTTGGAAAGTAGATAGGCATACCTTTCCAACAAGCACACCTAGAGCTCATTTGGACATCGGGAAGGCCTCCAAAAGTGGGTCCAAACAGGCGCTACGCATAGAGAATCAGGCGTGGCGCATAGAGGAAAAATTGCCAGTTTGACCAAGTTTTGCTCTGTTTTTCGCCCAGTTTCGCCTAGTTTGACTTTTTCACTTTCCTAATGGAAAATTTATGATGTAATTTGATGAAATTTGATGGATTATGATGTAAATATGTTTGATTTTCACTTGTAGAGGTAGATTCATCAGTTTAGAGGTTGTTTCAAACTGAATGGATCAGTTTCCTTGTTTTTAGAGGCATGCTGTTATGTTGCCTAGTTTCTAGTTCTCAGTTTAGAATCAGTTGGATCAGATCCTAAACTCATGAGCTCAACCCCTAGAGGCAAGGAGGAGCTATGTTTGTCTATATTATGTTGTTTTTCAGTCATTAGCATGGTTGGACTCTTGAGAAAGCCTTGAGCTTCATTGTACACTGATATTTTCATTTTGGCTAAGGAATTGAGACCAGGATTTGCAGCACTCTTTGGGATTCATGTGGCAATTTGTATTGGTACAATGCTTCTCTTTGTAATTGTGAATTTTGTTTATGTATGCCATCATCTATATTATTTCTTCTGAACTAAACAAACAAGAGTGTAAGTAGAATTCATTGAAAGTGCAATGCTCTATTTGAAGTTTGCTTTAGTTGTTTGATGTTTTTAGTTGTTTGGGGAGGATTCATGATTGCCCTGTTCCTCTTCAACACCTCACCTGTCTTTCCCTCCATCTCATTAAAATTTAAGTGCCAAAATGATCGCCTACCTTGCCCCATCGAGATCTCTGCAGAACTGACCCTCAATCCCCGCGCCCCAAAATTTGTTTTCCCCTTGATTCCAACAAAACCCCCAAAAAAATCAAATCAAATCCTTGTACTTCATACCTAGCCTAAAATTAGTTTTATTTCAGTCATCTCAAGCCCCATTGATTATCTTCTGTTGAGATTGACCCGGAGAGAGCCCTCTCTTGTCCTCGTAGGGCTAGCTACGAGGCTGAGTGTGGTTTGATGTTGGTCTTGGATCCTACCTTTTCAGCTTGAGGTAAATCTAGGCACTAAAAGGTACAATGGTTAAAAGAGGAAATTCGTTCAAAGGCCAAGTCACCAAAGCACTCTAAGCCATTACCATAAACGGGAATAAAAGTACGAGGCTTAAATTCACTTGCACAATTACTCATTCCCAAGAAACAATTGGAGAAACCCATCAATGTACAAAAGGATGAGCTAGATGCTACCAGGGGTTACCCGAGAATAGTTGCTACACGAGAAATAGGGCTGCTACAGGAGAGATGGACTATGTGTTACAAGAGAAACATATTTGCTATAGGAGAAGACAAAGTGCTACAGGGAATTATAGAGAGCAACAAAAAGCATGAAACCATATATTGGAAGAGGGACATCTAAGAGAATGTTAAGTACACATTTTTCTCTACCATCTATGGGAAAGAAACCTGCAAGACCTCTCATTCCTTAAACAATGCATCCTGTAACAAAATTCTGGTAGCAGTTTGAGATAAAAAAAATTGAATGAGAATGTTTCTTTTGATCTAAGCAAGATAAGAAAGAAAATGGAATTATTTTTGAGTTGATTATGAAGTTTTCCTTCCTCTAACTAGTATGGATAATTTTTTTCCTTCAGCCCTATAACAGATTGGGAATATTGGTTTTCCAAACTTTGGAAAATCACAGTGACAAAACATGGGGGGAGTAGTTTCAATTGAAGAGAGTCCACAAACTCATCAAGGATGCTAATTATCACATATGTTGTGGATAATTTTCAAAAACTTGTATCATGGGCAAACATTATGGACATTAACAGGGAAAATTTTCTTAAGACATAAGCACAAGCCTAATTAGAACTTAGAGAAAAGGATGGATCTATAGAAGAAGGAGATGGAGAAGAAGAGGAAGAGGATGGAGCAAGAGAAGATGTGCTAAAATTCCTTCTGAGGTATATTGGGATGTTAAGGAGGCCACCAGGGCCATGAATGAGGCACAATTAGGTCACTAAGTTGCGCAGGGAATGAGCAACACTTTTAGCAGGGGGGTATGATGGGATTCCAAATTGGACATAAATTAAGGCCCATATGACATATTTTTAGCTTTATATGTTCATTATGAAGGTTTAGAGATAAATGCATATTTGTGTCTAATATTATTTATTTTTGTAGAATATTGTGAGAATATTGGACAGACTATGAATATTTGGAGGATGAGATAATCTAGGGACTTGCTCCCTACTACAGGAGGATCAATATTGGATAATAAATGAACAAAATATCATAAAATGATTGATGCTCTAGTGTTTGAGAAAATCTAGGAATGTGTTCCTTTTCATTTAATGCAAATTCCTAGTGTTGGGAACTAGATCCACTATTTGAGGGATTTTGGAGGGGAAATATTCCTCTTTTCAAGGAGAATGCTTCCCCATATATTTTTATAAATACCAATTCTAATTTTCATCTATGGGCATCTATTTCTTAGTCTTCTTGTGGAGAAAGCGTATTCTTTAGCAGCTCCACTTTCATTTCTAGCAGGATGTACTTGGATTAATTCAAATAATGAAGTTTGGTTCCATTTTTAGCTTCTAAATCTTGGTTTCCTTCATAGGAATATTATTTTCCTTGGGCATGGCCACCCCAAGAGTCTCAGAGCCCTTTTGGATAATTTGTTTATGTCCTTTTCACTTGCATCTCTTATTTCTACATTTTCTATTCATGCTTCTTTTGTTGTAGGTTACATTGGTTAAATGATTGAAGTGAGTTGTTTTGCAAGTTATTTAAAGAGTCACAAGCATGAGATATCTTTAAAAAAGCTTTGAAAATTCATCTTCATCATTGAGCTACTTGGATTGGGTTACTATTTCACGAATATAGAATTTTTGGAAGTCCCTCATAGCAAAATAGTAGTACTTTTATGCTATTTTTTAGAATGGGTTAATGAGATTCATTTGAGTTGATTCGACTAGAATTGGGTCATAAAAGCATTCACATTAATAAAAAAAATTATCCCATAGAATTTTCACTTGATTAGGTTAGGTATTTGGTAGGTTAACCAGCTCACTAGTTCTTGAATTTCTAGTTTTTAGAGTAGTATTTTTCTTCTATTTTTTAGAACATGTTAACAGGGGTATTTTGGAGGGATTCCACTGGTAATGGATTCCTAAGACACCCTACTTAATAATAAAAAATTCCATCATATTTTCATTTGATTTACTTTGGCATTCGACAATTTATCTCCTCTTGTAGCAAAACAAGGCCTCTTGTAGCACTCCTGTAGCATGCGTAAACTTGACCAGATTTGCTCCAAAATCTTTGTTTTTGTCTCTTAGGCTTGAATCATGACCCCTAGGCTCAGAATCCATGATTGAGTAAGACCAAAAGAGCTCCAATTCCTTGCCTATTCTCCATTACAATTCACCTCTATAGTTTGGATTAGTGGATAGATTCATGACTTGAAGAGAATAATGATGGTTTTCATGATTAATTTATGGAGCACCTTGTGAAATCTATTGACAAAACCTATGTTAAATGTAATGATTTCATTTTGTGTCATACATCTTAAGCTATGGTTTCCGTTTCCAACGTTTCTATTTTTATTGCATAGAATATGCTTCCTTTTGATGTCTGCAAATAGGTTAATGTTTACATTTATACAAATAGGTTAACATTTACATTCATGCAAAGTAGAATAGTCTTTACTTTATGCAAAAGTAACTAGGATTTCCTCTCTGCAAAAGTGTTGATGGTGTTGGACCCACCAACATGTAAGGGGATCTCCCTGAAAAGAATTCCCAATTAGACCTTAGATTGTTTATTGTAGGAGTCCCAACAGTGGGTCGTATGGTAATGCCTCGACCGTGATTTCGTACAAAGGCAAGTAAGATAACTCTGTTGGTAGCAATGGTGTGATAGCTGTAGCGAGCTAAGGAGGGTGCATGAGAGGTTCTAACACACGGGGGTTGAGATGAGTGTGCCCCTTGGAAACCTATGATAACATGCATTTAAGAAGGGAACACACGAGCAAAGATGCATCACAACATGGAAGGCAAGTTAGCAAGCAATCCAAAGTGATAGTTTAACCAATAACGCATTTTAGAAAGATTCATACATATATACACAGATAGCTATACATGAATGTGTAAAAAAACCAATACATATATCATTTAGAGTAAACCAGATAGCATAGAATATAATACAACATATGCATGAAATGTGTAGGCACTTGTTATATTAAGAAGTGTAAGTTCAAATCATATAATACATCCATTTCCAACCACTAGTTTCGATATTGGAATGTTACAGCCACAACTGCCTTCTCCTCGAAAGACAATGTACTAGCTCTGCGTAGTAGAGAAGCCAAGGCTCGTTACAATACTCTCCAACCTCTCTCTAAGATAGTCCTATCAGAAGCTTGGTTGACCAAAAGCCTTTACAATGAGTTATGAGGTTCTATTTATAGCAAAGGGTGGGGTGACCCTTGACATTCCCCTTTGTGACAGTTCATCTAGCCTCATGACTCTCCATCTACTCTATGACTGTTACATCCAACTATCGACACTTGAACTTCCACTTGAAAAGGCATTACATTATAATGCACATGTGCTCATGTGAGACAAAATGGATTGAGAAATACATGCAAGACATCACTGACACTCGGTCCTATTGTGGTGAGACCAACTCTTTGACATGCTTGTGATGGTGAAGGTGGTGAGCTGATGCCAAGCTTAGTCATCCGTGATGGTGTGCATGCGCTCAACGGTGAACTCTTGCTGAAGCAAACTCTTGCCTCCATTGTATTTGGGTGCATTGGTATGGCTCCTTCGTCCAACTCGTCTGCTAGCATCCACATGGTCTTCTTGGGTGTGGCTGAATCGGAAATACACTGATGCATAGTGTCTATGTTGATCTTCCAGTGTGTGTTGGTGTTCATGCACATCAATTGTTATGAAACCAGCTCAAGAAAAGATAGAAAATATAGATCAACGCCATAGAATTCAACCTCTTCGAGGGGGCAACCTCCTTTACATTACATGAATGAACAATTCTTCAATGATTCAAATGACAAAACCTCCTTTCTATATATAGGAGTCTAAAGAGTCACAATATAATCCAGCCGACCTAACAATAATAATATAAAGCCACAAAAATAACAATAGAGGGATTCTATGGGGCACGGTAATAACAATATGGGGGCAATAGGGGCACAACAATATTAATAAGGGGTATAACTACAATAGTAATGGGGTAATCACTAGTATTATAGGGACCCAACATGCCCCTCTCCTTCAAAAAAGTGTTGTCCTCAATGCTTGAGTAGTTCTGGATACTTCTGCATAAAATTCTCATCCTCCCGTGTGGAATCTTCAGCGTATAAGTTCTTTCACTTGATAAGATACTTTGAAATTGAACGATTTCGTAGTTTTCGAGTTCTTGTTTCTGTGACTGCTTCCGGTTCCAATATAATTTTTCCTTCCTCGTCAAGTTCTGGCAATATTGTTTGAACTGGGAGCTTGTCGCCTATAACCTTCTTTAAACATGAAACATGGAAAACTGGGTGCAATCGAGAAGTTGTAGGAAGCTCCAATTTGTATGCCATAGTACCAATCTTTTGCAACACCTTGTACGGACCATAATACTTTGGTGATAATTTATTATCCTTCTTAGCTTGCTTGAGGGACATTTGCTTATATGGTTGTAATCGTAGGAATACCCAATCACCTACATCAAAACTTCTTTCACTGCGATGTTGATATGCCTGTTGTTTCATTCTATTCTGTGCCAACACAAGGTTATCCTTTAAGAGTTGGAGGACTTGTTGTTGATGTTCGATGTGATGTTCCACTGCCTGAACCTTAGAATATTCTCTTAAATATGATGTGTTAGATGGCGGTTGATACCCATAAAGTGCCATAAATGGGGTCATTTTTTTTGCTGTATGGAAGGAAGTGTTATACCACCATTCAGCCAGAGGCAACCATTTGACCCATTGTGTCTGTTTATCAGATACAAAGCAACGAAGATATCCTTCCAAACATTTTTTTACTATCTCAGTTTGCCCATCAGATTGAGGATGATAAGATGAGCTATGAGCTAACTGAGTACCAAGACAAGAAAATAATTCTGTCCAAAAATTTTCTAGTGAAAATGGGATCTCTGTCACTTACAATAATCTTTGGGTTTCCATGTAGCTTTTGAATTGTTTCCATAAATGAAATAGAAACTGTACTGGCTTTAAATGGATGTGATAATGCACAAAAGTGTGCATACTTGGTAAGTCTGTCAACTACCACCATGATGACACTCTTTCCCTCAGACTTGGGTAAACCTATGATAAAATCCATTGAAACCTCCTCCCAACATTGGCTTGGAATGGATAAAGGTTGTAATAGACCCAATGTCTTAATTGTTTCAACTTTATTTTGTTGGCAAACCAAACATTCAACCACAAAATTTTGAATATCTGATTTAAGGCCATCCCAAAAAAATTCTTTCTTAACCCTGTGGTAAGTTTTTAAAAATCCTGAGTGCCCTCCTAAGGGAGAAGTGTGCAATTCCATAAGAATCTTTTGTTTTAGCTAGGAATTCTTACAGAGGTATAAGCGATATTTGTACCATAACGAATCATTTTGCCAGCTAAATGTATCAGAAGTACTGGAATCTTGTTGTAACTTTCGAATAAGTGCCCACACTTCTTTGTCATTCTTCCATTCCTCCCTTGCTTCGTTTATCCAATCTGGTTGGATAATAGAAATGGCGCACAACAATGCTTCCACATCCTCATCCTTTCTTGAGAGTGCATCTGCCACCACATTTTGCTTCCCTTTTTTGTAGATGATTTCAAAGTCATAACCCAACATCTTTGTGACCCACTTTTGTTGCTCTTCAGAGGATAATCTTTGTTCTAAAAAGTATTTAAGGCTATCATGATCCGTTTTTACCTTGAAGTGTCTTCCCATTAGGTAGGGTCGCCATTTCTTAAGTGCATGGAGTATTGCCAACATTTCCTTCTCATAAATAGCTTTGCTTAAAAACTTTCCCTTGATTGGACGACTTTCAAAAGCAATGGGTCTTTCATCTTGCATTAGAACAGCACCAATTCCATTTCCTGAAGCATCACATTCCACAATAAAGGTTTTTGTGAAGTCCGGTGTAGCTAAGACCGGTGCTTGGCACATTGCCTCTTTAAGATGTTCAAGGGCCTTTGTTGCTTCCGGAGTCCATGAAAATGCATCTTTCTTCAATAATGTTGTTAGAGGTGCTGCTATTCTCCCATAATTCTTAACAAACTTGCGATAATACCCTGTCAACCCGAGAAATCCTCGCAGATGCTTTATGGATGTGGGGATTTTCCATTCCTTAATGGCTTTAATTTTTATAGGGTCTACCTTAACTCCTTCATGAGATACAATATGACCCAAATATTCCACCTCCTGGACTCCAAAGAAACATTTGGATCTTTTTGCATATAATTGTTTCTCCTCCAATAGTTGTAGCACCTTGTCAACATGTTCAACATGATCCTTCCAAGACTTGCTGTAGATTAGTATATCATCAAAAAATACTAACACAAATTTTCTAAGGAATGGTTTGAAAATTGAATTCATCAAACCTTGAAATGTTGAAGGTGCATTGGTAAGGCCAAAAGGCATGACCAAAAATTCATAATGACCCTCATGAGTTCTAAATGCTGTTTTCGGAATGTCTTCAGTCTTCATTCTGATTTGATGATATCCTGAATGAAGATCCAACTTGGTGAAGTAAATTGATCCATGCAATTCATCCAGTAATTCATCAATGACAGGAATGGGGAACTTATCTTTAATAGTGAGCTTGTTGAGCTCCCTATAATCCGGACACATGCGCCATGATCCATCCTTCTTGTGCACCAATACTACTGGAGCAGAGAAAGAACTTTGACTCGGTTGAATTATACCAGCCTCTAGCATTTCTGCAACCATATGTTCAATTTCACTCTTTTGGACATAGGGATATCTGTATGGCCTGATGTTTGGAGGAACACTTCCTGGAATCAGATGAATAGCATGATCATGATCACGCATAGGTGGGAGACCTTTGGGAGTCTCAAATACCTTGGAATGATTGTCCAGGACTTTTTGGAGATCTGGAGAAATAGATGATTCCGATGTGGAAACATCTAGCGAGCATAATTGTGCAATTACACCTCTTTGCTCCTTTTTTAGAAGCTTTGTCATACCATTAGAGCTGATTATCTTTCCTGGTTTCCCTGCAATACCCCTTAATTCAACTTCCTTTCCTTCTGTAGAAAATTTGATGAAAAGTTCTTGAAAATTAAAAGCTATTGTACCCAAGGATTGTAGCCATTGGACTCCTAGTACAACATCAACACCTCCCATTGGAATGGAAAGCATTGGGCTAGTCAATACATATTCTCCCATGGATAGCTTGATATTATGGCACTTTCCAGAGCAATTTATTGTTCCTCCATTTGCAATCATCACTTGACACTCTGGTGCTGGATATAGGAAGCAATTCAATTCTTTTGCTACCTTACAATGAATAAAATTGTGGGTGCTTCCTGAATCAATCAACACTATTACCTTTTTCTTCTTGATTTGTCCTTCTATCTTGATGGTTTGAGGAGTGGTAATTCCCGCCAATGCATTACAAGATATGGTCGGATTTATTTGTTCTTCATCTAGGCTTTGTTCTTGGAGTATATCCTCTTCTTTTGACCTTTCTTGCTCCTTTTCTTCTTCCTCTTCACAATCTATGTAGAATAATTTCTTCTCAGCACACTTATGACCTTTAGTGTATTTGCTATCACAACTGTAACAAAGCCCTTTTGCTCTTTTTTCTTCCAATTGTTGTGGTGTCAACCTTATAGGTTGTGGAAGACTAGGGGAAACAACACTTCCGTCTTTATAGTTGTGAGTGGTATGCTTCCTGGTTGCCATAATTTTGCTTTCCATTTTTCTTGCTAACCTGAATGCCTTCTCTAATGAATCAGGTTCCCAAAGGTGAACATCATGTTGGATATTATCTTTTAAAGACCCTATGAACACATCAATCCTATGCTCCTCTAGAATATCTTTTACCCTTATGTTCAATTTTTGGAACTCCTCAATGTGCTCCATTATTGAACCCTTTTGTTTGAGACTTATCAATTGGCTAAAAAAAGTGTTGCTTTTTGTATCCTCATAATGTGCTATCAATTCTTCCGTAAAAATTGCCCAAGTGATAAATTGTTTACGAGAGCAAAGCCATTGATACCATACAAACTGATTTGGTTCCAAATATAAAGTTGCCATACGTACCTTTTGTGTGTTTTGCACATTATTGAGATCGAAGAATTGCTCCATCTGTAATATCCATGTGGCAGGATCCTTGCCATCAAACTTCCTCATATCGATTTTTGGAATATGGTGAGTCTTCGATCCAACATTAGCATCTATGGAATCATGATTAACATTTCTTTTGTTCTCATCATGAGTTTCCTTTAGTACCCTTTCACCCTCAGGGACCATTTCTTGTAGCAACTTATTCATATTTATCTTCAATTCGTCCATGTCTGTCTTCAAATCTATCTTCAAATCATCCATCTTAGCTTCCACGTCAATCATCTTAGTTTCTACGCCTTTCTTTAAACATTCCATCTTAGCTTCTACACCTTTCTTTAAACCATCCATCTTAGCTTCTACATATTTCTTTAAACCATCCATCTTAGATTTTGTTCCTTTTTGTGCAAGGGACAGTTGTTGCACTTGGTCTTGTAATTTTGATATATCATGTTGCATTTCTTCCTCTTCTTCATGAGTCATGCTAGAGCTTTCAGGTTCCTTACTAGGTGTTTGCATTTTCTTTCCTTGGGGCATCAGTTACCGATAATAATGTTATACTATGCCCTTTGAATTCCTTCAAAATAAATTTTCAAACCAAGCTTAAGCAAAAATTTAAGAAAATCTACACACCTTTTTTCACTTTGTAGGAGCTCGATATTGCCTCTGATGTATCTCTGTACTTTCCAATCATCTAGTTCTGAATTTGTGAGCTGTAGTAGCCCTTTGTGTCCTCTTTCCAATTCCACAAGTTTGACCCAAATTGGATTCTCCAAGGAAGAGTTATGTGAAATCTCCCACAGTGACTTGCTTATAGACTAGTTCAGTAGAGCGAACTTGTACGACGTGCCATGAGTCACTGTTTCGACCTTTGGATCTGAAACATGCATACAAGAAACTAAAATCCGTCCTCTTTCTATACCTTCTTACGAAATTTCAATCCAATCCCCAGAGAGAAAGTTATGACGATTTTTCCTAGGTCACCCGTTTTGAATGTAATTCAGGAGTCTGCAAAAAGACCAACTTCCTCAGATCATATCTCCGCAAATATCGCGCGAAAAGCTCTGAAATTCGGACCCAAGGTTCAGCACGATTTCTTCTCAAATGGGTTTTTTTTGCGACTTCTGAAATGTCACATAAAAAAGTTATAGTGAAAATGCCACGATGACCTGTTTGGAGCAGCGAAACCCTAGAATCCAAAGTCTGATACCAAATGTTATGAAACCAGCTCAAGAAAAGATAGAAAAGATAGATCAACACCTTAGAATTCAGCCTCTTCGAGGGGGAAACCTCCTTTAAATTACATAAATGAACAATTCTTTGATGATTCAAATGACAAAACCTCTTTTCTATATATAGGAGTCTAAGGAGTCACAATATAATCCAGCCGACCTAACAATAATAATATAAAGCCACAAAAATAACAATAGAGGGATTCTATGGGGCACAGTAATAACAATATGGGGGCAATAGGGGCACAACAATATTAATAAGGGGTATAACTACAATAGTAATGGGGTAATCACTAGTATTATAGGGACCCAACATCAATTGTCAACTAGATGTTCAGCTCCAGTCAGACTTGATTCTTGTCTTTGCCTTGGTGAGTGTGCTGAATGGGTGGGATCATATGCATACGCACAATGACATGCATGCTACTGCATTCCCTTGCATGTGATCAACAACACTACTTACCTTGTATACTTTGTGCCAGTTGCTGGGATGGATCTATAACTTGTACGGGTGCAGTTTCATTCGTGAGTGCATGTTGCGCCCCTTGCTATGCCTGTTCCTGCTACAACTCATTTGCTTGTCTATGCAGCTCTTGTTCTTCCTTGAGTTGTTGCTTCAGCACATGCCACTCCTTCTTTGTTCCATTCTTTTTCTTCACGCGATCTTCATGTTACGCCATCACCTCATAGCCTGAGTCTCCAAAGTTTCCTTCATCACCAGTGGATCTGCTTAAGCTTGAAACTTTGTTCCACCTCTATGTTGTCAACAACCTTCCTCTTGCATTTGTTGCATCCGGTATGCTACCTTCAGCTGCTATTCACGATGTTGCTACTGCCATATCTTGATGTCCTTGTCTACGAACAACTTGATGTCTTCGTTGGTAGGCAAGTCCATAGACACTTGATTGAATGCATCTCCAAGTGTGCTCTGAACGGTGTCTTCGACTCTGCTCTCTTGGAAACCAATGTACATGTACTACATAGAGGTAGATGAATACCTACGATACCTGGAGACATGGAAACACTCATGGCAAGCAATCTGTCAGTCGAAAACCAAAATGAACTTGAGAACTGACTTGCAACATACCTGTGTGACTGATCATGAAGGTTGCATAATATCCGCTGGGAGGTTGGGAGAGTGTAAGGCACAGTCTAGGTTGCTAGCTACCGGAATTGCGCAATGCACAATCCCACTTGGAAATGGTTGCAGGTTCAGTTACTGCATTGCACAATTTTCTGGGCCAACAGTCACTGTCCCTCAAAATTGCACAATGCAAGACTGGAGGACAGTCATTGGGTAGAAATTCACATTTCCTGAGAGTAAGACAGAGCCTTCCCTCTCAGGATTGTGTAATGTTGTCTTGGTGAGGCAGAGTCCAGACCAAGGCTACCTAGACTCGTCGACGGGAAACTAAAAGTGAATGTGAATGTGAATGCATGGCGATACTAAGTGTAAGCATAAGTGAATGATCATGCATGCAAGCGGTGAATGACAAATTCAAAAAACAGGACAACATGCATGTGGGTGAGTCGAGTCACCGAGTCGATGACCGTTTGTGAAAAACATTTTCATGCATGCGACAACAGTGAGATGTTAACGAAAACTGAAATAATGTTAGTACAAGCTAGTATGTATCAAAACAATAGCAAGCGCTCCTTGAAATCAAGCAGACAACATTCATACGAAGCGAAACATAAAAGTGCTAGAAATGCAACACAAGACATGGGAAGCGGGCTTACCCAAAAACAATTGAGCTGAAAGTGCCGACAGCTCCTAGATGTAATGTGGGATGTTAGAGCTATAAGGTTAATGTTAGGAATGAGATCTGCAGTGTCCGGTTCATGAGTTTTGATAAAATCGAAGATGTGACGTGCATGCCTTCTAGGAAGAGCGAAACTTGGTGGGAGGTTTGTGAGATGATCCTTGCAAGCAACCTCCAGCTGCTAAAAATAGATCCTTGAATCAAGGGATGCCTTTGCATGTTGCCTTGGGAGAAGCAGGCCATGCATTCAAATCAGTTTTGCTCAGTCCCAGAGGGAACCGGTCAACTCAACTGCACATGCAAGAGGCCACTCAACTGCTGGGAGAAAATGCGCATTTGTGGAAGGGATCTGGGCTAGCTTCCCGAGAGATTTGTGTAATTTCTGGGTAGATCAACTGACTGCTGCTCAGGATTGCACAATTCCTAGGCTGAGAAGCCATGCTGGGAGGAATTGCGCAATTTTCTGGATGAATCCTGACTAATAGAATTTTGCAATTCTGGAGCCTAGTAGTCTGCCAGACTGAACTGCGAAATTTCTGGAGGGAAGGTTGGTTTCCCTCCAGAATTGTACAATTTCTTGAGGGAGATGCTTAGCCTGTAGCTGGACCAAGTCTAGATAAACAACCTATGGGGGGGTGCATTAAACTCGGATAGACTGGCTGCCTTTCTGCAAGAAAAACATTGAAGCTTGTGTACTTGATGAAGCAAGGCATGCTATTGTGAAAGGTTAATAGGGAGGCTCCAAAACAAAGCTAAGGCAAAAGTTTGGAGGGTGGTTGTAGCCACTACAACAAAAAGTAATTAGGTTTCCTTTATGCAAATAGAGTAACATTTCCATTTCTACAATTAGTTTAGGATTGGATTTCATGATATTCACTTCATTGTATCATCTCAACAAAAGGAGACATTGCATGATGCACATACAATGTTGTCACCTCTTAAGCATGTACGAACCCTGGGTTGATTATTTAAGTTGGGAGTTGCAACATTCTTGTTGCCATACTGGGGCTCATAATCTATATTCTTAAGAAAGTATTGGAGAAGTGGTTGGATGATGTATTAAAGCATTGGCTGGACCTTCCAACTCATCGTGGTAAAATACATGATATATGAAAATGGTGTATACATGTGCTCAAATAAATTAAGTGTGAAAGTTGTGGTATTCACCCTTATATGTTGGAATATATGCTTGTGTCCATTTTGTGAATGCATAGTTATGTTATATCTCAGCGTACATAATATGATTATAGTTGGAATGAAATAATTGTTGATAACTCATGAGTTTGAGATCATTTTAGGAGTTTTTATAGTGAAAAGATAATATGTAAAAATAGACATGCTTTGATGGATTTAAAGAAAGCTTTGTCAAGAGAATAGTGCTATGGAAAATGACAAACACTAAAATATGGAAAGATTAGGAAAAATTACATTATGATTACACTAGAATCATGTGACTACCACAAGTTATTAATTGATTATAGGCTACTAATCATTTTTGGTAAGAATTTGGTGCTTTACTTGAACATAAAAGCCTTGGAAATATGGATAGCTTGAGGGGATAATTAGAGAAGTGGATAGTTGAGCTTGGAATCGTGAGTGTGGCAAGTGTTAGTGTCAGTGTCTTCACACTGCCATCAATGATCAAAATCTGCTCTTTTGCATTGCATGATAGGAGTCCCATACTGATGAGTTTGCATTCCATTAGGTCATGGATTCACTGATGGTAGGGTTTACTTCAGTTTTTCCCTCATAATCTGTACTTGCTGATCCTCTTTCATATATTTTAGTCATGGTTCATGTTCACTCTGCAGTTTATTTCATTAAGTCTTAGGGTTTGGTATCATTAGGTTTTAGGGTCCCATCATGGTCAAATTCAATTATTACATGCCAATAATGATCAGCAAGGACATGAGGAGGCCAATAATGAAGAGAGGAATGTAGTTCTCACTGAAACAGAGTATTATTGTTTTTATCTTCATTTATGATGTAATTTTATCTTCTCATATGTAATATTTGTTCCCCGCTGCTTCTCAGCATCTTGTGATGTTGTCAAGTACCTGCTACTGCCAAAAATCAAGTCATCTTGAGCATCAATCCACCTGCAAGAGCAAAAGAAAACAAACATGGAAAACAGAGAATTAAAAAAGACAAATAGACATTACAAAAGTGGGTTTTTCAAAAGCAAAAATTAAAAAGGGAGTTCATATATAAACTCATTCTATTTTATTTTCATGCCATTGTGTCATTTTGCAAATCAAAGGAGCCAAGGAGAGAAGAAAAATCATTTTTCTAAGGGTTCTTGAGCAAAACAGGGGTGGTGCTGCGCTTAGGGAGAAAAGCGTTGCGCTTCTAGAAATTTGGCCCGGCGCTGCGCTCCTGGGAAGTGGTGCTGCGGTTACAACCCGGCGCTGCGCTCCTGGACTTTTCTCACCATTCAAATTTCAACGGGCGTTGTGCTTACAGACCCGTGTTGCACTCCTGGGTGGTGGCACTGTGCTTAGGCTATCCAAGCCCAAAAATGCTCCTAGCTTCCGATTTTTGCTAAATTTCCTCCTATTTAACACTTGCCAAGTAAGTATCATTGCTCCTCTTGTTTTTTTAGTCTGCATATGTGAAGAATTACATGGTTTTTCTCCCTCAAATATAAAACCCTAATCTCCACTATAAAACCCTAGTTTTTGATTCTTCCTATCACTCACCTCATAAACTCAACCCTTATCTCTTCCACTATCATCACCTCCTACTACCCATTTATTACTCCATAAACCCTCTCCCTCTTATGTTTTATCCATAGCTTCTCTTACATCCATTCCTCCAAGCCATTTCACATACCACTTATCCCATACCATTGTAAAATTTGTGCAAGCTAAGAGAGTCAACTAAATCATGGATAGAGGTAGTGATTTTGAGTATGAGGAGGAGATAGCCAGTGATAGTTCTGTAGAAAGACATAGGTAGAGAAAGCCTCACAAGGGAGGAAAAATTATAAGGGAGGAGCCCACCAGTCTAAGAGAATTACAGGCTTGCCCACTTGCAATTTCTTGTTTCAGACACCAAGGATGTTTTGAATTTTGTGAACTAGTGGAAAGAGTTCAGTTTCACCATGAGTTGGCCAGACTTTTTGTGGCTCATTTACATAACAATGAGGTGACACTTGCCGGAGTAACCTTCACAATATCACCAACTGTCATTTCAAAGGCCACTAGAATCCCTAATATTGGTGAGAAATGGTACAAGGGTCAGGACCTTGATGAGGATTATTACAAGCCTTACATCAAGCCTCAATATAGAAACCAGGTGAAGAGGCTTTTCCCCTTTAAATTTTTGGAGAGCAGGTATGTTCCTTTGATGAGGATTATCATCAAGTATTTCACTTATGAAGGAAGATTCTCTCGGTTGTATGCTTACCATATTAGACTCCTCATGCACTTCACCAGGGTCAAGATGATGAATCTCCCATATTTCTTGTTTAGAAATATTGACAAAATAGCTTACCTTGTGCAGAAGAAGCCATACCCTTAGCAGTTGAACAACATCTATCATTACTCCTTGATCAAAATCATTGTTCTTCACCATCTCAGTCTTCTTAACATTCCTTGGGAGACTTTCATTGCTCATGAGATGTTCAAAGGTCCACAGATCCCTTCACCAGTGCATCAAGAAGAAGGTGGGCCTTCTAGCCATGGGGAAACAAGGGAAGAGGTCAAGGAAACCAAAACTGCTGAGGTGCCAGTGTACTTAACATATCAGAGAGGCACAAGGAGACTTTTTGCAGCTGCTAGGCAAGTGTTTGCTCCACAAGGTGTGGAAGGGACCTTGCCTTCATCATTAGTCCACAGGAAAATGTTATCTCCACAAGGTGTGGAAGGGGCTTTGCCTTCTACATCGACAAAACAGGTATAGTTTGAGCAGTTGAGCAAAGGCAAGGAAAAAGTGCAGGAGGAAGATCTTGGTGATGAGGAGGAAAGAGATTTTGACTTGATTGAGCATGAGGAGCCACAACAGCACTATACTCATCATGGAGTTGGCATCATTGACTTGGAGGCTCAGGATGAAAAAACTATCAAAGACATCATCATACAAGAAAGGGAAGCTCAAATACAAGCTTTGGTGGACAACTTAGAGAGAGCCAAGTTCATCATCAGATATTTGGAACAGGAAAACAAACAGTTGAGTGACAAGAAAGTCCTCATGGAGTTGGAAATGATCAAAGTAAACAGGAAAATGGCCAAAGAGGCTCATGTCACATTGACTCCTATTGAGCAAGAGATTGAAAATGATAGGGAAACTTGGCTTGAGAGGGTAAACATACATCTTGAAGGACTTATTGAGAAGGCCAATAGGGATAAGAAAATGCTTTGGCACATGGCCTACCATTACATGACTCGCAACAAAATTTGTAATATGAGGATTAGAAAGTTAAAGGCTAGGCTAAGGAGAGCTTTGAAAGGAAAAAAGGAGCAAGATAGGTTGAAGATGTTGGTTGAAGCCTCCCTAGCCCATCAAAGCAGCTGATGGTGTTCCATGCCAAATTTCAACCCCTGATGGTTAGGATGAGGGATTGTAATGTCTATATTGTGTATTTTATTTCTCATTTGCAAGGGTTGGATTCAGCTGGATGCTCATGTATTGAACACTTATGATTTCGTAGCAGTTTTGGTAGGAAGCTAATAAAGTTGCAGCTATTTTATGGGATTCCTGTGGTATGGCCTTTAGCATGTGTTTCTTCTTCTGTTAATTTGTTCACATGTTGTTTATGTATGCTTCTTTCATGTAATTTCTTCTGATTAGTTGTTTTCAAGTCAAATAGGTGGAATACATTAGGTTTTAATGCTCTGCCTTGGGAAAACACCAGTATTTTATGTTTTCATCTATTTAGGAAGGATTCTTGACTTGCTCAAGCCCTTCTTAGCTCCTCACCAGTCTAGACTTTCACCCCATCAAGATTTAAGGTGCTGAAGATCATACCTACCTTGCCCCATAGAATCCCCTGCAATTTTACCTTAGTTTCCCAGACCGAAAATTGCCCAGCTCCTCCTGATCTAGCAAAAACACCAACAAATTCAATCAAAACCCTTGAGCTACTATACCTAACATAAAATCTTGTTCTTGATCCAGTCATCTCGACTAAGATTCATAAGGAGAGAGCCCTCTCTTGGCCTGGTAGGGCTAGCTACCAGGTTAAGCTTGGTTTGTGGTTACCCTAGAATTGCCTCCCTTCGGCCCGAGGTCAATCTAGGCGATAACAACAAGGAAGAGGAAAATTAAACAAATTCAATATGAGGTATTCACGTGACATGATGATTAGAATGAAGAGGGTATGCCATAAAGGATAGTGGGCTAAATTTTTTATTGTGGTAACCTTGTGAAACAAAGAATATAACTATATAAAAATATTTGTCTAGAATTATGTACTTATTTTTGTGTTATGAATATACATGATTACATTGTGGAGAGAAAAGAAAAGATTTCTATGAATGGAATAATTATTGTTCAGAAATGGCTATAACAAGCATGTTTTAAGGTAATGAAAGGAAATGTAGGTGCATTATGTATAATATAATTGATAGCTATATGAATTTTAAAATGAAGGATGCTATTATAGACGCAATTAATGAATGAAGAATAATGTGGGAGTTGGAGGATATAATTTGGGCAGCATATCCATGTTTATTTTGAAAATTTTATGTACAATTCTTGTTTTAATTGTATATAATGACAGCGTGCATTAAGGATGGTGCAAAATTTAGAGGGAGGGAAATGTAATGCACTAGTTTTCATCCCCAATCTATTGTTGTGCATATACATGATGAATTACTACAACCAAATGATGTAATTTGTAATTGAGAATATAGTGTTAATAAAAGTATATCATCAAGTGTAGAAGAGAAGTATAAAAATAAATGGGGCTATGAATACACAAGAGGGGAAAGGGGGATTAGTGGGTTTTGATGCCTTGAAATTCCCTGCAACAACATGGGGGATAACCACCTGATTTACCACAACAAGACATATAAGCTATCCTAAAAATGTAACCTTTCTTTTCTAGTACAAAATGAGGTAGGTCTACACTGAGGATTTGTCGAATAAATTCAAGGGTGAAATTCCTCATAGGCATGAATACTGGTAAGTGACATGGATGAAGTTCACAAATGTAAACCTGAATCTCTATGTAATCCTCATAGGGATACCAGTCTCCTATCATAGAATCCTTGTTGAGTTTGCTGTGGGAAGATTCTGGGTGGCGGGATCCCATGGATGATCCTGTATGCAATGGCCATGAAGTTCGAGATGAAATGGGAATACCTGCCTAGGCCGAGTCTTCTTCTTACAAAGATATTCTAGTCAAAGGCAAAATTTCATTGTTTTTTGGGAGAAAACACATGGAGGTCCAAACAATGGGATTCTTCAATACAGATATATAGGATTAGGTAGAACAGAAGGGAATAGTAGCAAAAGTAATAAGTGTTGGGGAAGTAATGTAGCTAAAAACATATGGCCACAGATAGGTAGAGTGGGATGTTAAGAAAGAAACCAAGTTATTTCATTTTATGCAGACACCCTAGGATGGCCTTAATTATCATGTGCAAGCTATCTTCACCCATAAAACAAGCAATTACAGATAGGATGGGTCTAATGGACTCCTCGAAGAGGGTTATTGGGAAAAATTCCTCCGGGGGAAGGGATTTAACTTCAAGGGAAAATATTTGGTCCAGGAAGGGAGAGTAACGAAGTGATGAACTAGGGTAGCGTCGATGAGTGGTTGCATTGTGGAAGAAATAGGGAAGATTAGAGCCTTTTGGATCAAGGTAGGGGTTACTTCCATAATTTTAGTCCCTGAGTTAGAAACAAAGAAGTTATTGTCTTCTTGGTATGTTGCAGCAAGCCAGGATATAAATTCAGAGAAATGATGGACTGAAGGTGCGATTTGAAAATACAAACCAGAGTCAACAACCCTACAAGTGTCTTCTTCCCTCACATGGTTAGTAAATAGTTAAAATAAGAGGTCGGCAAGCTAATAAGAACAAGTGAGGTATGCAATTTGACTCTTGGAATCCATTAAGGGCTCGAGACCAGAAGAATTTTCCCCATGGGTTTTAGTGGTTGCAGGCATAGTTTGCTTCATTTTATTGAGTGAATTAAAGTAAAAATATAGGTGGTTGGGGTGTCAGGTTACTTGGAGCCTGTAGGAGTATCTAAAAGCGACGTTAAGGGTGGTATTTATATGGTTTAGGTACGCAGAGTGGGAGGTCCTACGCAGGTGACCAGGCGTGGATATTCTTGTTGGGACTGTAGAGTACCTGTTGGGAAAGGTAGGTTTTAGTGACAAGTTACTATATAGTAAAGAGAGAACAGTCGTCCAAGTGGTGATCTTAGGGATCATAGGACAGGTACGTGGTGGCAAGGGGTTGGTCAGGAGAAAGGGAAGTGGAAAATGTGAGTGGGAGTGGACAATCATGACTTTACCTTTACCTTTACCTTTAGGCCCTATGGCCGTTGGTCGTGAGGAGCCAATGGGAGGAGCCCATCTAATATTTGGCTCCCACCGTGCTATGGCAGGCAGTCCCATGAGCGGAGTGAAATCTCTCCTTGTCCCCAGAACCAATCAGGATTGTTGGACTGGTGTTTGAATTTTCAACGCTGGTTTTGTTCCTCCCTTTAATTCTAGTGCAAGTTACACCCTCGAAGTTGGTTTAGGAGCACTGAAGGGTCATGAAGGATGATGGTCTTGGTGAAAGAAACATGCCCTTTACCCTGTGCTCTAAATATCATCAGGTCCCTTGATCATTTGGGTCGTGGTTAGGTCTGACTCCCCGAGTTGAAATACATGTTGCACTATGGATTTTGTACCGAAAGAGGTTGATCCTTATGATTTCTCTTGAGAGTGACTATTACATTTAACTTATATAATCACAGTCCTATTGCAATCGTTGGAGAAGCATATCAGGGCTAGAGATAACAACCATATTTTACAACCACAATCCTCTATTAGTTTGTGGATATAACTTTCATATTTCAAATTCAATATATGCATGGTAATTTGTTAAGGGGAAATTTCTCGATTCCCCAAACAAAGGATCATTTATGGGGTGAAGTCCCAAATTTTTAGTAAGTTTGACTCTCTGATAATTGGATGGTAATCTATGTTTGAACTTTACTGCTCGAACCTTACCCTACTTTTGATGCCTCGAAATTTGCTGCAACAACATAGGGGATAACCACCTGGTCGAGGACTTGAATACCGTCCCTTTTCCATTTGGAATAGTGGCTCCGACTGGGGATAATGGGATTAGTTTCCCATACCAAGAAGACAAGAACTAGTTTGTTTCTACCTCAGGGACTAAAATTCTGGAAGTAACCCCTGCCTTGATCCATAGGGCTCTAATCTTCCCTATTTCTTCCACAATGCAACCATTCACCAACACTACCATAGTTCATCACTTCGTTACTCTCCCTCCCGATGAACAAAAGTCCTTCCTAGACCAAATCTTTTATCTTGAAGTTAAATCCCTTCCCCCAAAGGAATTTTTCCCAATAACCCTCTTCGTGGAGTTCGTTCGGCCCATCCTGTCTGCAATTTCCTGATTGATGGGTGAAGATAACTCACACATGATAAATAAGGCCATCCTGGGGTGTCTGCATAAAATGAAACAACTAGGTTTCTTTCTCAACATCCCACTCTACCTATTCATGACCATGTGTTTTCAGCTTCATTACTTCCCCAACACTTCTTACTTTTGCTACTCTTCCCTTCTGTTCTACCTATTCCTATATACCCATGTTGAAGAATTCCAATGTTTGGACCTCCATGTGTTTTCTCCCAACAAACAATGAAATTCCGCCTTTGATTGGAATATATATGTTAGAAGAAGACCCAAACTGGGTGGGTATTCCCAATTCATCTCGACCTTCATGGCCATTACATACAGGATCATCCATGGGATCCCGTCACCCATAATCTTCCCGCAGCAAAAAAAATTCCTCAAACTTCGCAAGGATGCTATGATAGGACACTGTACCTCTGCGAGGATTACACAATGATTCGGGTTTACGCTTGTGAACTTCATCCATACTACTTACCAATATTCATGCATATAAGGAATTTCACCCTTGAATTTATTCGAAAAATCATCAGTGTAGATTTGCCTCATTTTGTACTAGCAAAGAAAAGGTTACACTTTTAAAATGGGACAACCTGTAGGTCCTTTTGTGGTAAACACAAGGTAGAATTTTAAAATACTTGAGACCTTATTTGATTCCATGGAGCTCAAAAAGGGAGACACTTGGAATTATGATCCCCAAGGCATCATTTCCCGAAGGAGAGAAAAGATTAAAGCATCAACTTACGTACATGACCCTAAGCCCGAGATTGAATGGAAATCTAACTTTGATTCATGGCCTCTTAATACATAAATGGATATTGAATCCCCAATAAACACAGGCAAAGCGTCAAAGAGGACCATTGAATCAGCTGGGGATATCGAGATAGAGGAAGCCCATATAAATAAAAAGGCTAGGATTCAAGTTCCAAAAGAGGAGGAAGAAGAAGAAGTGGGGATACAGCTAGAGGAACCAGTGTTGGATCATCCAGGCTTTCAAATTACTCTGGAAAATCCACCACCATTCGTAGCTTCATCCATTGCCAAAGTAGTCATCCCAGACCCTAAGGACAGTACCGCTGCAACAGGATCTAGTTGGCCTATAGGAAAAGCTATTGAGGAAAGAAACATAAAGGTCAAGGAGAGAATGCAAAGAGTGATGGATTCCCAATCGACACTTCGTCAAACTCGATTACTGACTTTTATGGACCTATAGAGAAATGAGATGAGAATTTCAATACAACATCCATCAGTGCAGTCTTTGCCTATAGGATCCCATTTCAAAACCCTGGATGTCTCTCTGAACTTAACCAACATCCCTTTGTCAGATAAGGTCAACTTACATAAGCTGGTAGGGGAGATGTTATATAATGATCTAGGTAAGAACCTTATGACCATTAGTAAAGCCAAAAAATTTATAGGAAAAGTCTCCAATAGAGTAAAAATGGAGAAGGCCAACTCTAGAGCTTTATATCTCCAAAAGGAAGCATATAAAGAGTTGATAATTAAACTATGTGTAAACCCACATGACAAAACAGTTGTGGAAGCCATTCTCCAATCAACTTAGAAAGAAAATCAGGAATTAAGGCATAGGCTAAAGATGCATGTCAATGAACATGTCGAGACAAAGGAGCTAGCATAGGTTGAGATGGAGAAAGAGAAAATGATGAAGGACTTGACTGATAGAAGAGATGAAATATTGGCTCTAGATACAATGGTGGCCAAATTGTAGTAGAAGATTGACAATCATGTATGTGTGGTAGTAGTGCCTGAAGACCCCCAGAACCCAAATAAGCACCTCACATATGCCTTGACTGAGCTTCAACTTTCTGAAAGTGAACTAAAGAAGACACAAAGGGAATTAGATACTGCAAATGCTAAGTTAGCTCAGAAGGAAAAACAGTTGTAGGTCACAGTTACAAATGCTGAACATGCTAATAAGAACCTACAGGCAACAACACAAGAGATAAATGAGATGAAGGCCAAATTAAAGGGAAATATGTCTCTCCTTGAAGCTAAGAAATTGGTGTGGGATGATATTATTGAGGAAATGAATCGCAACTGGGAATATGTGACTTTAATACAGAAGCAAATGGTCACTAGTAGGGATTATGAATAATCAATCATGAACACCAAAGAGATAAACATAAACAACTCCTAGATTTCCTAGAGGTTTATTCATTTCTTTAATGAAAGGCCAACCAAGGAGTTGAGACCTATGGACATAGTAGATAGAGTTAGTGTTGTGATGGAGATATCCAAAGTATTTTTGAAGGAAGAATCCATAGCTAGAGCAGAACAAAGCCTCGTCAAGGTACAAAAATAAGTGGCTTCTTTCAACGAAGAGTTTGACAAAATCATGTAGGCTGGGCTACCTAATTGCTGGGGGTCTCATGGGGAGTTTCTACCTCAAGAACAATACAATCAAAATATGATAGAAGCTAAAAGAAGGGCAGGTCCATCCCATGATAAAACTGGCACTCTTAAGGGTAAAACAATGGCGAATTTTTTAAAGAGAAGGTTTCAATTACTCGGGATGGTTATAAGTCCCTTTCATCGCAGGTTGGACTACTTGAGTATAATTTATTTGAATATTAGCTACAAATGGTTTAGTTATGCTCCTCACCCTCCTCTATTCTTATGGAAATTGTGTGAACATTTTTTTAACCCACCACTCATACAAGTTGTTGATCCACGGGCACAACACACTCCACAGTAGAACACATCGTCTCACTGGCCTTGAAGATCCTCTAGATCATGCCAACTTTTGCATTTCAGTTACTTTCATGTTATTTTCACTTTGTTATGTTACATGAGTACATTCTAGTTAAGAATAGTTGTGTGTTTGCACACACTAGAGTTTGAGATGTTTTATCATAATGAACTAAATTAACAAAGGAATATCTCACTAATAGCCTAGCTATGTCTAAAAGGCCTATATATTCAATTTTGAAAGACAAAAGAAAGGTTCAAAATTTTGGAAATGCACTTTGTATTGTTTTGTGAAGGCAATGTTTTGGTTCTTTCGACACGTATGTTTCACATAATATTAATGCAATACCTATGGAGATTCCTTTGTTTTTGGATTTTAGTATGTCTCTTCTCCTTAGTGTTTTAAAAAATGTTTCACATTCATCTCAGATTTCATGTTAAGAAGATTCTAGATGTGTTTCCTCTTAAATGCAGATTCATTTAAATCAAACCATTGATGAAGAATGCACATATGAATTGTGGAAGCCATATCTTTAATTGCACTCCATGTATCTTAGAATCCACCAGTATTTCTTTGCTATCATTTCTTTCTAAATCCAGATATGTGTAGAATTCTTGAGTTCTTAAGCTCTATGTGATGGATTTCACCTCTTATTTCCTCTGTTAGCATATCTATATCAAAGAAAATTAGCTGTAAGTCCTTGAATGATATTGGCCCCGTTGATTTACAATTTATATTACTGTGCATCTCTCATGCATAAGAATTTATGAGTTGTACCTTTCTGAAGTTGTCTTGAACCAACTAAACTCAAATTATAAGTGACATCAAATGGTGCTCTAAATTGTTCAAAGATAAATAAGAATGCACCAAATATGGATGTCCTAGGCACTGGTCTCCTTGCAATCCAAAGAAGGTCTCTAGGATCAAAAACATCTTTTGGCATCGTTGCTATGGAATGGATTAGAGAATTTTTCCCTTCGGTAAGGCATTCATACACTTTTTGTTAATGTGAGCAAAGACACCTAGGTTTTAGATTCATCACCTTGGTGACTCCACTATCCAAATCATAAGGATATCATCATGGCTTTTAGAATGCCTCACACCCGCTCAGATACTTCTCAGCAAAAAAAACCATTTGTATATGATCTGGAAAAAATAATCTATAGAAGAGTTTGGAAAGAAAAAAAACCCCTACCACCAATGATACTGTCTCCTCATTTCTTGAAGCCTCCTCATCTAGCTCTCAGCATGCCATAATTCATTGCTCAAAATTTACTCCTAGAGTCCTAATATATCCTTCCGAAAGTGGTCTGATACACAGTACTGTCCCCTCAAAAGTCAAAGAAGAGGAAGTCCCAGTCAACACTCCTTCCTTCTCATTCCCTCCTCCCTCTGAATTCGAAGAGGGGAAAGGTATCTTCAATAGCCATCCTACTCACATTATAAACAATTCCACAAGTCTCAGTCCATCTACTCTCCTACAATTTGTCACAGTACAAAGACCCCTGATAAATTTAGCACCACCTCCATTACTCCATATGGATGTCCTAGGCTTCCTACTAAAAAAATATGCTCCATTAGACCTGCCCCAAACTTTAAGTTCCATGACACAAGACTACCTCAAACTCTTGCCCAGGTTCAATGGAGAAGATGATATCTCTGCACAAAGACATATAGAAATATTTTGTGCATTTGTAGAGAATTTAAATGTCAAGAACTTAGATGTGGTGCTGAGGTTGTTGTCCAATCTCTTGATGGGGAATCTAGGAAGTGGTTTAAATCCTTACCAGATGCTTCCATTTACACTTGGGAGGAGATGGAGAACTCCTTTATGCAGAAGTGGGGAGAGAAAAGAGATCATGGGTACATTCTCACTCAAGTTCAATACCATGAAGAAGAAACATGATGAAGATATTTCATAATTTATAAAAAGATTTAATAAACAATACAACAACCTACCTGTTGAAATTAAACATCCTTGGGCCGCTTCCCAAGTAGCTTTTACTGGGGCCTTTGAACCCAAGTTTGGTTTCACACTAAGAGAAAGGAAGTCTCGTACTTTGGAAAAAATCCAAATTTATGCTCTCGAGGTAGAAGGAAACTTCACATCCACAAGGAAGTCGAGAAGAAAAAATGATCCTAGAGAAAAGAAGAAAGGAAACGAGGAATCAACTTCCTCCAATCATGGAAATGAGTCCCAGGAATAGTAGTTGGATGAAGTGGACAAGTTAATAAAAATTTTATCAAATAAACTGGTTAAGTTGAAACTAGAAAATAAAAGTCTCCCAAGACAAAATGCTGAAGTTCCTAATTGAGGCTTTAATTCCTAGTACAAAAGACCACCATCATAGATAATAAAAAGAGAAAGGAAGGAACAACAAGACCATATCCATCCCCCATTGTACATATAGGACGATCCAGATGAGTAGATACAGGACACCCATGAAATTCAAGGGAACTTGTATTCCTCCTTCTCGGATGAGGAGTAAGAAATCAAAACTTATGAAGAAGAAGGGCACAAATTGGATGAAACGTTGAATGATGGAGAGATTGGTGATTATGCAAGAAGTTTGCTGATTTCATGCAGACCCAACTACATTGGAAATATGATCTCCAGTCCTCTAGAAAAATATCAATAGAACAATACTAGAATGAAGGTGCTTCTTCCCAAGATACTCCCAGAACATCAGACAAGGGGAAGGGACCCTTATATCCAAATATTCATAAGAAAAAGGATTCCTTCAATAAAAAAATCTATAATCCTAGAGTCATCAAAGAGGAGAAGGCACCTTTCACCCCTAAGTAGGACTTGTTATCACTCAGGTTGTTCCCCAAAGTTGTAGGAAAGGGAATACGGTCGAGGTAACCATAGACAAATCTTTTAGATATAGATTCTAGCCAATCTACATCCAGAGAGGGCTCTCTCTTTATGATTTAGCTATGCTTGAGGTATATTAGGCTAGTTATGAAGTGCAAGGGTTTTGTTTAGAGTTTGGTTGGAGGAATGGAGTTTCAATAGAACAGTGAGGTAAAACTGAAGAGTCTCAGACCATTGGGCATGATGGAGTCAAAGGAGGATAGCTTTCTGGATTTGGTTTTTCCACCAAGGATGGTATCACAGAGCAAGGTAATCAAACATGGAACAATTCATAGGTTGGAGTAAGGCGGAATGGAGTCAATGGGTGAAGGGAAATTAAGAATCCTTCATCATGTTTACAGAGGGAGAATGGTTGAGTACTGTTAAAGAGCAATTAAGAATTCCTTAGCAAATATTCAAGATGAAAGAATCAGGGAAAACAGGAGCAATTAAGAATTCACCGTTTATGCTAGTTCTGAAGAAAACATTGATAATAACAAAGACTGAACATAGAGTGCAATTGAGCAAATTCTGAGTTATTCTTTTTCTCTATTATTTAGATCATGAAACATAGATGATATAGTAAACATAGAAACTGTAAAACACAAGTTAGAAGGGACTTATTGATCCATAAGATGATTCAAGAATTCTGTAGCATGGCCCTTAGCAGCCATTCCTCATTCAGTAAGCCAGACAAAAATGGTTCCAACAGCCTTTTATTCCAAAAAAACTTCAGAATTACAGCAAAGTCTGAGAATGCATCCCAATCAACCAACCCCAAATACTTCGTTTGGGGGGTATTTATACAAAAATGTCAAGATATCATACAAAATATCTGATAGAAATAATATCTGCTGACAATTAATGCTTCTTTTACATAGATAGAGACAGATAGTCTCGAAAACAGGGAGACAATAAATAGATGCAATAAATTCATGTTGCGCTGGTTGATCCATCTTTATGAGATGTACTGGAGGTAGGTGCTGCAAGTCGGTTCCCAGCTGTCTTCTACTGATCCTCTGTGCTGGTTATTCTGCCTTGGCTGGACTTTCTTTAACTCTGATGTGATGCGCTTTGACCCGCAGGACCGTGATTCATTTCTGTCCTCCACATTATAGTAGATGGTCCAAAATTTTGCATTGACCAAAGATAATTTACAGGATCTCTAACATGCTTTGCCACCACTCTGGTCCTAGTATTTTATGTCTCTACAGCTTCCTTAAAGTCTCGTCAGTCTCTGTGTACCTGAAGAAATTAGGTGGGATGGTGAACAGATGCCTCACCTCATGCTCTATGTAGAATAGATTTTCCAAGATGTCATAAAGGGACTGGCCGGATGGAAGTGCCTTCTCTCCTGAAGTGCTTGAAGATGCATTAGCTTGATTAACAACATATGTATTTAATTTATGTACATAGTCCTTGTGCTTCATTAGATGATCATTATTTCCCAACGGACTTGGCAAACCTTTTTGATGCAGGACTGTAAATTTTCTGTGAAAGAATCAATCTCTACCTGCATGTCCTGGCATCTTCTGTCCAAGTTTTGCATTAGAGTTATCATGGTTATAACTCTCTTGATGTCTAGAATGGTACCTATTCTGTCTCTAATATCCAGTGCATCTAGTTCTTCACTGGTCTTGGTATTCAAAAAATGTATTAGCCTATTAGCTTGCTCAGGCATCTCTCCCAATAAGGCTCTTGTTTTCTGAATTTCCACTTGGGCCACTTTTATTAGGTCAATCTGCTCATGAATGGTTTGAATAGACCTCCATACATCACTAAGGGATTGAGTGATGTTGGTCCACAAAATTCCTCTGATTTCTGCCAGAGGCTTATCCAGAGAGAGATCCTTCTCTAAGGCTCTTACCTTGTTCTCCAACGCATTGACTTCCCTTGTTTTCTCTGCCACATTCATCTTGGATTTATCATAGCTTTGTTCAACCTTTGCCAAATTTTCTTTGACTTATTTCAGCCTTGATACTTGGAGTTTCAACTCCTCCATGGCTTTTATTAATTGCTCTGTAGTCATGGTAGTACTGCTGCCTAGTATTGTTGCTATTGCTGAGGTACCTGTGGTGATTTCTACTATTGATGTCGGGATAGTGGGAGGCACTGCTGTTATAACTGTGGGAGGGGCAGTTGTGACTATTGGAGCTACTTCAGGTGGCTGGGAGGTCGACTCTCCCTGCTTTTCTTGTAGTGCTTTCTCCAATGCCTGCTCTGTCTCACTCAATCTCTCATTCAGCCTCATGAGCAGGTCCATCATGTCCTCTTTGGATTTTTGTTGTACAACATATGCTGTCTGTGGATGCATAGAAGGAGGCATTTTGAGCTATTTTCTGAGGGCAGCAATGTCCTCTTCCTTTTTCTTCATTAGTGCTTTTATGCCTTTGGCATCTTTGGGATCGTGTCCCAGTTCAATGATGATGTCCTCCAAGGATTTGATCCTGTTGTCCTTTGCTAGAGAGGAAGCTTTCTCTAAATCCAACTGAGCTGAGGTATTATTTAGGGAATTTTGCAATTTATGAGCCAACATTGCTTTGTCAGCTAGCGTGGAATACACCATCTCTCTAGTTTGTTTGTGCAGCTCAATCTGGTCTATTGGATGAATGTCCTTGGCCAAGACTTCCAGATTTGTCCTGATATAATCAGCTGCTGATTGTGGTTGCTGCACCTTGGGCTTGAAATAACTCATGATCATTTTCCCTTCTTTAATGTCATATGCTGACATTAATCTTTGTTGTTTTGTGGGGGCCATCTTAAGATATTGATTGTAAATCTGTAGCCTCAGTGGATCATTCCTAGCCTTTATTTCTGTGAATGTTCTTTTGATATCAGAGGTCTGCTTACTTGGTGGCCTAGTGGATGAAACTTCCACACTATGCTACCTTTCTAGCTCCTTCCTATGTGAGCTAGTTGATGTGTCTATTACTGGGGAGGTCTGTGGGCTGGTTACCCTCTCACCTCTTAGACTTTCTATTGTTTCTTCAATGATTTCCTCTTTAGATAGAGGATTCGGTCTTTGCCTTTTTGTACTTGGCTGTTCTGCAGGTCCACTGATGGGTGTGGCCTCTTCTCTGTCTCTTTTCTTGCCTTTTTCCTCATTTAGAGGAGTCTGTAACGCTGGTATCTTTGGTGCTTCAGTTTGTACCAGAGGAATTTTCCCCTGCTGATCAGTCATTGCCTGCTGCTCTGTGCCTTCTACTTCCTTGTCCTTTGAAGACCCTGTACCTGGGCACTGGTTTCCTGTACAGGTTGCTGTGAAGTTCCAGTAGAGGATGTACCCACTCTAGTTTGCTGAGGCAGCTTGAAAGATACCTTTCCAAAAGAGTCTAAGTCAAGGGTCTTTTCAATATCTTTCATAGCTTGTTCCATCACTTCTTACTGAGTAAGCTCTTCTATTAATGTACCTTCTACCCATTCATCCTGATTAGCAAACTGCTCTATTTCAGGGATCCTAAAATGTTTATAGGATGATAGCTTGTTTTTTACTTTTCTGTCACTTATAAAGCTATTTGGTTCATATGGTACCCACCAGAAGCTTTTCTTCAATTTAAGCTCTTCCCCCAATATCCCATCAACATCTTCCCATGCCTCCCTCTTGTTAATGATAAATGGGCCTAACTGGTTTCTTATTCTCAGCTAAGCTTTTTTCTTTACATTGCAAAAGTGAGTTAAATCTGCATTCATAAGTTGCCTGAAATACTCTAGTGAAAACAGTCTCATAGGCACATATTTGGGTAGCTTATAAGGGCACAGTTCATAGCCATATATCTTGATTTCAGTGTGATTCTGGTAGAGGTACCAGTCACCTATTCTGTAGTTTTTGGAGAGCTGTAAAATCTTCTTTATATCCCCAGAGAGCCTAGGAGGAGGAGCTCCAATCAACAAAGTGGAGGTTGGATGTATAAACTAGTCAATGAATTCACAGTAGGTATAAGGGGATTCAAAAACATTGTGGAAGACTGAGGTCCAAAAGATCACAGACCTCCTCTCTCCTTTGGAATCCAATTTTCTGATAGGAAATGAAAAGTTGTTTGTTTGATAATATAGCAGAAGGTGGTATATGAATGAAGTGTACTTGAAGACTCCTCTTTCTAGATTTATGAACTGCTCATTGATTTTACTGGCAATCAAAGAGGCATAATCATATTTGACAGTAGGGGGCTGTCCTGGAGTAAACATTGACAACATAACAAAGATGGTCTCATCAACATATTCACTGGTTTTGAATCCCAAGATATAGGATATCATGTCAAGAATAAGCCTGCCAGTTTCAGTAAACCAGGCATGTACATAGGGAGGTGGGCCTTGAGGCTGGAAATCTGGCTTCATAAATAACTTAGCAATCCGGGTTATTTCTGCACTGGACAATTGAGAGCTTTGCTCAAGCAAAAATCCCATGGAAAGAGGAGCAAGGGGCTGAGCTGGATGGAAGTGCACCATCTCATTGATAGACTCAGTAGTTATGTAGAAAAGAATAGTTTGTGATGGAGTCATAATTGCTTTACTGACAAGGTCATAGTTTGCACAACAATGGTGGATAAGATCTAGGAACACATTAACTGAGGGAAGGTAATATCTGGGGAGATTAGATTCCCATATTCCAAGGATATCAGAGTTACTGAGATGACTATTTCTAATTCTGCAAAATGCCTGGAGATGGTTCATATCACCAGATAACTCTTTGATTTGAAAATCTCTGTCAGCCAAGGGCAACCAGTCCTGGTCTTTGTGAGGTGCATTGAGGGGCGTGACATTGAGGGCCACAGGGGCTTCCATGTTTGTTTACTGTGTTTTTTAACTGGAGGTCAAGTTTCTGTGGGCAAAACGGGAAAAAGAGCAGTTCTGGATGTCTTGGTATGGAAATTATGGATTGCTTCAACTCGAATTTGGCTCTTATAGGTATAATTTACAGAGGAAAACTGAAAATATAGGTTTGGGAGGTGAGACGGGGTAAATACCTGTATTTTGGAGGCGAACCAGTGTAATTTGCAGGTTGACCGACGAGTTGCGGAGCAGGATGTTGGACTTTTCTTGGTCGGGTGGCGGACTGGACGCTTCTACAGTTGCTTGGACGTAGTTTGCATGCAACAGTTTCACAGAAAAACAAATGAAAATGGGCAAAAATGACAATTTCATGAGTTTTTAACAAAAATTAGCTTCGCAGGGCTTTTTGGCGCTTTTCGGTCGGATGACGTCATCAGTATGTGATGTTTTGTCGTGACGCGGGGGTACGGGATGCTGATGTGGAGGTGATGTGGCGGTGACGTTAGCGGGTGGGGTTAGCGGGAGGGCGGTAAGTGGTATCAGCCTGCACCGCTTATGAGCTAAGGCGGTTTCGGGAGGAGGGGCCGCGAGCATGGCGGGAGGGTGCCGCGTGTCCCTGGTATGGTGGTAATACCGTTGGCTCCCCGGGTGGTAAACATCGGCTGTGGAGGGCCTGGCAATATAATCATGGGTTGTTGGATGCACGGGCCCAGATTGAACGGTCGACGGTTAATGGAGCTGGTGGAGGGTTACGGCACGGGGCCCATGTAATATAAACAATGGTTTAACACTTCTTGGGGCGATTATTATTGGTTGTCAGGGTGTTTGTTAATTAACCCGAATAGTTAATTAACCACGTTTTGCGTGGCGGAGGTTTTTAATAAATTCCAGATGAACCATTAAGTCCTCGTTTACATAGTGCTATGATTAACCAGGGGCGGGATATTAATTCTTTGGGGGTTTTTCATATATTTACATAATACGGGGGGGAACAAATTATATGGGAATTATATAATAAAGTTAAAGTTAGTATGAAAATTGATATAAAAATAAGCGCTAAGTTATAATGTTTAACAACTTAGGCTTAACAGGAAAACAAGGATTTTTACACAAGAAATGTGGTTTAGTGCCTAAGTAAAAATGTGGTTTTAGGTCTTTCATGCAATGAGATGAAGTGATTTAAGAGGGATATTAAGCAGATCTCAACACCCTGGGGGAAATTAGTAAATGTTTTAGGAAGAAGTGTGAAGGGAAGTTAGTCATGCCTCACTTGATTTGTAACCAAACAGTTGCCATGGTACTTATGATATCAATAAGATGAACATCTTTGAGAGACAAAATTAATCATAAGCCTACTTCTGCAACACCAAAACTGCCTACCCAGCCTATTATACCTAACATTTTTCTTCTTCTTCCATGGGTGCACTTGGACTAGCAAACCCTTACAAATTTTCTTTTCTTTTCATGGGAATCCTATCTAAGTCTGCCCTTATTTCTTCCAAGGGCTCAGATTTAACTGTTGAGCTCCTTTGCTTCTCTACCTATCTATTTATCTACCAAGATTGAACAGTTTGGACAGATTTTATTCTCTATCTCTAAAACAGGAAATTCAAACATGAACTGGCCAAGATTAAGCTATTTGGCCATTCATCAACTGTGGCAAGAGTCAACCAACCACACATAATGAGATTCTTTGCAAAAAAAGAATAGTAGTGGCATTTGGACTTGCACACTTTCCTGGTCTTTTTTATTTGGGGTTCATTTCTTTCATTTTTCTTTTGACCATTTCATTCTTTTTACCCTTTGATCTTTCTTTTAGGGTATACCCTCTTTTCATTTTTTAATTTTTTGATCTTTTCAAAATATGGAAAACCTTTGCAGCAGGGAAATGATGAACATATTAGGGATTTTAACCAGTCAATCATGAAATATGACACCTATTGGTATAGGAGCATAACAGGACTATGAGAAAGAAAGAGAATCGGTAGAGATTGATATTGCAGAAAAAGGTACTACCATCTTCAATCTTCAAAAGGAACTTGAGAAAGTCAAAATCTTGGTTCCTTTGACTGAACTCCTGAAACATCCCACTTATAAAGCCCAAGTCTCCCAGTTTATGCTTCCATCCACTTCAGCCCCATCACATGATAGTTTAAATCTCTAAGAATAAAGGCCAGTGTTAGTTTTTGGACCTCATGTTGAAGATCAAGATCCATTCACTGCACCTTTCTGTGTTACTCTTGTAACACATGACCTCCTACTTCACAACTGTATGTTGGACTCATGTGCCTCTCATAATCTAGTGCTATTAATAGTAATGGAGCAACTCGGCCTAGAAATAACCAAACCGTACAAAGATATATACTCTTTCGACTTTAAGAGAGTAAAATGCTTGGAAATGATAAAGGACTTAGAGGTGAACTTGGCTCAGATCTCGGTAAAAGGTGTAGTGATGGACATTGTAGTAGATGATCTTGCAAGATTTGGTATCCTCTTGTACAAATCTTGGGGTTCAAAGATTGGAGGTTCCATACAGTTGGATCTAAATTATGCCACCATCCCTATCTTTGGTAGGGTAAGAAAGAAAACTGTATAGAGAATCTAGGTTCATTAAAACAGTTACCAAAGCTGAGGGCTTGAATAATTCTCCTGTGTATGGGAGAGAGATTGATCTCTCTTGTCTACTACAAGAAGAAGATGATTTCATCTTAAAATAAACTCAGGTACATCCAACAGGTCCAATTAAAGGATCAGCTCAAAGACAGTGGCAAAGTATGGAAGTTATACTTTGATGGTACTAATTCTAGGGAAGGTAATGGAGAAAGGGTGCTTCTAGTATCTCTAGAGGGTAGTTTGGTCCCTCTTTCATTTAAAATAGAATTCGAAGCAACAAATAACATGGAAGAATATGAGGCATTACTACTTGGCTTGAAAGAAACAAGGAATTTGAATATTGAATGTCTAACTATGTATGGAGACTCTGAGCTAGTGGTAAAGCAAATAAAAAATCAATGTCATACTAAACGCTCCATGCTAAGGGATTATAGAATTGAGGTGTGGGATTTGATGGAAAACTTCTTCCTGGTGTTCAATGTCCAATTCCTACCTAGGGAAGGGAATCAAATGGCAGACTCACTTGCTATAGCTGCCAACAATTTTAAGCCACCCCAAAATCCACTTGTCAGGTATGAGGTTGAAGTTAGGTACATACCTTTTGTGCTTGATAACGTGAGACATTGGTAGGTGTTTGACAATGATGAGAAAATCAAATGCTTTATAGAAGTCATTGGAGAATTTTTTAAATCAGCTATTGACTAAGAAGATGAAAAAGTGATGGAAGAGAAGTCAACTGCTTAGGAAGAAACTATTGCGGGACACAGATTTTTGGAGCTAAAGGGGAAGACTATCCCTCATGGTCTAGTTCCTCTAGAAAGGTTATTCAAGACAAATGATGTAGCCTCAAAACCAACTGAACAAGGAGCTGATGAATAGGTGGAAGATTGCAATATTGGCTCAGAGGATGAACCTCAGATGATCAAATTGTCAAAAGGGATCCCTCCACAATACAAACAAAGGTATTTAAATCTCTTTAAAGTCTATAAAGATGTGTTTTCTTGGTCGTATGATGATTTGAAGACATTTGATACTAACATTATTCAACATAAGATTCCTTTAAAAAGTGGAATGAAACCTTGTAAGCAAAAACTCAGACAGATCAATCCTCTTCTACTTCCATCCATTGAGAAGGAAGTGAGGAAGCTTCTTCAAGCCAAAATCATAGTACCTTTGAGATATTCTGAGTGGGTGGAAAACCTAGTTCTGGTCAGGAAAAATAATGGAGAAATAAGGTTGTGTGTGGATTTCCGGAACCTCAACAGAGCCTCATTAAAAGACAAATACCCATTGCCTAAGATGGATTACATATTACAAAAGGTAGTTGGCTCAGCTTGGATGTCCATGATGGACAATTTTTCAGGGTATAACTAGGTAGCAGTACACCCTGATGATCAAAATAAAACTACTTTCACCATGCCTTGGGGAACCTTCATGTATGCATGAATGCCATTCAACCTTATAAATGTTGGAGAAACTTTTCAAAGGGCCATGGATATAGCATTTGTAGGAGAACAAGACAAATTTGTAGTGGTCTACTTAGATGACATCACAATTTTCTCTAAAACTAATGAGGAACATATCTTGCACTTAAAACTCACCTTCAATAAATGCAAGAGATATGGACTATCTCTGAATCCAAAGAAATCTCAGTTCGCTATGAGGGAAGGTAAGCTGTTGGGGTACATAGTGGAACTGGAGGGGGTAAAAATTGATCCCAAGTGAGTGGAGGCTATTAATCACATTTCCTTACCTAGGAACAAGAAGGAGATTCAGGTGTTTTTGGGAAGGATCAACTTCCTGAGAAGGTTTATACCCAACTATGCTGAAATAGTGAAAGGTATCACTGATATGTTAAAAAAGGAAAATGAAGTAAAGTGGAGCCCAAATTCTTGGGAATCCTTCACCAGAATCAAAAAAGCTTTTGCAGAAGCACCCATGTTAGTCAACCCTGATTATTCAACACCTTTTTACATATTTTCCTTTGCTTCCCCTCATACTATTGTCATTGTGCTGTTACAAAAGAATAAGGAGGGTTATGAGCAACCTATAGCCTTCTTCAGTCAAGTATTGAGAGAAGCTGAATTGAAGTATAACATCTTGGAGAAATAGGCTTATGCTTTGGTCTAAGCATTGAAGGCCTTTAGAGTTTACATATTACATTCTGACATTGTATCTTATGTTCCAAAAGCAAACATTAAAGACATTTTGGTACAAGGAGATATCGATGGAAAAAGAGGAAGGTGGATCACTAAAATCCAATAATACGACTTGGAAATTAAGCCTACGAAGCTCATTAAAGGGTAGGGATTAGCCAAAATCCTATCAGAATCTAATTTCTAGGCCTTGGGGATTAATTTATTGGTAGGAGAAGATGAAGAAGGAATACAACAGTCAAATATCAAAACTTCCATCCAAAAAATCCATATTAAACATCGGCCTGGTATAAAAATATCATCCATTATCTATTATTTTTAAGGTGCCTGCTAAAAATGGACAAATCCAAGTACCGAACATTAAGACTACAGGCTCAAAAGTTTTTCATATCCAATGGTCAACTGTATTGGAAGGACCCCATTGGGATTTTACTATTGTGCCTAGTGGAGATTGAAGTTCAAGAGGTAATTGAAGAGTTTCACAATGGTGTTTGCGGGGGGCATTACAGTTGGAAGACTACAGCTCATAAGATAATGAAGGTTGGTTTTATTGGCCTACACTCTTTGGAGAAGTTCACTCTCAGGTTTGGGCCTATCAGAAGTGTCATATATTTGTTGAAAAGCAGAAATTATCTCCCCTCCCTTTGATCCCCATTTGTATTGAGGAGCCTTTTAGATAGTGGGGATTGTATTTCATAGGAGAAATACATCCTCCTTTCAGTGGCCAACACAAGTGGATACTCACAACCACTGATTATTTCACAAAATGGGTGGAGGCAATCCCAGCCTGAAATGCAACTGACACCATGGTCATAAAATTTTTGGAGGATAATTTATCGTCTAGGTTTGGTTTCCCTATGAAAATTGTAACTAACAATGCTTAGGTCTTTAAGTCTTCCAAATTCATCAGCTTTTGTCAGAAGTTTAATATTACAGTTGGTCACTCTACTACATATTACCCTCAGGGAAACAGACTAGATGAGTCCTCCAACAAAACAATGGTGAGGATCCTGAAGAAAACAATTACAGAAAATCAAAATTGGGATTCTCAACTAAAATTTTCTCTATGGGATAATAGGGTCACTCCTAAGAGATCCATGGGGAAATCACCTTTTGAATTAGTATATGGGAAAGCAACAATATTCCATATACAACTTTCAATTCCATTGGAAAGAATATTGCAGGATGCAAAAGAAGAAATGAATGCCTTAACCCGAAGAATAAATCAGCTGGTGGAGATTCACGAAAGAAGGGAGCAGGTTAGTAAAAAAATGATTAACTATCAATAAAAAATGAAATCCTTTTTTGACAAAAAGGAAAAAGACAGACAACTTTGATGAGCCCCAAATTTGGTAACATTTTGGGCTCATTTGGCCTAATTATCCTTGTTCAATCCTTCATTTTTCATAACTTATGCATTATTTTTTAGTATTTTTATGTCATTTGTACGAATAAGGGTAGTCACTCTTCCTAGGTGGCTAACACGTGCTCATTTCAGGATTTTTTGACACATGTTGGAGCAAAACCGAGCAGACATGGGCTAGGAGACAGCCAAGCTTGGGTTGAGGATTCGTAGGGGGGTTGTCTATGGCATTAAATAGCCTCCCTTGGGATCTTCACCCCCAACTTCGAGCTCCAAAGGCCACCAAAACCGGATCTAGAAGGCAGCCAAACAGATTTTTTTGGAAGGAGCTGTTCACTCACAGTTTGGGTAGCTAAGTCCCATGGATTTAGGAGGCCAGCTAGGGCCTCGTGGTGCATAAATGTTAAGGCCTCAGCCTTCGTGAGGGACTTTTTGAAAAACTCTTGCATATTTTGCACTACAGTGCTGCTAGCTCTGTTTTGTTCTCTTGAAGCCCTTGTTGGCATAACTCTTGACTTATGATTATTTTTTGATAATGAGAAGCAGTCAGAGTTGATATCAGCTCTGAGTTTTCTATAGGAGCCATAGCTCTCGGGGTTGGGCCCAACCTGAGAACCTAGGGCCTCCTTCTTTGTATTGTTATCTTTCCTTTAAGCACTGTGATTTTCCTTTTATGCATTTGAAACATGGTTTTGTTGAGCAAAATTTAGTTGTGTTGGTTAAATAGGTCACTGTTGAGGAATAGAATTGCTTCAGATGTGTAGAATAGATTGTTAGGATAATAATCGATAAAGCTCCAGAAAAAGGGGTTGTCTACACTCTCAGTTTCACCTCTCCCTTATTGGATCAGGGGCTGGAATTGCAGAAACAGTGCTGCCCAACAAAAACACTAGTTTGCTTGACCATGCAATCTTTGGTGTAATGTCTTCATTTTTAGAAATTAGTCATGCGTTCAGGCCTTTTGAGATGTTTCTTTGATTAAGTGCTGTACATGGTTCTCTTTAGAAATAAAGTTGTTGTTCATGTGCTTCGTTGACAGTTAGGATAGATTAGCTAAGATTTTGATTGTGTGCAGGAGTTGGTTGATTTGGTTAAATGTACACCATGCAGGGCATCTCCATCACTCTCTCATCCACCTAAGCTTCATCTAGGCCAGCTGCTCCATCCCCTAGTTAGGTTCCTCACCTCACAACTACTCATCTGCCCACGTAACCTTACCTTCTTGCTCTTCCATTGCCTTAGCCTTCTTTAAGTCAAGTTAGCTTTCCACACCCTCTCATCACTTCATCCATCAGTCACTAGGTCATTTCGGACCCCTACCCTACCTCCCTATCCATTCATACATCCTCTTTCACTCACCCATCCTCCAAAATCCAATTTTAGAACATCTTGTAGAAATTTTTGAACATCCTGTAGAAATCCCTGAAACATCTTGGAGAACCCCTGCAGACTTCCTGTAGAAGCTCACAAATGAGGTTTCTGGATAGCCAAACTTTGTGAAACTCTCCGGAAGGGTGTTAGGGACTCCTTAGACCCTCCCTGAGCCTTCCCAACTTTTTCCAAGCATTTCTCTTCCTTGATCCACCCCTGCACAGTAAAAAGCCAGTTAAAAAGCACATGCATGATAATTCTAATAACTTATTCAAAAATACAAAAAGATGCTTTCTTCAGATAGAGGTAGTCTAGACACATGTATTTTACCTTCATAGGAGTAATGGCATCTCTTTCAGTAGTCTGCATTCTCTCCTCTGCATTAGTAGGACTAGCTGGTAGAATTAGGGTTTGCTAGGGTTTATGTTACTTTTTGGCTTTCAGTTTCTTTCTGCAAGTAGATCAGTTTCCTTTGAATTAGCTTCCAACCATCAGTTAAAAAGCTTCTTCTAAGAGCTCATAGAAGTTGGCTTAATCCCCTAGTGGACTTGTGCTAGCTGACCAAGTGACAGCTGCGGCAAGAGCTAGTACTTGTGCATACAGCGCTGTCGCTTCCAAGTTTGTTACGAACTACCGGGTTGATAAAAGTAAAGAAGGGAGTCCCAAGAGTTGCAGCATTATTGCTGCAATACTGGAGCCCACCATATTTTTGGCATCGTTGCCGGGGAAGCGTCAGAGTATTGGTGATTGTTGATTTTCTTCTATTTTCCTACACTCGCCTTCTGCTAAATAGTTTATTTCATTTCCGTTTTGTAATTTCATTTCCGCAAAAGTAAAATAGATATTTCCTGCTTTCATAGGTTAGCATTTCAAATCTACAATTTCAATTCTGCAAGATTAGATTAGCAATTTCATTTCTGCAAGCGTAGATTAGCATTTCATTCCTGCAATTTCATTTGAGCAAAATAGATTAGTCATTTCCTGCTTTCATTTCAATTCCGCATTTTCATTTCAGCAAGATAGTTAGTTGCAGTTCAATCTATTTTCAGTTTTGCAGGTGCCAGAAACAAAGCAAAAAGCAATCAAAATCCTTTCCATTTCATGCCTCGTAGGAATAGAGATAAAACCGGCAAATTCTTACCAAACACCCCCACCACTTCACTGAGTCACCCTTCTCTCTTCTTTGGTGATAGTGATCCAGAAGAACCTATAGGCGAGCCTCCTAAGATATACGAAGATCCTATAATAGAAGAAGAGTTAGAGAACACTCCACCTGAAGCCATGGCTGAGAATAGAAGAGAAGATGAGAGAATAGAAGGTGCCTTTCCCATCCGAGAGACCAATGGAGACATGAAAATGAAAAACATAAGCCCCTCCGCTTTACCTCACTTCCATGGATTGACTATTGAAGACCCTGATACCTTCCTGTTTGAGTTTGCTGTCCTTTGTCGAACCTATGACTATACGGAAGATGAGCAAAAATTGAAACTCTTTCCCTCTACCCTCAAGGATGCAGCATTACGCTGGTTCATGGGCTTACCTGGAAACAATATCACCACTTGGGCTCAGATGCAACAAGCTTTCAATACCAAATACTGGGACTACTGTAGGTCCAAGGAAGCCAAGGGAGAAATCTTTCGAATGACCATGGGAAATGGTGAGTCTTTAGAAGATTATGAGGAAAGGTTCCAACTTAGCTATAAACGGGCCAGGTGCACACTTGACCCTGAATCTCTCAAGTTGGTCCTGCTCCGAGGAGTCCCTGAAGACCTTCTAGATACCCTTCACATGCTAGCTGGAGGAGATATTTACCAACTACCTTATGAGGATATAAAGACTGTGTTTAGAAACCACTCTAGGGCAGCCCGGAAAAGAGGTAGGGGAAACCCCCTTTCAGCTAGTACTACTTTCTCCAAGCATGAGTTTGTTAATCAGCTGGAGGACCTCAAAAGTGAGGTGAGACAGACCATTGCCATGCAACTTGATACATTCCGAATCCAGCAAAAGAAAGAGGAAGCTGAGAGGGCTTTGGCCATCTTCTATCCTAGGTGTACAAGGAAGCACCCTAAGAACGAGTGTCCATTACACTCGGTAGAGGTATGTTTCGTTTGTGAGGAGGACCACCCCACAAACCAATGCCCAACCTTACCTGGGTTTAAGGCCATGTACCAAGGAACTGAGGCACTCACCGAACCTCTCTACTTCCTCAACCAAAGGAGGCCGCACGGACCTAGACCTTACCAGCAAGGGATGCAAGGGACATCCCAAGCTTATTATAGCCCCAACCAATCTGCTCCCATGACTTCTTGGGGTCCCCCTGCTCATCCTTCCTGGTCTGTGCCTCCTCCATGGTCTTACCCTCCTCAATACCATACTCATCCCCCTACTCATTCGTTTCACTCACATGTCCAGCCACAGCCTCAGTGGAACGCACCTCAACCGGGGTGGAGGCCCCAGTACAACACTCCTCCCGCCATTTTGCCTCCACCACCAGCTCAACCACAACCATTACCTCCTGCTCCTCCAAGACAACCCCAAATGCCTGCTCAACCGAACCTGAATCCTAACAACCGACAGGCCCAACAGGTATATACTGGGGAAACAACATGCCCTACCTATGCTGTGGAGATCCAGGAGATCAACCTGCGATCCGGGAAGACTCTTCCAGATCGCCAACCTCCTCCCCCAGAGGACGAGGAAGATAAACAGGAAAGTGAACCCAAGGCCACTCCACCCTTTCCTGAGAGACTAACAGTAACCACACAACCTGACCCGGAGGAGAATGAGCTTCTGGGAGAACTCAAACAGTTGTGTGTGAGAATACCACTTCTCCAAGCCATCAAAGATGTACCGATATACAAAAAATTGGTTAAGGAAAAGTGTTTCAGGCACCCAGGCAGGCGAAAAAGAGATGCCTCAACCATCAATGTCATAGGACAACTGTCTGATCTTATGTTGGGGCAAGTAATCTATCCAAAGTATTTGGATCCTGGGAGTCCTGTAGTTGATGTCCACATCAATGGCACCATCATACCCCACACTTTGATTGATTTAGGGGCTGCCATTAATGTGATGACCAGGGATACCATGCTCAAACTCAACCTTCAGGGTTCCTTAAGGAAGACCTTGACAGTCCTGTAGTTGGCAGATCGCTCCACCGTGACTCCCGAAGGGATTGTGGAGGATGTCTTGGTCTCTGTTGACTCTTGGGAGTATCCTGCGGACTTCTTGGTTCTTCAACCAAAGGCAAAGCTTACTGGATACCCCCTTATTTTGGGAAGACCTTGGTTAGCCACTGCGGATGCTTACATAAGCTGCCGAGCAGGAAACATGACCATCAAAAATGGTCCTATGTCCAAGCAGCTAGTCCTATACCCTCTTCCCCAACCTCTATTAGAGCATGACTTACCACTTTGGTTGGAAGAAGGAGAAGAGGATGAGGTGTACTTTGCACCCTTGTGCACCTTAGAAACCACCAGGGGAGGTCCTCAAACCGAGGATGATTTGATTGAGACCTTGATTCAGAATCCGCCTCCCAGTGCATTGTCCTTAGAGAAATTGGTGGAGGATACTCAAGCCAGCACCTTAGTGGACCTTTGTGTGACCGATCCAATCTCTCCCAGAGTAAAAAATGTGGAGTTTGGCCCCGAGAGAACGTTAAAGATCAGCTCCTCCATATCTCCTTCCCAGAAAAATGAGCTGTATAGTCTGTTGGCCAGTCATCTAGATGCTTTCGCTTGGAGCTATAAAGAGATATAAGGAGTCCACCCTTCGGTCTGTACCCATCACATCTACATCAAAGAAGATTGTAAACCGGTCAGGCAACCTCAGAGGAGAATGAATCCAGCCCTTAAGGACATTGTCAAGGAAGAATTGCAAAAACTGTTGGATGCAGGATTCATCTACCCCATCTCGGATAGCGAGTGGGTGTCCCCTCTGGTGTTGGTACCCAAGAAAAATGGAAAGTGGAGAATCTGTGTGGACTACCGAGAACTGAACAAAGCCACCAAGAAAGACCACTTTCCTCTACCTTTCATAGATCAAGTGTTGGATGGACTGGCGAGGAAGAAGTTTTTCTCTTTCCTAGATGGGTTCAGTCGGTATAACCAGATCCAAATCAGCCCGGAAGACCAAGATAAGACCACCTTCACTTGTCCTTGGGGTACCTTTGCTTACCGAGTCCTTCCCTTTGGGCTATGCAATGCTCCTGCCACTTTCCAAAGAGCAGTATTGAGCATCTTCTCTGAGCTGGTCCATGATTCGGTGGCAATCTATATGGATGACTTCACTCCTTATGGGTCCAACTTCTAGGAAGCATTGTCCAATCTAGGAAAAGTTCTAACCAAGTGCAATGAAATGAACCTGTCCCTTAGTCCTAAAAAATGTGAATTCCTGATGATTGAAGGAACCGTGCTAGGACATACCATTTCTCGCCAAGGATTGCAGGTGGATCCTAATAAAATTGCTCTCATCAAAAAGGTTCCACCTCCTCAGAAGGTAAGAGATGTTCGGAGTTTCTTAGGCTTAGCAGGATACTATAGAAGATTTATTAAAGACTTCAGTAAGTTAGCCTCGCCACTGTTTGGCCTCTTAGCAAAAGATGTTGAGTTCAAATGGATGGACGACTGTCAAAGGGCTCTGAATGAATTAAAGGATAAGTTGGTGTCCGCCTCGATATTGAGAGGTCCAAACTGGGCCCTACCTTTCCACATCCACACTGATGCCTTGAACAAAGCCATAGGGGCAGCCTTAGGACAGGTTGAACAAAAACTCCCATATGCCATATACTTTGTCAGCAAAAACTTATCCAAGGCAGAAATGAATTATACCGTAACTGAGAAAGAGTTCTTGGCCGTGGTCCATGCCCTGAACAAGTTCCAACACTACATCACTGGCTATCAAACATTTGTACATACAGATCATGCTACAATTAGATATTTAATGAATAAACCAGATGTGAATGCTCGTATTATTAGATGGTTACTTCTGTTGCAGCAGTTTGATTTGACTATCGTTGACAGACCAGGTAAGGAAAATGTTGTTGCTGACTTCCTGTCTAGACTGGATTTACCTGCAGGTCAAGATGGAACAGTGGACGACCAGATTCCAGATGAACATCTGTTTGCTATCTCAGTACTCTCTCCATGGTTTGCTGATATAGCAAACTATCTGGTCTCAGCACAGTTCCCTCCGCATCTATCTTCAAAAGAGAAAAGCAGAATTGTGAGGAAGAGTGCCTCATTCACTTGGATCGGGGGCAACCTGTTCAAACTTGGCCCCGATCAGATCTTAAGGCGTTGTGTAAGGGAGGAGGAAGTCTTTGAAATCCTCCTAACCTGTCATGATGGGCCTTGTGGAGGACATTTTGTAGCCAAGAGGACTGCCTTCAAAATCCTACAGGCAGGCTACTATTGGCCCACGCTTCATCAAGATGTTAAGAGATATATTAGCCAATGTGACTGATGCCAAAGGATGGGGAAGCCGACCCCAAGAGACAAAATGCCTCTCCAACCTCAAGTGACTTTTGAACCATTTGAGAAGTGGGGTATGGATTTTGTGGGTCCTGTTACACTAAAAAATGTCACCATGACTATTTGCAGTTAGTATGGCTCCATCCACTGTCATACTATCCTCCTTGGCAAGTCTCATGCCTCTGCTCTTCATGTCAAACTTCAAGAAAGAGAGAAAAGTCATTTAAAGTCAATTATCTCTGGTACGCAGTTTCTCTTAGCCTTACCTGCGTGTACGCAACCCAAGTTCACAATACCTGCGTACTTGTACGCTCTGTATGTAAAGGGGTGGGTGCGTACTCCTGTAAAGGTCAAAAGGTGCAAGTTTCATCTTAAAAAAGTTACTTGTGGTCATTTCTAGAGCCTTCTAGAAGCTTGTTTGACGTGTATGAAGCGCCTCCAGATGGTTCATGTATCCCTACCAAAGAGGAACTTATCCCATCAAGAGGGGAGCTATCCCATTCAAAGAGGGGCTTATCCCATTGATGGTGGACCTGAATAACTTCCTCTAGAGCACTATAAATACAAGCATTGGGCCAAAGGGAGGAGAGGTTGAAAGCTGAACATTCGTAAGGGTAGATGCTGCTGGAATTAGGACTTCCTTGTAGAAGCTTTTGAGGAGAGATTACCATCTTTGCTTGTTTCATTTGGAAGTGGGTGAGCTGATCAGAGTAAAGGAGAACTCTTGTGGACCCCGGGAAGGACCTGCACAACACCAAGGCTCAGGTTGTAATGGTTCCTTTTGTTACCTTTTAATACAAATTAGTCCATTCTTCTCAACAATTTGTTATTTATGAGTTGTTTCATATACTCCTTGGTCTATATGTTAAATATGTTTTATTTTATGTGATATTCAGGTGCTATTTAATCGTTTGATTGTTAGTGAATGCAGGTTTCGAAGGGAAGGAGGAGCTCATCCGGATCAACGAAGCTGGACTACTACAACAGCGTTGGGTTACAGGTAGGATCTAAACACTTGATTTCTCATATTGTAAAAGCATATTTAGAGAAGGATTGCTCTTATTTGTCTTGTTTGTCACTAGAAAGTCTTAGGCTTCTAGGGAGGTCGGTTGTGTCCGCACTAACGACTCATTCCGTGTGACAAAATGGCGACTCCACTGGGGAATCCATGAATGTGTTTGAGTTCTTTTTGATTTGATATTTTGGTCTGAGAAAAATCGCTTGTTTTCTGTTTTTTGGCTGTCTAACTGTGTATTTGGGTGGGTTAGCTTAGAGTCAAACTAGATTTTTATTTTTCTTAGCTTTGCCAGCAGTACGCAGCCTTTGAGTTAGGCACAGTGCGTACTTGTACGCACTGCGTCTTTGTGCACAGGGCGTACCCGCGCCTGTGTCAATAGATCACCTGCGTACCCCTGTCAAAATTAAGAAAATTTCAATTTTCCTCTTTTTGCCTTTTAGATTTTGTTTTTAATTTGTTTTTTCTGCCCAGATCCACTGGTTTTCTGCCATAAATCTTCACCTAAGCTTGTTTCATTGGCATTCCTGCTCTAAGCTTTCATCAATTGGGTGTTTTGAGTCTCTTTTTTGAGAAATTCTAAATTTGATTTCCTTTGGTCATTACTTGGAGGTTGGTCTCAGTCTTTTCACAATTTTGCATCTTTTTGCTTTTGTTTTTGCAAAAAAAATTCCCCCTCATTCGCCGGGGGGGGCTAAATTGTGTATGAGTGTTAATCGCCTTTGAGTGTTTTTATTTTTTGATCTTTGGAACTCTCACCCAATTTTCTCGACCTGCACTTGATTGGTTCTTAGATTACATTAGAATCATCTTGTGTTTGAGAATTCTCTTGCATAGATCACATTTGCATAATTAGAATTCTCATTTTCAGAATATTAATGAAAAATGTGCATAGATTACATTTGCATACTTTTCAAGTGAATTGTGCATAGATTACAATTGCATAGTTTACATTCTGAAAAATCAATTGTAGATTTAGATCAGTTTTCTTTGATTTGAATTTACACAAAAATAAAAATAAAAAAATGGTTTGGAATTGATTTGCATTAGTTTTTTCTTGATAAAATTAGTGCATTAGAGAATTTGTTATATTTTCTCTTAGTGATCAATTTTTTGCATTGTTGGAAGTGAATGGAAACTCTCTCCTTACTTTAGATAGGATTCATCGAATTAAAAAGATTACATTATCATATTCGATTGCATTCAGTTGAGCCAGGTCATAACACCATTGGTTTCATATCCATTTACCCATTTGAGTAATAACAGCCTTAATAACACAGCGCTTAATTAAAATTCATCTAGTGATTTTTACATTTCTAGGGCTCTGAAACACCAACATAGCTTAGGCTAGTGTCTTGGAGTAGGAGAGTAATTAACTCTCCAAGACAGCAAAACCAAACAAGTAGCTCATCTTGTGGTAGGATAAATCTAACTGTTACATTTATACTCTGGAAATCTCCTCTTAAAGGAGAAGCACGAGACCGTTTCCGAACCAATGAGGGGATCAATCCTCCTTCATTGGGAAAGACGCCAGATACGCACGTACTACAAACGGTAAACCTCGGATTATTGTCGAGGAGCCTGGGGTCACTTGTCGGTAAACCTTGGATTATTGTCAAGGAGCCGGCAAGGGGATTGAGCTTGTTACTCTGCCCTTGCGTGCTATCGGGTCGTAGACTGTTCCCCTAGGTGTATTTGTTGCTGTTGGTGACCTTAGTGACCATTATCTTTAGGGTTCTACCCAAGGTGATGGTGGAGGGAAGATCCCACTGTACCTGGAGCAGACGTCGGCTAGACTCACTTGGATTTTCTGGGGGGTTCACTTCACTCGAGACGGTTAAAATGGAGGAACTTGGTCCAGTCTATTCATTAAGTAGGTTGTCGGGGTAACTGTTCCACCCGCCACTTCTGTACTGAATTCTACAATGTTGGATTTCATCACCAACTAGTGTTTTTGGTCCGGAAGGCTACTGTTTGTGTGTGGTTTGACTCCTAGATTTGATAGCGCGTGTTAATTTGTTTGTTTTTACTTTTAGAGACCATAGGTGTGAATTGTGAATTTTAATTGTTAGGTGTGAATTGTTAATTTAGTTTTAAATTGTTAATAAAATTCACTGAAGTTGAATATAATGGCAAATGTTCCAGAATTTACCAACCTTGGAACCCCTCCTAACGAGAATCCTAGTACTTTTCCTTACTTTGGAAATGTTGGTCCTCCTTATATGGCTACTTTGTCATTACCTGGATTTACGATAGGTTTACCGATATGGTTATTTTCAACTTTGTTGGCCCAAAGTACTCCAATTGTTCCACCTCAACCGGATGCTTCACCTCAACAGAGTTCACCATCTCAATATCACCAACCTTCTGTTGACCCTTTACCTTCTTCGCCTAATTTTTCTTCCTCCATTTCTTCCTCTTCGCCTGGTAAAAGCCTTGATGCTAGTAACCAGGAGGCTAAGAAGAAGAAGAAAGGGAAGAAGAAGAAGAAGAAGAAGAAGCAAGATAAGAAAGAAGTCAACCAATCAACCACGACTGTAAGTGTTAGTTGTGTTGAGGAAAACTCCGACATGCATCGTAAACCCAAATACCCTTGCAGGCTATGTAAGGGTGACCACTTCCTCGTTAATTGTCCTGGTATTCCAAAGGTCTTGGAAGCATGGTCAGAAAAATCTCATCAACTTTCCATTGATCCATCAACCAGTGATAGTCAGGTTCCTGGGAAAAAGGGTAAAGTTAGGTTTCCTTGTAAGTTATGCAAAGGGAGTCATCAAACTCACATTTGCCCTCACATGGATGAAGCCTCAAAATTGTTGGAAAACCTTACTGTTCCACAACAAGAATTTCCAACTGGTTACCGTAAACTTTCTCCCAACCTACCGTCAACTGACGGAGTGATTGATTTAAATTCAAGTACAGTCGATCACACTCTCCCATTGGAGAGTGAAACTCATGTCACTCAGGTTGATGATCAATTAGTTGATCAAGTGGTTGATTCAATTTCACATTCGGTCGATCCCACTTTCCCTTTGGAGAGTGAACTTCATACCGCTCAGGTTCTTCTTGTTACATCAGATTCTTCTGTGCCGGGGGGCATTTCACCTATTTCTACAGAACCCCCTCCAAGTACTGAGGTCTTTTCCTTTGATTGGAATAGACTGATAGAACCTCGTCTTCCTTCCTCCCTCCCTTTCCAAATCATTGTCAAGGCTGGTGGTAGGGACATACATCGTACTCAGGTAGATGAAGGTGCTTCTGTTAGTATTTTATCCTCAACTGTTTGGAAAGCTTTGGGTTCCCCTCAGCTTGCGCCTATTACACAGAATCTGAAAGCTTTTAACAGAACCATTAGTGAACCATTAGGGATCCTTCCTAAGTTTTCTATTACCTTGGAAGGTAAAACTGTCTATATTGATCTTATGGTAGTTCGAGGTCCCTTGGATTTCAATTTACTCCTTGGGCGAGACTATGTTTATGCAATGAAAGTTGTCGTATCGACACTCTTTCGCGTGATGTCTTTCCCTCACAATAGCAGTATTGTGACTGTAGACCAGCTTTCATTCCCTAGTCTTGTTTCAACTACCAATAATATGACACCCCTAACTTTTCTTGATTCTAAAGTGGTATCTACCCTGCCACGGGTTAATTATGTGGCAACTAGTCCCATGTTTTCAGTTACCGATGTAAGTGAGCCTCTCGCTGTTGATTTAGATCCGGTAATTGACATGGAAAACTCTATGGGATTATTTGAACACGATGTTCTTATCCCTTTTGAGTCCCTTGACATGTGTTCCTTCCAGAGAACTATTCTTCCTTCTGATGACGACCTCTTGGAAGCCATGATCAAGGTATGTCCATTGACATGTCTTTCTTCCAGTTGGAAGCCATGATCAGTGTGTGTGAGGAAAGTTCCTTTTACTATGTCAACCTCGTTAAAAAATGAATCAGTGTGAACGAGGATAGTTTTTTCCTGTATCGACCTCGTTAAAAAATGAAACAGGCTAGTATGAGGATAATTCTTTTACTGAGTCAACCTCATTAAAAAATGAATCAGGTAGATTTTAGGATATGTAGGTAGATTGTAGAAAGTAGGGTTTTGAGGATAGTTCCTGTTACTGAGTCAACCTCGTTAAAAAATGAATCAGGTATGAGGATAGTTCCTTTTACTGTGTCAACCTCGTTAAAAAATGAATCAGTGTGTGTGAGGATAGTTTGTTCCCGTCTCAACCTCATTAAAAAATGAAACTGGATGTAACGAGGAAAGTTCCTTTTACTGTGTCGACCTCGTTAAAAAATGAATCAGTGAGTAAGAGGAAAGTTCCTTTTACTGTGTCAACCTCGTTAAAAAATGAATCAGAGTGAACGAGGATAGTTTTTTCCTGTATCAACCTCGTTAAAAAAAAAAAAAGAAACAGGCTAGCATGAGGATAGTTCTTTTACTGAGTCAACCTCATTAAAAAATGAATCAAGGTTTTTAGAGTAGAGTTTTTGTTAGGTAGATTGTAGAGAGTAGTCATGAGCATAGTTCCTTGTCTTGTGTCAAGCTCATTAAAAAATGAATCAAGGTTTTTAGAGCATAGTTCCTTGTCTTGTGTCAAGCTCGTTAAAAAATGAATCAAGGTTTTTAGAGTAGAGTTTTTTGTTAGGTAGATTGTAGAGAGTAGTTACGAGCATAGTTCCTTATCTTGTGTCAAGCTCGTTTAAAAAATGAAACAAGTGTTTTGAGGATAGTTCTTTTCCTATGTCAACCTCACTAAAAAAATGAAACAACTCCCACAAGTCTTTCCAAGATCTTGAAAGTAAAGCTTCATTCCATCCACCTCATTGAATGCAATGAAGCTTGGGGGGCATGTACCTCGTTTTGCGTCATTATGCTGGGGGCATGTGAACTTATAACAAGCATAGTTTTCCATTTCAAGCTTGCGTAAACATGAAACCGAATCCGAGCATAGTTCTTTTCCTGTGTCAAGCTCGTTAAAAAATGAAACAAATCCTCCTCTACTTGAGTCGAGAGTTTGACTAGATCTCATAAATGTTAAGTATTTAGATTAGTTATTTCAGTTTTTCGCAGTTTTAGGTCGAGTCTTTCAAATGATCTCGTACATGAACCTTCATTCCATCTAGCTTGTACTTAGTTGAATGAAATGAAGCTTGGGGGGCATGCGCTCTAGCAGTTACGCTTAGGGGGCATCAAGCACAGTTTTTTCTCTGTTTCAAGCTTGTGTAAAAATGAAACTACTTTGAAGCATAGTTTTTCTCTGTTTCAAGATTTTGTAAAAATGAAACCTATCTCGAGTCAATTTTGGTTATTTTCAAGACTCATTAAACTCATGAAAATCCCGAGATTATTTTGCTATTTTTCATTCTCATAAAACAAATGAAAATGTCGAGTTCTTTCCGTCTTTTCCTACTCGTAAATTAAATTGAAAGTCGGCCATTTGAGTACATTTTTATCATTTTTTCGAACTCATTAAAACTTACGAAAAAATGAAAACCATGAGTACATTTTTATCATTTTTTCGAACTCATTAAAACTTACGAAAAAATGAAAACCATGAGTACATTTTTATCATTTTTTCGAACTCGTTAAAACTTACGAAAAGTGAAACCTTGGAGTTCTCTTTTAAGCCCTTTTCTGACTCCTAAAACATGAAAAGATTGTCGAGCGTTTCTTTTACACTCGTTAAAATGGAATTAAAAGACGGTCCTCTGACAGCCCTTTTCTGACCGTAAAAACAAGAAAATATTGCCGGATTTTTGTCGTTTCAAATTCGATACTGGAAATAAAACGACATGCCTCTTATCGCTTTTTACTTTTCAGGTCAAAGGCATTAATCATGAAAGTACTCCTTGGTCGCAAGATCAAGTGGTTCTCTCAGGTATTATTTTATACTTTTTCGGGATTGGGAGACACAAATTTACGAAAAAGTTCACCTTGGAGTCTTCTTTAGTTTTTTCAGACTCTCTAAAATTGAAAAACGCCGAGTTTCTCCTATACTGGACTCGTTAAAATTTCACAGTAAAGGACCTGTTCGATTACAAACAGGAATGGACCACTCCTTCTTAGGGTTCAAATCTAAACTAAGTTGGACTCATCCGAAGGATGAGCTTATAATCAAGCATATGTTATCCTCCTCAAGCTTGTAAAAAATAAAGAGGTACTTGCCAGAAATGGTGGGGGAAAAGAGAGAAGAATGAACCTATTTGTTATCCTTTGTTACAGAAAAAACTTATCACCGCTCTTGAACACGACACGTTTCATTCACCTGGGTTGGGAAATCCTTTGCCTTAAAGCTGATTAAACCACTCTGAAAGTCTTCAACCGTTTCTGGGTATTAACTTTGGGTCAATTGTCACCAAGCCATCTGTCGTGTCGTTATGTGTTCAAGAGGTCTCTGCAAATAAACCATTCATATGCAAAATACTTGTCATCCATTTGACCATCCCTGAGTCAGTCCTTACAACAACATTTATTCAACTTGAACAATGATTTCGTGTTGTGGGCTTGCCTACGACGGGTCGCTTTCTATCGACATCAGCACATTATCTAGAAAGATGACTTAGAAATCGTCAGTACCTTGAAGTCTGCATGCATCAATGGCAGGTTTCTCGCCTTTGACGACAGTTTACATCATTGACTTTTGATCGAAGGATTCCGTGACATGTTCGACATCAACCCATTCATTCATATCTCATGGATTGTACTGGCTACTTTGAGAACCATTGACATCACTGGTGGTCTCTCTCACGCTTGTTAACAGTTTACATCATCAACTGGTAATCAAGTGGTTTCTACCATGTTCGACATCAACTCATTTATTCACATGGATAGAATCGTACCAATTCAGGAAGTAGAGATGAAGACCCTAGATCTAGTTTCCACCATCCAGGCTGCGAGGAGTTTTGTATTCATTATATAGTAGACTAATCATAAACAGATGGCTGCGTCCATACTGTGTCTACAAAAGTCTACCATTGTGATGTACTGCAAAATCATTCTTGTATCAGAGCAGTAGTTAGATTGTTAGTTAAAGTTTTCAATCTGAGTATGGGAATGCCTACCTCAGCGATGATATCATCTTATATATGTATTTTGTGTTGAATATTTGCAGGTTCTGACCAGGCTCTCCGCAAGATACTCCTTGAAATGATAAAGTACTTCATCCTTCCTAGACCATATAAAACCCTAATCTACTACAGGCTTCGCACTTTAGGGGGCAATCTGTTACACTAAAAAATGTCACCATGACTATTTGCAGTTAGTATGGCTCCATCCACTGTCAGACTATCCTCCTTGGCAAGTCTCATGCCTCTGCTCTTCATGTCAAACTTCAAGAAAGAGAGAAAAGTCATTTAAAGTCAATTATCTCTGGTACGCAGTTTCTCTTAGCCTTACCTGCGTGTACGCAACCCAAGTTCACAATACCTGCGTACTTGTACGCTCTGTATGTAAAGGGGTGGGTGCGTACTCCTGTAAAGGTCAAAAGGCGCAAGTTTCATCTTAAAAAAGTTACTTGTGGTCATTTCTAGAGCCTTCTAGAAGCTTGTTTGATGTGTATGAAGCGCCTCCAGATGGTTCATGTATCCCTACCAAAGAGGAACTTATCCCATCAAGAGGGGAGCTATCCGATTCAAAGAGGGGCTTATCCCATTGATGGTGGACCTGAATAACTTCCTCTAGAGCACTATAAATATAGGCATTGGGCCAAAGGGAGGAGAGGTTGAAAGCTGAACATTCCTAAGGGTAGATGCTGCTGGAATTAGGACTTCCTTGTAGAAGCTTGTGAGGAGAGATTACCATCTTTGCTTGTTTCATTTGGAAGTGGGTGAGCTGATCAGAGTAAAGGAGAACTCTTGTGGACCTCGGGAAGGACCTGCACAACACCAAGGCTCAGGTTGTAATGGTTCCTTTTGTTACCTTTTAATACAAATTAGTCCATTCTTCTCAACAATTTGTTATTTATGAGTTGTTTCATATACTCCTTGGTCTATATGTTAAATATGTTTTATTTTATGTGATATTCAGGTGCTATTTAATCGTTTGATTGTTAGTGAATGCAGGTTTCGAAGGGAAGGAGGAGCTCATCCGGATCAACGAAGCTGGACTACTACAACAGCGTTGGGTTACAGGTAGGATCTAAACACTTGATTTCTCATATTGTAAAAGCATATTTAGAGAAGGATTGCTCTTATTTGTCTTGTTTGTCACTAGAAAGTCTTAGGCTTCTAGGGAGGTCGGTTGTGTCCGCACTAACGACTCATTCCGTGTGACAGGTCCTATCAATCCTCCTTCAAGGCAAAGGTCTTACATCATTGTGTGCACAGACTATCTGACAAAGTGGGCGAAAACCAAGGCAATCAAAGCAGCGACAGAAGAAAAGGTGGCTGAGTTTTTAAGAGAAAAAATCTTCTACAAATTTGGCTACCCAAGAGAGTTAGTCACCGATCAAGGGAGCCAGTTCACCTCCAACTTAATTGAAGACTTGCTTGCTCATCACAAGATCAAGCATAGGACTTCCACCCCCTATCATCCTCAAGCAAATGGGCAGGTGGAAGTCACCAATAGAGCATTAGAAGGGATTTTGACTAAGGTGGTGAGCAACAGCAGAAAGGATTGGGCAGATTGCCTGGTTGAGGCCACTTGGGCTTAAAACACCACTTGGAAGACCACAATTGACTTCACACCTTATGAACTGCTCTATGGGAAGAGAGCTTTGCTGTCAATTGAGTTCGAGTACAACACATTGAGGATGGCAGCTCAGCTGGACCTAGATCTCAGCCATGCCCAACAAGAAAGGTTATTGTAGCTGAATGGGCTAGATGAACACCGAATGCAGGCCCTTCTCCACTCAGAAGTGGTTCAACTTCAGAGGAAGATATGGCATGACCGGCACCTCAATGACAAGCAATTCCAACCAGGAGATTGGGCGCTGCTGTATGATTCCAGACATAAGGATTTCAAGGGGAAGCTGAGGACAAGATGGCTAGGACCATATGTAGTGGAGAAGTGTAATGAAAATGGGTTTGTTCTTATTCGGACCATTGATGAGGAATCCATCCCCATGCTCGTCAATGGGCATCGACTAAAGATCTACAAGAAACCTCTTTCGAGGCAAGAGTTCATCAAAACTATGGAAAAATCAGTGCTGGTCATAGAGAAGGGTTCTGCCTCTGTTTTGGGCATACCCTGGGCATCATAAACACACACACACAAAAAAAAGATCCTTGGGTGAAAACCTTTCTGAGGCTCCCAAGGCAGATGGTAGGGGTGAAAACCTCATTGAGGCGCCCCTGCTGTCTCTCTGAAAAAGAATTGGGAAAAAAGACCCTTGGGTGAAAACCTCTCTGAGGCGCCCAAGGCAGATAGTAGGGGTGAAAACCTCACTGAGGCGCCCCTGCTGTCTCCTAAAAAAAAAAAAAAAAACAGGAAGAAAAAAAATGAAGAAAAAAGAGAAAAAAAAAGAAAAAGAAGGAGGCAGAAACAGAAAAACAGGCTCAATCTTTGGAAATTAATGCAGGTTGCAGGTATTCCATGCAAAAAGGAGGCCTCTCAACTCAAGGACAAGGGTCCCTACCATGCTACCAGGCGACCTCACCAGCACTCCCTCCATAAACACTCATCTCTTCCAAGGTTTGGGCACGATCTGGTCATAGTTTAGCCTTCTACAGGAAGCTACAGGACTTTCTACAGGAAGTTCTGTATTTCTACAGGAAACTTCCTGTAGAATCTTTGGACGGGCCAGGACCGACTATGTAGAAGAATTTGAAGCTCGAAGTCCAATAAGGAGGCATGCAACCAATTTTTTTCTCCATCCCCCACTACTGTCGCCTCCTTTCACCACCATTGCTGCCATATGATTGAAATACCTGCACAGTCATACCAGAACGTTGGACTCTCAGAAGAAATAATTTTAAGTGGAAAATAAAGCATGCAGAGGCCCAATGCGCTACCTGTCAAGGCAATCTGAGGACCCTGCACCTGTGAACGTGACTCCACTATTTCGGCATGCACCCTAGGAGGAGAAACGGCTACAGGATGTCCTACAGGAATCCTGTAGCAGTTGATCCGGCTAGAGCACACACCATGAAGATACCTGCAACTCATGAAGCTAGCGCATGCACCATCCACAACCAGGAAACTGGTCTCGCAACCAGCAGCAGTCAATAAAAAGGAGCTCCCATGCCTGTGCATGAAGCAGCAGCAAGCAGATCCATCACCCCTCGTCCTGAAGCATGAGAAAAATCACGTCCACGGCCGCACAGGTAAGTGCCTCACCCTGTTTTGTCAAATTACATAAACGACGCTCTAAAATGTGTGTAACTATGAAAATGAATGGATTGAACAAGTCCGGTAGCCATTCAACTGGCCACCACAACCAGCCTGATGGCCTTGTCCGATTCGAAAAGATTTGGTTGTGTCGACGAGACAGGAAATGGACACGTGGGAAGCATCCAATCGGAGAGAAGCAGCGATCTAATAGGAGTGGTGGCGGTAGATATACAGGGAAGGATTCGGCGGTCAGGCATACATGTAGTGGAATGATAGCAGGTGACGTCGGCTAACGAGCTGACAGGGACAGCTCACCCCCGCGCCACGAATTCCGCAGAATTCAAATCTGCTGGCTAGATCATGTATGGCGCACTACACTCATTCATTCTCAACCGTTTTGCAGCCGAGTACGCATCCTAAATTTTCTGAAGGCTGTTACTTCGAGTTCTCGGCCTGTTCCAACGTCCTGTTGCTGCACAGAAGGCCCAGAACCACTGAAGCACTCCCTAGAATCCGTGCACGACTTCTACAGGAAGCTGCGCTACAGGAAGCTCAACCTTACGGAGGAATTTGGATTGTTCACGTCGAAGGTGGCAATTCTGGAATGAGGTAAGCCTGAACATAGTTCTCCCATGCAATTGGTTCGAAAGGTGGTGAAATCGACGTGTTAAAAGGGTAGGAAACCGTGAATTACAGTCTGTGCATGAATTTACAAGCGTTTTCTTGTCGCTGCATGAGAATTGTCGTCGTAGTGTGTATGCGGGATTTTCTCCAGGGTTTGATTCATAATTGAGCCACTGTTAAGGCTCACCCGTAGAAAGTTGTGAATTTCATAAACTGTGTGCATAACGGAGACATAGATCTACGCTCTGTCTAAGGAAATCCCAAAGATCCACTTCTGTATACGAGCAGGCAAGCTCAGACCAACACAACAAGTTTTTACCATGCCGGGAGGGTTCATTAGAAAAGAGCCTACAAACTCAAAGAAGTTACGGGAAACCCCTGAGGTGGTGGACCTATTTTCTCGTGCACGATGGATGTCATTCTGTGACAAGCTTCAAGGTCACGATGACGAGGTTGCAGAAGAATTCCTGCGATCCTTGAAGCCAAAGTCAAAGACATTGGCCGTTGTCAACTTCAGAGGATTGACCCTCAGACTCACCCCACAGCTCATTAGCAGATTAACTGATCTATCGATGGGGGTACTTTGGGATAAGGAGGAGAGAAAACTGGGTCAGAAAGCTAAGAAGGAGTTCTTTTTGCCAGAGGAACAATTCTCAGAAGACAAGAATGGAATTCGAAGAACCAGCCTACAGCCGTTCTGGAGTGAGGTCAGCCTCCAGATTATGAAGTATATCACGTGCGAGGAGCGATTTAGCATTGTGTATGGATATCATTTCCGGTTGCTCACAGAACTTAGGCACCAAATGGACCTACCCTCAGAGAAAAATTTGAGCCTTCCTTACTTCCTCCTGCAGTCCATGACTGAGTGTGCCACCAAATTGAGAGAGGGAACTCCAGACCAGATAGCCCATCATGGGCTCATTAAGCTCCTCATGGAAGATGCACTCCACATGTACACCGTCCCTCTCTCCTGGGAAACCTTTCGAAGTTTGACTAAGGATGATGCCATCCGAATTTTGGCTTAGGAGCTCACCTCCTCCAACAGCGAGGAGAAGGAACACACTCAAGCAGAGAAGAAAGGTAAGGGCCAAGACACCTTGGCCAAAACATCAAAGAAAGAACAGAAGGGAAAACAAGAGAGAAACCAAGCTGCCAAAACAAAGGGTGACAAAACCACACTAACACCCAGGGAGAAAAGACTATAGAGCAGGGTGGAAAGGACTGAAAAAGTCCACGTCAGTGAGGGAACCTCTAAGTTAGTCTCAGCAAAGTTGAAAGAAAAAGCACCCTAAGCCAAGCAGGCTAAAACAGTGCCGTCTGTTTCTACAGGAAGGTTAAAAACGGCTTCTACAGGAAGCCAGAAATCAGCCACTACAGGGTTTTCTATAGGAAGTCCTGAGAAAGGAAAACAAAAGGAGAAAATGATCGAAATTCTTGCTAATGAGGCAGCAGCTGTGCTGGCCACCCTAAGTACCTCTCCCAAGCCAAAGGAAAAACGAAAGAGGGAGACTCCTCTATATTTCAAAGCGAGGAGAAGTGTAAGAATTAAAACCGGCAGGCCCCAACCTCCATCCAAAGACCCAATTACCATTGAAGACACCCCTACCTCGCCAAAGGAGAAGTCCCCCTCCAAAGTATCAGTCACTTATGAGTGGGGGAGCCCGAAGACAACTACCTAGAGGGAGAGAATGGAAAGGTTAGCTTCAAAAACTCCTCTACAGGATGCTGAAGCCGTTCTACAGGAAACATTAGCCAGGCTCAAGGAGACCGAAAGAATGGAGGGGGAGGCAGCCACATCACCACAAAGGGAAGAAGAGGTAGAGCACATTATGGAACCTAGCCCCCAGCCCAGCTTGAGCTCTTATTATAACTTTTTGGAGGCTGGGAAAATTATTCCACAGAAATTCACAGTGCCGCTTTTCTTTGCACTGGAGGAAGAAAGAGTGAGGACCCACACATGGATGAGGATAGCCAAATCTAAAGGAGTAGCAGATATAGGCCCCTTGGAGGAACAACTCAAGGAGGCAAGAAGAGAATTGGCTATGGCAAAACACGTGGGAAACTGCCAGCGAGTATTTCTACAGGAAGAGAATGAGAAGCTCAAACTGCAGCTACAGGAACAGAGGAAAGAAGGGGGCACAACATCAGAGGACACTACAACAGGACCTCGAGGCAAAGAAGGGATGCAAGTTGGTCTTGAGGAACTAAACCAGCAACTACTGGAAAGGGAATTGCAAGCAACCATAGAGATACAAGCTCTCAAATAGCAGGTGCAGGAAAAAGAGGCACAACTGGCCTACATGGGCAGTTGGGCTATGGATGCCCTGCAATGTAGGCAGCCGGCCAAATCTTATGGCCTATACCTACGGGACCAGTGGCTGCAATTCCAAATTAATGCATTGGCACAGAGGGGTATCTCCCAAATCTAAAACCCCCAACAGTTCACAGATTTATGCAACAGCAGCTCAACAGAGGACAAGGCCAAGCTTTCAGAGTTCTACCTCCATAATTTGGCCCTTCCAAATGTAACTTCGTGGGACCCCAACACAGTCGTGGGAGATATGTAGTTGATGGCATTTACCTCATGGTTAAACCACAAAGAAAAGAGAGCGACAGAGGTCAAAGATGTTATGAACCGAGAGTTACATGAACCACTGTTAATTAGAGCAGAGCCAGGGGACCCCACTGCATTGATATCAGCCCACCAACACCTAGCAACCAACTCTCAGGCTTTATTAAAATACATGGATCAGCAGGCTCAGGCTATAGCACATTTCAAGGATATGGAGCGATTATTAGGGGACAATTGTGTTCATGCTTGCACCCGAAGGTGGAACACATTGTCCCACAACCTCAAAATCAGGGAGTATCACACTCCAACTAGAATGAGGGATGCCCTAGTATGGGTGCCTCTCTACAAGAAGTCCATGCAGAACTTCCAGGCCAGTTGGATTGGCCTCAAGCTAAGCCCACCTTTGCTTTTGGGATTGGTAGAAGGAAGCACAGAGAAAGAAGAGCATAAGCAGTGGGAAGAGGTGGAGAAGAAGGCCGGATTCCATGACAGTGAGGAGGATACTACTTTAGAAGCCTGGGATGTGAGAGTGGCGATTAAAGCAATGAAAGACAAGGAGCTGAACTAGTTGCTCAGGGATGAGCAATCATTTTAGCAGGGGGGTGATGATGAGCCCCAAATTTGGTAACATTTTGGGCTCATTTGGCCTAATTATCCTTGTTCAATCCTTCATTTTTCATAACTTATGCATTATTTTTTAGTATGTTTATGTCATTTGTACGAATAAGGGTAGTCACTCTTCCTAGGTGGCTAACACGTGCTCATTTCAGGATTTTTTGACACATGTTGGAGCAAAACCGAGCAGACATGGGCTAGGAGACAGCCAAGCTTGGGTTGAGGATTCATAGGGGGGTTGTATATGGCATTAAATATCCTCCCTCGGGATCTTCACCCCCAACTCTAAGCTCCAAAGGCCACCAAAACCGGATCTAGAAGGCAGCCAAACAGATTTTTTTGGAAGGAGCTGTTCACTCACAGTTTGGGCAGCCAAGTCCCATGGATATAGGAGGCCAGCTAGGGCCTCGTGGTGTATAAATGTTAAAGCCTCAGCCTTCGTGAGGGACTTTTTGAAAAACTCTTGCATATTTTGCACTACAGTGCTGCTAGCTCTGTTTTGTTCTCTTGTAGCCATTGTTGGCATAACTCTTGACTTATGATTAGTTTTTGATAATGAGAAGCAGTCAGATTTGATATCAGCTCTGAGTTTTCTATAGGAGCCATAGCTCTCAGGGTTGGGACCAACCTGAGAGCCTAGGGCCTCCTTCTTTGTATTGTTATCTTTCCTTTAAGCACTGTGATTTTCCTTTTATTTATTTGAAACGTGGTTTTGTTGAGCAAAATTTAGTTGTGTTGGTTAAATAGGTCACTGTTGAGGAATAGAATTGCTTCAGATGTGTAGAATAGATTGTTAGGATAATAATCGATAAAGCTCCAGAAAAAAGGGGTTGTCTACACTCTCAGTTTCACCTCTCCCTTATTGGATCAGGGGCTGGAATTGCAGAAACAGTGCTACCCAACAAAAACACTAGTTTGCTTGACCATGCAATCTTTAGTGTAATGTCTTCATTTGTAGAAATTAGTCATGCGTTCAGACCTTTTGAGATGTTTCTTTGATTAAGTGCTATACATGGTTCTCTTTAGAAATAAAGCTGTTGTTCATGTGCTTCATTGACAGTTAGGATAGATTAGCTAAGATTTTGATTGTGTGTAGGACTTGGTTGATTCGGTTAAATGTACACTGTGCAGGGCATCTCCATCACTCTCTCGTCCACCTAAGCTTCATCCAGGCCAGCTGCTCCATCCCCTAGTTAGGTTCCTCACCTCACAACTACTCTTCTGCCCACGTAACCTTACCTTCTTGCTCTTCCATTGCCTTAGCCTTCTTTAAGTCAAGTTAGCTTTCCACACCCTCTCATCACTTCATCCATCAGTCACTGGGTCATTTCAGACCCCTACCCTACCTCCCTATCCATTCATGCATCCTCTTTCACTCACCCATCCTCCAAAATCCAATTTTAGAACATCCTGTAGAAATTTCTGAACATCCTGTAGAAATCCCTGAAACATCCTGTAGAACCCCTACAGACTTCCTGTAGAAGCTCACAAATGAGGTTGCTGGATAGCCAAACTTTGTGAAACTCTTCGTAAGGGTGTTAGGGACTCCTTAGACCCTCCCTGAGCCTTCCCAACATTTTCGAAGCATTTCTCTTCCTTGATCCACCCCTGCACAGTAAAAAGCCAGTTAAAAAGCACATGCATGATAATTCTAATAACTTATTCAAAAATACAAAAAGATGCTTTCTTCAGATAGAGGTAGTCTAGACACATGTATTTTACCTTCATAGGAGTAATGGCATCTCTTTCAGTAGTCTGCATTCTCTCCTCTGCATCAGTAGGACTAGCTGGTAGAATTAGGGTTTGCTAGGGTTTATGTTACTTTTTGGCTTTCAGTTTCTTTATGCAAGTAGATCAGTTTCCTTTGAATTAGCTTCCAGCCATCAGTTAAAACGCTTCTTCTAAGAGCTCATAGAAGTTGGCTTAAGCCCCTAGCGGACTTGTGCTAGCTGACCAAGTGACAACTGTGGCAAGAGCTAGTACTTGTGCATATAGCACCGTCGCTTCCAAGTTTGTTACGAACTACCGGGTTGATAAAAGTAAAGAAGGGAGTCCCAGGAGTTGCAGCATTATTGCTGCAATACTGGAGCCCACCACACTTCAACCAACGGATTTAGTTTTGAGGTGGCATGTTAGAAGAGAGGACAAGGGCAAGCATGGAAATTTTGACTCATTATGGTTCAACCCCTTCAAAATATCTAAAGCAAAAGGCAATAATAATTTCCTATTGGAAAACTTGGAAGGTGAATCACTGGAACTACTAGTAAATGGGAAGTTCCTCAAACTTTATTTCTAACATTAAAGGTATATCTTCCTATTCATTGTAAATACTAGTGCGTTATCTATAAATATTCTATGGTGTTTCAAGTTCTTGTTATTTGTTCTTTCTGTCATTGCAAAGTTTTCAGTTATAAGACTCCATGCCCAAGGAGAAAGATGTCAAGTTGTAGGTTCTTAGTGCATTGTTGCCAATACACTGTCCCTAGTTGGAGCCAATATTATCTCTAGCCCTGATACACTTCTCCAAAGGTTGCAATAGGACTATGATTATATAATTTAAAGGGAATAATCACTCTCAAGAGAAATCATAAGTACCAACCTCTTTTGGTACATAATCCATAGTGCAACATGTATTGCAAATTAGGGGCTCAGACTTAAACACAACCCAAATGATCAAGGGACCTGATGATATTTTGAGAATAGGGTAAAGGGCATGTTTCTTTCAGTAAGGCTACCATCCTTCATGACCCTCCAATGCTCCTAAACCAACTCCAGGGGCATAAATTTCACGAGAATTAAAGGGAGGCACAATGCCGACATTGAAAATTCAAACACCAGTCCGACGACCCTGATTGGTTCTTGGGGAAAGGAGAGGGTTCACTCCACTCACGGGACTGCCTTCTGTAGGACGGCGGGAGCCACCTACCAGATGGGCTCCTCCCATTAGCTCCTCACAACTAGCGACCACAGGTCCTAAAGGTAAAGGTAAAGGTAAAATCATGATTGTGTACTCCTACTCATATTCTTCGCTTCCCTTCCTCCCGACCAACCCTATGCCCTCACATACCTTTCCTCTAATCCCTAAGCTCACCACTTGGATGACTGTTCTCTGTTTACTACATAGTAACTTGTTTCTAAAACCTACATTTCCTAATAGGTACTCTATAGTCCAAGGAAGAATATCCCCGCCTGGTCACCTACACAAGACCTCTCGCTCCACGTACCTAACCAGTATAAGGAACATTCTCAATGTCACTTTCAGATGATCGTATAGTCTCCAGGTAACCCGACACCCTAACCACCTATATTTTTACTTTGATTCACTCAATAAAATGAAGCAAACTCTGCCTGCAACCCCTAAAACCCATGAGGTCAAGTCTTCTATTCTCGAGCCCTTAATGGATTCTGAGAGTCAAATTGCAGACCCCAATTGTTCTTATTAGCTCACTGACCTCTTCTTTGAACTATTTTCTAACCATGTGAGGGAAGAAGACACTTTTAGGGTTGTTGAATCTGGTCTATATTTTCAAATCGCACCTTCAGTCCATCATTTCCCTAAATTTATATCTTGGGTTGCTGCAACAAACCAAGAAGACAAAAATTTATTTGTTTCTGCCTTAGGGACTAAAATTATTGAAGTAACCCCTACCTTGATCCAAAGAGCTTTAATCTTCCCTATTTCTTCCACAATGCAAACTTTCACCGATGCTACCCTAGTTCATCACTTCGTTACTCTCCCTCTCGATGAAGAACAATCCTTCCTGGACCAAATATTTGCCCCTGAAGTTAAATACCTTCCCCCAGAGGAATGTTTTCCAATAACCCTCTTCGAGGAGTCTGTTCAACCCATCCTTTGTGTAATTTCCTATTTTATGAGTGAAGATAACTCGCACATGATAAATAAGTCCATCTTAGGGTGTCTGCATAAAATGAAACAACCTGGTTGCTTGCTCAACATCCCACTCTACCTATTCACGACCATATGTTTTTAGATTCATTACTTCTCCACCACTTTTTACTTTCACTACTATTCCCTTATGTTCTACCTATTCCTATATACACATATTGAATAATTCCAATGTTTGGATCTCCATGTGTTTTCTCCCAACAAACAATGAAATTTTGTCTTTGATTGGAATATATCTGTAAGAATAAGACTTGGCCTGGGCGGGTATTCCCAATTCATCTCGACCTTCATGGCCATTGCATATAGGATCATCCATGGGACCCCGCCACCAAGAATCTTCCTGTAGCAAAAAGAGTTCCTCCAACTCAACAAGGATGCTATGATAGGAGACTAGTACCTCTATAAGGATTACACATAGATTTAAGTTTACGGTTGTGAACTTTGTCCATACTTCTTACCAGTATTCATGCCTATGAGGATTCTCGCCCTTGAATTTATTCGACAGATCCTCAGTGTAGACCTCCTTCATTTTGTGCTAGCAAAGAAAGGTTACATTTTTAAAATGGGACAACCTGTAGGTCCTTTTGTGGTAAACACAAGGAAGGCTTTTAAAATAATTCAGACCTTACTTGAGTCCATGGAGCTCAAAAAGGGACAAACTTAGCATTATGATCCCCAAGGCATCATTTCCCTAAGGAGAGAAAATATTATAGCATCAACATACGTACATGAACCTAAGCCTGAAATTGAATGGAAAGCTAACTTTGATTCATGGCCTCTTAATATAGAAATGGAGACTGAATCCCCAGTAAACACAGGCAAAGGGTCAAAGAGGACCGTTGAATCAGTTGGGGATATCGAGATAGGGAAGCCCATATAAATAAAAATTCTAGGAGTCAAGGTATAGAAGAGGAAGAAGAAGAAGAAGTGGGGATACAACTAGAGGAACCAATGCTGGATCATCTAGGCTTTCAGATTACTCTAGAAAATCCACCACCAATCGCAACTTCATCCACCACTGAAGTAGTCATCCCAGACCCCGAGGACAGTGTCGCTGCTACAGGATCTTGTTGGCCTATAGGAAAATCTATTTAGGAAAGAAACAAAAAGGTCAAGGAGAGAATGAAAAGACTGATGGCTTCCCAATCAACACCTTGTCACACTTGATTGTTGATTGCTATGGACATAGAGAGGGATGAGATGAGAATTTCACTACAATATCCATCAGTGCAGTCTTTTCTTGCAGATTCTCAGTTCAAAACGTTGGATGTCTCTCTCAACTTAGCCTACGTCCCTTTGTCAGATAAGGTCAACTTACATAAGTAGGTAGGGGAGATGTTATATAATGATTTGGGTCAAAACCTTATGACCATCAATAAAGCCGAGACATTTATAGGAAAAGTCTCCAGTAGAGTAAAAATGGAGAAGGCCAACTATCGGCCGGATAAGTCGTTCTTGCGGACAAGACCAACCTCCCTAGTATCTAATGATATCTAGCGACAAGCAAACCAAACAAATTCTATCCTTATCTAAATATGCAATTTATCAATAAAGGTAAACAAGTGTTTTAGGCCTACCTTGGGTCCAATGCAAGTTTGTGGAAGCCTTTCTCCATTGATCCAAATGAGCTCCCTTGTAGAGAATCTGCAAACACAAACAAGCACACAAATTAAATAGCACCTAAAAAGCCAATATAGTAAAGCATACTTATCATGATGATCAAGGAATTCATGAAACAAATCACATAAGACAATTTGTTGAGAAAAATGAATCTGATTGTATTAACTTAAATCAAAGAATAACTTTACAACCTTATGCCTTGATGCTGTACAAGCTCCTCCCATGGTCTAGCAAGAAGTCTCCTCTACTTTGACAAGTTTCACTCTCTTCCCAATGAAGCCAAAAGGTATGTGATCTCTCCTCTCAAGCTTAACTAGGAAGTGTCAATTCCAACAACAATTACCCTAAAAAATGTTCAGCTTCTAACCTCCCTAGCAACCAGCCCAATGCCTTAATTTATAGTGCAATGGAGGGAAGTTACTAGGTCCTCCTTCAAAGGGATAAAGCCCTCCTTCAAAGGGATAAGCTCCTCTCATCAAGGGATTAGCTCCTTCACTTTTGGGATGCATGAACCACCTAGGAGCGAACCATCCACGTCAAGATTCCTTCTAGAATCATCTAGAATTAACCCAAAGTGAGTTTTTAAGAATAAACTTGCGCCTTTTTTACTTTCACAGGGGTCCGCACCCACTCCTTTAGAGACAGAGCGGGCAGGTCCGCAGGTAACATGAACAGGGGGTGCGGGACCGTAGGCAACAGTGAGAGAAAGTGCGGAACCAGAGCTTTATTGATTTTCAAAGTCTTTCTCTCATTTTCAAAGCTTGACATGAAGAGCTGAGGTTTGAGACTTGCTAAGGAGGACAGTATGAATGATGATAGATCCACACTGACTGCAAATAGTCATGGTGACAATATTTTGTGTAACAGATTTCTCCCTAAAGTGCAAAGTCTGTAGTAGATGAGGATTTCATTTATCATCTAAGAAGAGTGAAGTACTTTGTCATTTCGGGGATCATCTTGTGGAGAGCCCGGTTGGAACTTGTAAAAACATTCAATGCAAAATATATATATGAGATCATATCATCGCTGAGGTAGGCATTCCCATACTCAGATCAAAACTGACTAGAAAACTAACTACTACTCTGATATAGGAATGATCTTGTAATACATCACAAGTATAGACACATGTAGACATAGTATGGATGCAACCATCTGTTTATGAATACTCCACTGTATAATGAATACAAAATTCCACGCAGCCTGGATGGTGGAAACTAGATCCAGGGTCTTGATTTCTACTTCCCGAAATAGTACGATTCTAACCATGTGAATGAATGTGTCGAAGTCGAACATGGTAGAAACCACTTGATTACTAGTCAATGATGTAAACTGTCAACAAGTGTGAGAGAAACCACCAGTAATGTCAATGGCTCTCAAAGTACTCAGTACAATCCATGAGATGTGAATAGATGTGTTGATGTCAAAGATGTCATGGAATCCTTTGATCGAAGGTCAATAATGCAACCTATCGTCGAAGGCGAGAAACCTACCATTGAGGCATGCAGATCCCAAGGTACTGACGATTTCTAGATCATCTTTCTAGATAATGAGCTGAAGTCGATAGAAAGCGATCCATCGTAGGCAAGCCCACAACATGAAATCATAGATCAAGTTTGAAGAAATATAGTTGCAAGGACTAACTCATGGATGGTCAAGATGGATGACAGATATTTTGCAGATGAATGGTTTATTTGCACTAACCTCTTGAACACATAATGACACAGCAGATGGTTTGGTGACAATTGACCCAAAGTTAATACCCAGAAATTGGCTGAAGACTTTCAATATGGTTTGATCAACTGTTAGGCAAAGGATTTCCCAACCCAGTTGAATAAAAGTGTCATGTTCAAGAGTGGTTACAAAGTATGAAAAACATGCTCATTTTTCTTTATTTTCCCCCACCATTTCTGGCAAGTACCTCTTTATTTTTGACAAGCTCGAGGAGGATAACATTTGCTTGATTATAAGCTCATCCTTCGGATGAGTCCAACTTAGTTTAAATTCGAACCCTAAGAAGGAGTGGTCCGTTCCTGTTTGTAATTGAGCAGGACCTTTACTGTTAAATTTTAACGAGTCCAGTATAGGAGGAACTCGGCGTTTTTCAATTTTAGAGAGTCTGAAAAAAACTTAAGAAAACTCCATGGTTGTCCTTTTTTGTAAATTTGTGTCTCCCAAGCCCGAAAAAGTATACAATAATACTTGAGAGAACCGCTTGATCATTACGACCAAGGAGTACTTTTCATAATTAGTGCCTTTGATCCGAAAAAGTAAAAAAGTGATCAATGACACTTCGTTTTATAACCAATATCGAATTTGAAACGACAAAAAATCGGCAATCTTTTCATGCTTTTACGGTCAAAAAAGGGCTGTAAGTGGACCGTCTTTTTAGTTCCGTTTTAACAAGTTTAAAAAGAAAAACTCGGCGATCTTTTCATGTTTTAGGAGTCAGAAAAGAGCTTAAAGGTGACTCTAATGTTTTTCGTCGAAAATGACCAATTTTGCTTGAAAAATCCGTTATCCTGCACAAAAACTCAAACATTACTCATACCTATTTAAAATAGATAAAAATGCTGCAAAAGTTACCTCTTTAAAGTGAAAAATAAACAAATTAAAAACTCATTTACTCAAAAAAGATTATAAAAAGGGCTTTTGTAAATTCATTTTTACCGTTTGACTTCATAGTGAGAAAAGAGAGCTTTTGGTCAGAAACTTCCCGTGAAGATTGCGGAAAATCCGTCCGTTGGAATCGAACGCCGTCTCCTCCAGGTAATCTACATCATCATACTCTTTCATTTCATCCGTTTCAAATTTGTTTTTAGGCTTTGATTTCATTTTTAAAGGAATTTTTTAGGTTAAAAACCCGCGCGCGAGGGTCTGCAGGCATAGCACAGGTAACCTGCGGACCCCGACTTTTTCGTAAAGGGAAAAAAGTTAGGGGTCCGCACTTGCTGTGAAGGCAAAGTGCGGACCCACGCACTGTCTCTAACAGAGAGGGTGCGGTCCCCGCAACAAAGGTTTTTAAACCTAAATTTCTCAAATTTCACCCAAAAATTTTGCTTTTAGATATTCTAATTCGCCTTTTTATTGAATGTAGGGTATACATCATGCTTGATTGGTGAGAACGGGAGCACGAGGATGTAGATCTTGCCGCAATAAATCATCAACCTTCAATTGATGCATTGAAGGCATGCGGCTTATACAAATTCTGGGCCATACCTGGCATGAGGGCCCAGGTGGACTTTTTGCAGTGGCTGGTAGACAGGTGGAACATACAGGACCAATGCTTCTTTATTGGTGGTCACCAGCTCGAAATGGAGCTGGAAGACATTTACTTCTTGACTGGTTTTCCTAAGAGAGGTGAACACTTGACTCTATTCGGGACTAGGCCAGGTGGCCAGTCTGTCGATAGCCTCCGACTAGAGTTTTGCAACGACCAGACTAGAGACAAAGGGATAGATATCAAAACCATATCCCTTCCTGAACTGAAAGTGATTGCGTTTACTGTTACCAGGCTCTGCAGAAGTGCAGCACTACATATAGCCACTGGATCCCAAATGCGGATGGTAGTAGACTACTTTCAAGGCACCATCTTCAATTGGTGCGATGTTATGTTGGCTAATATAAAAGGCCAACTGACTAGAGAAAAGAACAGACAACTGAAGACCTTTGGATATGGTGCTTTAGTCGTGAGCTTTGGTCTGGAGAGGGTCCCAATGTTGGTCCCACAACATCTCACTATTGGAGCTGGACTTCCCCGAGAGCCCAAACTGATGCGTTGGGTTGCAGTTATGGCCCGTCATCTTGAGGAGGGGACAGAAGTCGTTCGATTCACTCTTGAGTATTTCCATTGGTTGGAGAACCAATTTTTTGCTATTCAATACTTTCCTACGCTAGGGTAGATTATCGTGGTGACCTAGACATGGATGTTCCACCAGGAGAGCAATGGGATGACTCAGGTAAAATCATTTTCAACATTTTCTAATTTAATTTTTTTTTGTTTTTATCTCATCCCAAAATTGATAGTAAAAGTTTCAAATGCAGATGTAGGTCCACGACAACCAGCCACTCTCCGGCCCTATGAGAGGAAACAACCAGCTGCAGTAGCACCAACCCCACAGGACGAATCCACAGAGACCTTGGCCGAATTGGAGAGCCATCTAGAGCATTTGACAATAGGCATTCTGGAGACCAGCATAGATGACATTCCTCTTAGGCTACAACGCTATGTGATTGGGGTCCCAGGACCTTTCAGGAGGTTCCTTTGTAAGGTGGCCCGTACAGTGGTTTCTTATCGTGATCATCACCAGTGATAAGATGATCGCCTGTTGTAGACACATATGACATTTTTTGCTTTTTGTACTATCATTTTTTCCGATCATAAGGTGTTTTTCAACCTATGATCGAAGACGACGTATATTTGACACACTTCTATGCTATACTATATCACTATTACCAGCTTATCTTGTAAAACATGTTATGGAATGTTTTTAAATTTACTTGTATGATTATTGCAAATGTCTACTTAACATTCGAGAAGCAATTGCGTCTGCTAATTTATTTAAATATCTTGGAATATGCTGATATTCAATATAGTCAAATTCACGTTCCAAGAGACGAACTCTCAAAAATAATCTCAATAACACTGGATTTATAATGGCATAAACTCTATTAAGCTGTAATACAATGAGTTCAGAATCTAACCTCACTATCAAACTCCGAATCCCAAATGAAATAGATTCAGATAATAACTCAATCACTGCACTATACTCAACAATGTTGTTCATTGTTTGACCGAGGCTTACCCCATGCATAGATACCAACTCGTCAGAGGGCGAATAGATAACCCAAGCTGTGGAAGAAACGCTCCGTGTATTACAACAATCACCATCAGCAAAACCAATGTATGTTTGGAGAGGCGTCGACATCTGCAATATCAAGAGAAAAATCAAGATAAGCAGGAATAATGACAAAACACACTCTCTAAGCTAAGCACACTTTTAATCTAAAACATACCAGCTAGAAAGAAAACTAAACCTAACTAAAAATCTCCACACCCAGATTTAAGCATAATACCTCTTCAGGTAAAGACCATTTCTGGGTTTACCTAAAGAGACCCCATCAAAGTCTACCAATTCATAGGCCCCTTTTGCTAGCTTTCGCTTAACAACATAAGGACCATGCCACATGGGTACGAATTTTCTAGCACCTAATTTATCATTTGCTTGATCGTACAATAAGACTAGGTCTCCTTCCGAAAAATTTCGAGGGGTAACATTTCGATCATACTGAGCTTTAATACGTTTGGCATGAGTTTCGATCGCTAATGCAGCATCACGTCGATTCTCATCTAGCTGAGCCAAGTATAACAAACGTTTTTCCTCTTCGGAAGTGGCTGGAAGTAATTCGATGGCCATTTGCAATGACGGGATTTTGCATTCAATGGGTAACACAGCTTCCAGACCATAAACTAGTTGGAAAGGAGTGAAACCGGTTGACGTTTTTACTGAGGTTCGATATGCCCAAAGCACTGAAAATAGCATGTTATGCCAATTCAACCTATGAATCCCAATGATTCGTCAGATCATGATGACTAGAACTTTGTTGATGGCTTCAACCAGACCATTAGCCTGTGGATAATATGGAGTTGAACTATCGTGACACAAGCCAAGTTGGTCTGTAAGTTCAGTCATCATAATGTTTCGAAAATGATGCCCATGATCAGTGATAATCGCTTATGGAACACCAAACCTAGCAATTATATGATTAAACATGAAAATTGCAGCAGTTTTGCCGTCTGCCTGAAATGTAGGCATCGCCTCGGCCCACTTGGTAAAATAATCTACTACAAGGATGATATACGCATGCCCCCCGGCCGAGTGAGGGTTACATGTAATAAAATCGATACCCCATTTCGCAAAAGGACTGACAAAAATTATAGGGTGGAGAGGAGCAGGTGGAGCACGCATCTTTCGATAAAAAATTTGGCAGTTGTGGCATTTCTGGACCGCGTTAATACAATCTTTAAACAAAGATGGCCAGAAATAGCCAGCGCGCAATTTCTGTTGGGCTGTGGAAAACCCAGACATATGACCGCCACACACTCCAGAGTGACAGTAATTTAAAACCCTTTCAACTTCCTCATGAGTTAAACAACGTCGGAAAATAGAGTCTGCCCCACGACGATAAAGTGTATCTCCAATAATTTTGAATTGTTGGGACTGGAATCGTATTTTCCGACGTTCTGATCTTGAAATTTCTAGCCGGAAGGATTGAGTGTGGAGATAAACGATGATATCTCCATACCATGGATCTAAAGTGCTGATTAGAAACAAGGATTCATCTGCAATGGGCTCCTCCGCCACAGTTTCCGTGTCAGCACGCGGGAAATCACACATCAACTCTGCAAAAAGTAAAGATTTCTTCGACTTAGACTTTTCAAATTCCAAGTCGAACTCCTGTAGGATCACAATTCATTTGGAGTACTTGTCCCCTAGAAATTGTTTGGTCAAAATATAGATCATAGGGTTGCAATCAGAAATTACTGTAGTTTTGCGTAGTAAAATGTAATGACGAAAACGTTGGACAATTTGAACAGCTGCCAATGCCAATTCCTCCACATGTGAGTATTTTAGCTCAGTTGGATTTAAAGTTCGACTAAGGTAATATATCACATGTTCAGTACCGAATTCATCTTCCTGAACTAATACCATTCCAATGGTGGAATGGAAGGCGGCGAGATATAAGAAGTAGTCTTGGTTGTAGTTGGGAGGATGCAGTAACGGTGCATGGGTCAACGCGTGTTTTAGTGCATCAAAAGATTTATCAGCTATCTCATCCCAAAAGAATGGAGTATTCTGTTTCAACAACAGGGTAAAACCCTTTGTGTTCTCGGCGTAGTTAGGAATGAATCGACCTAAAAAGTTTGCTTTCCCTTACAAATTTTGGAGTTGGCGAAGACTCGAAGGAGGAGGCAATTTGACAATAGCTTCAACCTTCAAGGGATTGACGCAAATGCCGGCTTTCGAAACAAAAAACCCCAATAACCGACCCGTTTCTATACAGAAAACACACTTGTGTGGATTCAACCTAATTCGATAATGCCTACACCTCATAAAGATTGCTCGTAAATGGATGAGATGATCAGCTCGATGTAATTAATGAGCAGGTAAATCATTGAGATAGGGTTGCACAATGTGCTTGATGTCATGAAACGCGTAAGACATGGCTCTTTGAAAAGTTGCCCCGACGTTCTTGAGCCCAATAGGTAATTTGCAATAAGAAAATGTCCCCCATGGACAAATGAAAGCCATTTTTGGTTGATCAGCAGGTAGAATATTTATTTGATTGTATCCAGAAAAACCATCCATGAAAGAGAATATTTCACTGCCGGCACAATCATCAATCATTTGATCGATATAGGGAGTTGGGTAATTGTCTTTTGGACAAGCTCGATTAATATCCCTATAATCGATACATATTCTTATTGTCCCTTGCTTTTTGTTAACAGAAACAGTATTCGATACCCCATCCATTAACGAAATTGGATAAATGAAACCTGCTTTGAGTAATTTTTCAACTTCTGCTTTAATGGCAGCAGCTTTTCGCGGGTGGATCTGATGCAAACGTTGCCGGACGGGTTTAGCATCCGGGTAAGTTTTGATTTCATGAACAACAATTGCTGGGTCAATTCCTGGCATTTCCTCATATGACCAGGCAAACACGTCATGGAATTCTTGAAATAGGGCCTTATATGTTTGAATTTCATCTTCTGTACAAGAGGCACCTATATGAATGTTTTCAACAATTCCAGGCTTAACCGAAATATCAATAGGAATAGTTCGAGAAATGTTTCCCAAATTTAACTTAGAATCAGGATTTTTCATTGGATTCTGAGGTTCCTTGACATATTCAGTCATAAAAATAGATGAAAAATAATTTTCAAAGCGATCAATCTCAGGTAAAAACGAAGATCTATGATGAAGATCTTCCCATGGTAAATCATCGACACATAGGATTTCACGAATTTGCTCATCAGTGTGGACAAGTTCGGAAAACATTGTTGAATCTGAGTTTGATGTTGAAAGTGATTCCTCATGGACCACATTCATTAAGTCAATTTTGGTTGAAGAAGGGTCGGAAAATGACTGCACGACCTGATACACAATTTCATATGGACTCAAAGGCATAACATCACCAAATGAATCTATCTCAGATTCGGAAGGTACGATCCAAGGATCATCATAAACAATAGTGTCTGACGAAATCATATGAATGGTTGCAGTAGAAGACGATGCGTTGATAGGAGGAAAAGGAAAAGTTCCTAGTAAACCAGAATCTTTAACTAATCCTACTCCAACATCCTTATACGGGATAGTTGTTTTGCCGACATGCTGAATACTTTCAGAAGAGGCTGGGTCAGATGAAAATTAAGTCAGCTGGTCTATAGTTACGATCTTTCAATTATGAGGGAACTTTATAAGCCGAAAGACCGATGAGACAACAGTTGTCATAGCGTAAGACCAACTACGACCCAAGAGAAGGTTGTAATCTAGAGGGGCATCAACCACCTCCACATCTAGATTAACAGTTTTGCCTTCAACCCCTATAGGTAAATCCTGTAGAATGCCAAAAGGATGGAACCCACGGCCATCAAAGGCCTTTAGAATCATCGGGGATTGATTAAGCGTGGGAGAACCAAGGGATCTCCAACACTGGATCGACATAATACACGTTGAGGCTCCCTCATCAATCACAATCCTATAACAAGGTCTGTTTTTGACTAACACTGGAATCTAGAAAGCCATTTGATGAGGTAAGTGTGGTGTACTATTTTCTAGATCAAAAATTATGAGGTTCCAGTCCTGAACGTCAACAGCTCCTATAGCCGACAATAGCAATTTACGCTGTGCTGGACATGATTGCAGCACTTCCAAAGCCGACATTACTGAAGGTGAAATAGCTAAATCTTCAACAATGTTATAGTTCTGAGCCGCTCTCGCATGTGGATTGAAAACTGACTTTCGAAGTATACCCTTGGCGGGCGGTTTGATTACTAAGTCTGGGTTAGGTTTCTCGATCTGTAGTGGATCGGAACCTAGAGTTGAAGTTGATGGATTCGAATGAGAAGATTCTGCTTCCTTACCATCAACAGAACTTTTACTTCCATAATCTTGCAATCGAGTTGCAATCCTAACATGGGACATCATCATTATGGGTTCTTCAGAGGCATTTGAGGAAGAACCTATCATCTCACTGTCTTGACTAGGAAAAGGATCCTTCAAAACAGCAGGCGTTTGGGAACCTTTAACGATTTTTGCAACCTCTGCACGATGAGGGCAGTCTCTTGTAAAATGCTCTTCGTCACAAATGGGACAAGGATAACAAGGTTTGCGTTTCTCATCAGTTGATTCCGTTTTTTCTGGTTTCTCTTTCAAATTTTTATCTGTTTTATTTTTCTTCTTCCCTTTCTTCTTACCTCCGGATTTTGATTTGGCTGTAGATGACTCTACAACATGAATATCAGCGGAAATTTCCGCGGAAGAATCTCCTGTCAGGGAATCTGGTAAATTTATGATAGGAGAAGAGTTCTTGGAAGACTTCTTCTTACTTTTGGTATTAACCGTACCAATCATACCATCAGCGACATGAGACCTTGAAGGAGCTGCAGTTATTTGATTCTGTTTCGGAAGATCGGGGATTTTCTCATGTAACATACCTGACTGCGTATAAACTAAGTCAAGGTACTGAGCTTGAGCAATTACTTTCTCCTCAGTAACTACTCCTACCTTAGCTACATCCTCAGTGATCTCCGGTAATAAAGATTTTACAAACCATTCAGCTAAGATCTGATCCGGGATAAAAACTTTCACTAAACGTCGTCGACATCTCCATTCATGAATGTGATCTGAAATGTAAGTGGACGTTGACTATTTTAATGAAGTTAATAATTCTGTGCCATTGTCATATCTGATTAGCAACTGAAAATGAGTTAAAAACGAAGTGGCTAACTGACTAAAGTTATAAAAAGTGGCTCGCGGTAACTCAATGTACCACTTGGCCGCAAGACCAATTAGAGTGCGCTGGAAAAGCCTTAAACGGATTGAATCATCTGAAATGGAGTTAGATGCACACCAGAGGTGATAAGTCATCACATGGTTCGACAAGTCCTCTCCTGATTTGCCTTCAAACTTAGGAATATCACTAGGCAAATTATTCGGCATTGGCGGCCAAAACGGAAGATAGTTAATTGGATCGTTCGTAAGGCACGACAAGTCAGGTAAGTCCAAAGTTGCAATGAATGGTAACTGACGATTAGGGTCCCTGAAACCCTGGGTCATGAGACTAGCCCCAGGAGGAGGATATCCAGGATAGCTAGGAATTGGAATTGAATTTGGGATATTATATCCTCCCGGAAAACCAGGATTAACCGGACCGTACTGGGGTTGTTGAGGTTGCTGATATGTATATCCAGGGTACAGTTGATATTGATAGACTGGGTGCTGCACAACAGGACCGAATTGGTACTGTCCCTGGTATGGTTGATAAGTAAATTGAGGTTGACTTATGACAACCATACTTGGACCAGGTTGTCCTACAGGAATTTGAACCGAAGTTTGAATTGTGGATCCAGACTAAGGTAAAGATGTCTGAGGAGTTGATACAGGAATAGTAGAAACCGGAGCTGTCGATACTCCACAAGTAGGTGGGGTAGATTGAACAGATGTTGCAGAAATCGTTTGAGGCGGAGTACGAGGCGTACTAGGCCCAGGCTGAGAAACTACAGAAGGTGCAAAAGTTTGAATAGTAGACTGGACAGGTTGCTGGGGTGAACCAGAAACCAAGGGTTGTCCAGATTGAGATGGCATCTACACATTCGGTTGTAAGATCTGTTGAGATTGAGATGGATCCCACACTAAGTTCATTCCGGGGTACGGACCCATAGCAGGTTGAGAATATTGAGGACCATAACCGGGTTGAGGGTAGGGTTGATAATTCAAAGGTACATTTCCAGCTCCTTGGACAAATGATTGACCGGAAGGTGGTTGGAAACCTTGGGTTGGGTACTGACCTTGAGGTTGATAACCTTGAGGCACGTACTAATACTGGGGTTGACCTTGAGGTACATATTGATACTGGGGTTGACCTTGAGGTACATACTGAGTCTGGGGTTGACCTTAAGGAATGTAATGTCCTTGAGGTTGCCCCCGGGCGGAAATTGGGTACCTTGAGGTTTCCCCCAAGGCGATAATTGAGGACTTTGAGGCTGCCCCCCAGGCGGTAACTGGCCACCTTGAGGTTGCGGATTAGGAATAGTACCTGACATCATAAGAATATCTTCTACACTCAACGGCTTAGTTCCGTTATTACCAGTTAATAACCCTTGTTCAATAGGTTGAGGAGATGCTCCCGAAAAAGTACCAGTAAGTGACTGATACCCAGAGGGAACAGAAGGACCGCCGTATAAAAAGGTTTATGGAGATTGAGAAAACATGGACGACTGTCTTGACATATTTAACGGAGCATAATAACCCCTAGGTGTTGGGTGAAAAGGAATGCGAGGTGGTGAAAAACTTAGTCCCGGGTTTTCCAAAAAATTGGTCAATGAAAGATACCAAGCATTTCTCCTAGGTGGACTGTAAAAGATTGATTCACGCTCCCTAAGTTCTATAGCTGGTTGATTTTCAGGGATAGGGATACCTTCTTCCGGAGTAGCAAGTTCTTCAATAGCTATAAGTCCAAAAGGAAGATTTTGGGTAATTACTCTTTCTACCCTGGGTGAACTAGGACCACTAGAAGTTGGAGAGGAAAATCCTGATGTTGGAGTAGCAGCAAATTCAGTTTCAGGTTCAGATATTTCAGGTTCCTCACCTAAATCACTAGTAGATGAAAAACTACCAGTAATTTCAGAAAATGAAATAGATTGTGGATTATAATCTATTACTAGAGCTTGATAATCAGGGTGTACAACCAATGAAGACTCTCCTTCTTCAGGTGACCCAACTCTACTGTCTCTAGGAGTCACAAGGGCTCGTAGCCCTTCAGGCTGGCTTGGTGAAAACTCAGGAGGTTGGCCTCGAAGTCTACGGGACTTCCTCAATAATTTAGCCACGATTAAATATTTTAACTACTTCACACGCAAACAAAGAAAAATCTCAATGAAAACCACCTAAAGCCTCTAAAGAACCAAACAATTTTGAATCACATGCCTAAAGAATCTAGGAGATCAAACCACTCACAAACAGTAACTTTCCTTACCGAAAACACTAGTTGGTGATGAAATCCAATGTCGCAGAATTCAATACAGAAATGGCGGTTGGAACAGTTACCCCGACAACCTGCTTAATGAATAGACTGGCACAAGTTTCTCCACTAAACCATCTTGAGTGAAGAGAACCCCCCAGAAAATCCAAGTGAGTCTAGCCGACGTCTACTCCAGGTATAGTGGGATCTTCCCTCCACCGTCACCTTAGGAAAGAATCCTATAGAATATGGTCACTATGGTTACCAACGGAAACAAATATACCTGGGGAACAGTCTATGATCCGATATGCATGCAAGGGCAGAGTAACAAGCTCAATCCCCTTGAAGGCTCCTTGACATAATCCAAGGTTTACCAACAAGTGACCCTAGGCTCCTTGACAATGGTTAATCCGAGGTTTACTGTTTTTAATACGTGAATATCTTTTATGTTCCCAATGAGGAAGGATTGATTCCCACACTGGTTCAGATATGATCTCGTGCTTCTCCTTTAAGAGGAGCTTTCCCAGAGCATAGATGTAACAATTGGATTTTATCTCCTACTGCAAGATACAACTACTTGTTTGTTTTACTATCTTGGAGAGTTAATTACTCCCTACTCCAAGATACTAGCCTAAGCTATGTTGGTGATATAGAGCCCTAGAAATAAAAAGATTACTAGATAGATTTTACTTTAAGCGTTATTTTTATTGGTTTTTTCTTAAGTCGAAAGGTGCGGAGATGAAACTGGTGGTGTGAAGACTCGACTCCAAATCACTAAAAATGCACTTAAGATGATAAGCAATCTTTTCCCTTCAACGAATTTCTAGCTAGGAAAGAGTTGATAATGCAAATGCTTGTAAAAACAAATCTTTCTTTAACAAACAAATCAAAAGAAGAGATTTTTGTCTTTTCCAATACACTCAAAAACGAGACAACTAGTTATGCTCACGAAAATTTCCCTTTCTTTTCAAAAACTCAAATACTACTAAAACAAACTTTTTCAAAAGAGATTTTTTTTTATTTTTTATAAAACACTCAAAACGATGGAAAAATATAATCTTGAGATTTATAAATTCTAAAACTATTTGAAATAAAAGCTTACAAGATTTCTTTTCAAGGATGTTTTACTTAGCTATAAGCAAACTAAGGACTAATTGTCCAGAATCACAAATCAGTCAAAAAACAACCAATTTTTGTTTTCTTTTCTAAAAATGAAATCCAAAACTTTTAACGCAAGTCCTTTCGAAGTTTCGCAAAGAGAAACATAAGATAGATTCCTCAACAAAGGCAAATTTTGCAAATGGTCAGACTCATAAGAAGGCCAATAAAAACCAAGGTGATCTGAGGCTTCTAAGGCTTCTAAGCTCTAAGCTACTACAAGACCAAAATGAAACTCAAGCCCGACAACCAAAACTTCTAGGAATTTCACCTAAAACCCTAATGCCAATGGAATTAACCTAAGAAAAGTTCCTGACAAGTCACATACAGATATGGGCAGAGGATAAAAACACCTAAACAAATCCTAAGCTGACTGAAAGAGAAAATCTTAAGTTTTTCAAAATTTTGAAAGGGTCTGCAGGCCCGCAGTTCACACAGGTGTTGGACCGCTCTGTGTGTAAAGAAAAAGTGTGGATAGGTCCGCACTGTGTTACATGCAGAGGGTGCGGTCCTCTCCTAAAAGTATGAAAAACAAAAAATAATTCAAGATCTACTAAACCTACCCAATCCCACACACATCAAGCCAAAAATAGAAACAAGAACACAGTTTCTCAAGTCAAAGTAAAAGCAAATCAAAAAATCAAGTCCCCAGTGGAGTCGCCATTTTGTCAGCCGGATAAGTCATTCTTACGGACAAGACTGGCCTCCCTAGTATCTAATGATATCTAGCGACAAGCAAACCAAACAAATTCTATCCTTCTCTAAATATGCAATTTATCAATAAAGGCAAACAAGTGTTTTAGGCCTACCTTGGCTCCAATGCAAGTTTGTGGAAGCCTCGCTCTGTTGATCCAAATGAGCTCCCTTGTAGAGAATCTGCAAACACAAACAAGCACACAAATTAAATAGCACCTGAAAAGCCAATATAATAAAGCATACTTATCATGATGATCAAGGAATTCATGAAACAAATCACATAAGACAATTTGTTGAGAAAAATGAATCTGATTGTATTAACTTAAATCAAAGAATAAATTTACAACCTTATGCCTTGATGTTGTACAAGCTCCTCCCAGGGTCCAGCAAGAAGTCTCCTCTACTTTGACAAGTTTCACTCTCTTCCCAATGAAGCCAAAAGGTATGTGATCTCTCCTCTCAAGCTTAACTAGGAAGTCTCAATTCCAACAACATTTACCCTCAAAAATGTTCAGCTTCTAACCTCCTTAGCAACCAGCCCAATGCCTTAATTTATAGTGCAATGGAGGGAAGTTACTAGGTCCTCCTTCAAAAAAGATAAAGCCCTCCTTCAAAGGGATAAGCTCCTCTCATCAATGGATTAGCTCCTTCACTTTTGGGATGCATGAACCACCTAGAAGCGAACCATCCACGTCAAGATTCCTTCTAGAATTATCTAGAATTAACCCAAAGTGAGTTTTTAAGAATAAACTTGCGCCTTTTTGACTTTCACAAGGGTTCGCACCCACTCCTTTAGATATAGAGTGGGCAGGTCCGTAGGTAACATGAACAGGGGGTGCGGGACGGCAGGCAATAGTGAGAGAAAGTGCGGAACCAGAGCTTTATTGATTTTCAAAGTCTTTCTCTCATTTTCAAAGCTTGACATGAAGAGCTGAGGTTTGAGACTTGCTAAGGAGGACAGTATGAATGATGATAGACCCATACTGACTGCAAATAGTCATGGTGACAATATTTTGTGTAACACCAACTCTAGAGATTTATATCCTTAGAAGGAATCATATAAAGAGTTGATAATTAAACTAGGTGTAAACCCAGATGACAAAACAGCTGTGGAAGCCATTCTCCAATAAACTCAGAAAGAAAATAAGGAATTAAGGTATAGGCTGAATATGCTTGGTAGTGAACATGTCTAGGCAAAGGATTTGGCATAGGTCAAGATGGAGAAATAAAAACTGATGGAGGAGTTGACTGATAGAAGAGATGAAATATTGGCTCTGGAACAAATGGTGGCTGAATTGCACAAGAAGATCGATACTCATGTATGTGTGGTAGTAGTGCTTGAAGACCCCCAAAACCCCACTGATCGCCTCACCCAAGCCTTGATTGAGCTTCATCTTTCTAAAAGTGAACCGAAGAAGACATATAGGGACTTATATACTGCAAACTCTAAGTTAAATCACAAGGAAAAATAGCTACAGGTCACAGTTACTAATGTTGAATATGCTAATAAGAACCTACAGAATACAACACAAGAAATAAATGGGTTGAAGTTCAAATTTAAGGGACATATGTCTCTCCTTGAAGCTACGAAATTGGTGTGGGATGAGATTACACTACAAGAAAAAAGGTCATTGGTGAGGGTCATGCTTGTGACGGACCTTTAAGGTCCATCACCAATGTCGCATATGGTGATGGTCTTTAAAAAAACTGTTGTTGTAAGTGTATATAGTGATGGTCCTTTACGGTTTGTCACCAAAGTCATTTTCAATAACACTTTTGGTGAGGGTCGTTAAAGACCCATCACTAATTCTCTCTTTGGTGACACTTCTAGTGATGATATTTTATTGACCGTCACCAATGATATTTTTGGTTACTTTTGGTGATGGTCAATAAATGTTCGTCATCATTTATCATTACAATTAGTTTTTGATGACACTTCATGCCTATGAAGGACCTTTAAGGTCCATCACCAATGTCGCATATGGTGATGGTCTTTAAAAAATCATTGTTGTAAGTGTAAATAGTGATGTTCCTTTAAGGTTTGTCACCAAAGCCATTTTCAATGACACTTTTGGTGAGGGTCGTTAATTTCCCATCACTAATTCTCTCTTTGGTGACACTTTTGGTGAGGGTTGTTAAAGGCCCATCACTAATTCTCTCTTTGGTGACACTTAGAGTGATGATCTTTTATTGATCCTCACCGATGCTCCTTTTGGTTACTTTTGGTGATGGTAAAAAAATGTTCATCATCATTGATCATTCCAATGAGTTTTTGATGATGCTATGTACCTATTACTATATTTTTTGTCAAAATATAATGATTTAAGACCATTGTTGTGGAGTATTTTTCATTATGTGTCCAAGGTCATAGTGGTTATAATAGACAATAAATTTGTTAAGAAGTAATTAGTGTGTACCATTTCCCTCAAGTCATAAGAATATAGTCTTCCTATGATTCAACACATGATTCATCTCTATTAGGTTTATTATCTAGCAAATTTCCTTTAAATAAAGTTCCACTAGTGTGTGTAGGAACTATATTATTTAATACATAATCAAGCTTTGTCAATTCTATTAATGAGAGAGACCTAGCACTCCTCAACACTCATGGAACACCTTAACATGCTTTGGAACAATACACTAACATTCCTTGGCACCTCGCATGTCCTAGAACATTTTTGTACCTGGAACATCTTTGTACCTAGAACATCTTGCCATGAGTAGGATGCCAAAGCACATGTTGGCATGCCATAGCATAGCATAGCACTCCCCTATCATGTGTTGGCATTCCCTGTAGTCCCTAGCATGCCCTGGAACTCCTTGGCATAATATTGCATTGACAAAAATTAGCACTTGGCACACATTGGCACTTGGCATGTATTGGAACATATTATTAGTGTGCCTAGCATGCCCCTTTTGAAAAAGATAAAGTCCCAACTTATTAACCCTCTTATGTGTTCATTTCCTTTCATTTTAGCTTGGTTATTCATTTTGTTGCCTTGAAACTCCTTGATGCATATTGGCATACTCTAGCACCCTGCACATCCTAGCATGTCTTAGCACCTGGAATGCCTTGGCACTATTTGGCACATGTTAGCACACCGTGGAACTACCTAGCACACTATAGAACTTCTTGAAATTCCCTGATATTCCTTGGCATGCCTTACTCATTCTTAGCATACCTTGTCACTCCCTACTTGGCATGACAACTAACACTGATTGAAACTCCCCAACACACCCTCATATTCATTCACTTCCATGCATTTCTCCCTTGTGTTGTCCTAGTACTCCCTAACACTCCTCAGCATGCATTGGCACTCTCTAGCACACCTTAGCACTCATAAGTGAAGAATGAAACTTGTAACCAATGTTACAGACTTGGAATAGACAATAAATCGACAAGGCAAAATAGCGAAGATTTTTAATTATATTGGGGAAAAATCGGGAAAAAAAAAAAAATCCTGAAAAAATCAGTGAATTCAATAAATAAAAATATACACATATATTGAATTAAAAAAAATAGTTTTCATTGATATTCAGTAAAGCCATGTCCAAACAATTCATAATCTCAATAGATGTCCAAAATATCATGAACGAATAAGCATCTCATATATGTTAATAGTCCAAACATGATCCAAAGTACTAAGTCATGACTCCTAACTAGTGACTACATAGAACTAGAAGCAACTACTTCTAAAATTTTACAAACAACTGCATACTAATTAGAAAAAAATAGTAACTAAGAGTATAAGAATATTAAGAGTGAGAACTAGAAGTGATTCCTCCCACTCCTCTGCTTGCTTGACTCTCAAATTTCTTCAAGTCACGTAGGCTTAAAAGAGGAGCCTCCTCTAATTGGACCCAATCTACTGCATTTGTAGTTTGAAAATCTATCTCTTGAAGGTCTATTGGTGAATGATCCAAACCTATCATTATCATGAGACATTGAAATGTGAATTTAAGTTTGAATTTGAACTTTAAACTTTAAACTTTAAATTCCAAATCACATTATGAAACCTTCAAATTCAAGCTCTCACCTAATATTTTCTTGTTGCAAAGTTGTAGATTGTAATGGGAAAATACAAGGTTATTTAAGCGCTTTTGTGTCAATTGGTTGCGCTTCTTAGAATGTATTTTCTCAAACATGCTCCAGTTGCACTCACAACCTGAAGCACTACATGCTTGGTTTAAGATTCCAATGGAAAATCTCTTCAAATCTCGCGTATCACTACAAAATTTTTGCCGCCAAAGACCTAGAAAGTGGCAAGGGTTCATGAGTAGACGTACTAAATACTAAATAGTAAAAGCTTAAAAAGACAACAAAATTTAATAAAACATTTAACATACAAATAAAGTTTAAACAAATATAATGAATTGATAAAGCCTTCAAGCCTCAAAGGGTAACTAGCAACACCTTAGACCTTTCTCGTATAACACTGGTATAGGAAAATAATTTAGGTGGTGCTCTATAATCCTATAGTTGGGAAAATACACGACTTTGAAATTCTGGGTCAGGGAAGCACCTTTCCATGCATGTCATAATTCCTCTGTGAACCTCCCCATCCTCATTAAATTTTCTTTTATCATAAAAATACTATGGGTTTAAGAAGTACCTAGCAAAATGTAAGTGGGAATGCAATTTCCTATCCCAATGTGCATCAATAATGTCCCAAAGAGGCATATACTTTGCCTCCTCATCCCCATATCTTCTTTTGATGACTTCCTTTGTGAGATCCATTGCCTCATAAATGTAACTCATAGCGGGTTTGTCACCATCAACCATCCTGAAGGTTCAAGCTTTCAAATTTAAATTAATATGAAACATTGACAATAAAAAGAAGCTTGAAATTAAATTTAAAACATGAAAAATTTAAAAGACTTGAAGTACTTGAGAACTCTAACAAGGGACTCCAACACAACAATAATCTCTTCAGCATCTTTCCAGAAACCGTCATTAAACACAAGTGCAACAACTTCAATGCCTTCAAGGGTCTTGGAATGTTTAGATGCCATCCACTTAGGTCCCAAGGACATCCTCTTCAGATTTATCTTTTACTCAACCACAAATTGCAAAGATATGAAATTTGTTTCAAATCTAGCCACTGCAAGTCGAACAATTTCTTTATCTTCTGTGTATTTTCTTATGGTGTTTAGGACAATAATGTGGTTATATAGGTATTTGTTTATGGATTTTTCCTTCTCCACAACCTCATGTATCCAATGAAGCTTATCATTGTCCTTAAGAATTAAATCTATACAATGGGAAACACAATAGGTCCAAAAAATAGTGGGGTGCCTAATCTCAAAAAGTCTACCAGCAACCATATAATTAGCTGCATTGTCGGTGACAATTTGTACAACATGTTCTTCTCCCACTTCTTGAGCGACTTCCTCCATCATTTCAAAAATAAGTTTTGTAGTCTTAACCTTGTTTGAGGCATCCATTGATTTGAGAAACATTGTACCTACTAGACAAGATACAAGGAGATTTGTTAAAGTTCTATTCCTATAATCTGTCCATCCACCACTCATGATCATGCACCTTGTTTCTACCCATAATGAACGAAAATTAGCTAACTCTAATGAAGGAGCTTTGAAACCTGGAATTGCAACAACAACTGCATCAATCATAGCTTACCAATAAGGACTTATGGCATAGTAGAAAGGTATGTCAGAATAGTACCAAAAGGTATTAATGGCCTTCCTTACCTGACTATGGATATTTTTTTTCCAACTAGTGGTATCCAAGGTAGGTTGGGAATTGGGTTTTGTGTGGGGAGAAAAAAAGGTGTTTATGTTTCCACCTCCAATGTTGAATGCAAGAGGATTCATTTGGCCTTGAGTTTGACTTGGACTTGGAGGCATGTGTGGGAAACTTGGGAACTACATTGAGGATTCAACAGAGGGAGATGATAATGGGGTAGTGGAAGAAAAATTGTCAACTCCAGGAGTTCCTATTTGTTTTTTTTTCTTTTCTTTCTTTTCATTATGCTGACTCAACATACCAATGGCCAAGGTTTCTTGGTGTTTGACATTTTCGTCAACGTTTTTGTAGAGACCTATATCATGGTCAGGTATTTGTGCAAGGTGGTACTTGAATCTATAAATGCCTCCACTACATTTTTCTTTGCAAAATTTACAAAGGAGCTTAGGGTCTCCAAGAATCTTGTCACAATAAGCCCAAGCAAATTCCTTCTCCCTCGGCATTGTTGTTGTTTTGGACTTGTGTTTAAATTGCGGCTTATGTTTAGATTTGGAGTTGTGCCTTCTATTTAATTTGGCTCTTGTAAAATACAATAAAAAATTAAAATTAAAAATTCCATATATAACTTCACAAAAAATATGGTTGGTTTTAAAGGATATGAGGTTTTGTTAAGGATCAAAGACGATTCTGTCCAACAACACAAACACATTTCGACCTAATATATCATTATGACCTTGAAACACAATTAGGTATATATGAGGAAATGCTACCTAAAGGAAATATTATCAACATATATTTCATTGTAATCTTGAATTTGCAAGTTTGTTTAGCATAAGGCAATTGAACCAATACATCAATAACAAATTCTGGAAGAACAAAAATACCCAAAGTTGTGAATGCATGGTTAAAGCCTTTGAAGTTGGCAAGACATCTACTAAGGAAGGAATGCTTGATGACTTGGTCGATGGTTGGTATGAAACCATTTCTTAGTGAATTTTTAAAATCTATTTAAGCCCCATTTATAGGGTTTAAAAGTCATAACCAAAGGAATACGTCGAGAATTCGATTGCTGAACAGTGAAATTTGAAACTTGCCTTTGAAAACGACATTGAAACTTCAATATAGTAATATACCTATTATTTAAGCCAAGTGCCAATGTACCTCAATTGTTGAATAGGGAAGCGACTAAGCCTAAAGGTAACACACGATGAAGGTGATGCACGACTGCCCCAGGGTCGATATGGAGTATGGATATAGCACACATTGGCGACTGCTTGATATGGAGTCTGGACTTAGGCTCACCTTGGTTGTTCCCCGATATTGAGTCTAGATTGTGTAATAGTGAGTAGTGATTGATTACTAAAGGTCTCGACATATGAGTTTTGGGCCTGAGAAATGAGAAATAAATTTTGGAATGACTGACATTTAGTTTTTAGCAATGCGGCATACCTAAACTTGAAAAACTCATGCTCGTCGAGTCAAGGCTGGAAATCGAATAAATTGGAATCAATCGCAGGAATCTACTTTAATCGGAAATTCTCAAGTAAAACTTACATTGACCATGAGTTAAACTTGGTCAACGTGAGTTAGACTCACAAATATTTAGATTGGATCATTTGGAGAGTGAGCAGATTCCAACTCGTGATTAATCATGATTGATTGGCGAGTCCTGTTTCACTGCTTGTAACTGAAATTTGAACTGAAAATAGGAGATCTTACAATTGAAACTAATTGTGAATTTTATAAACTAAAATTGGCCCATCAACATCGTTTCTATTTGCAGTTGGGCGTGTCAATGGAAGAGATTCATTTTAAATCAGGTTCATGGAGAAAATATTTTATGGAAGATGTTTCTTTTATGTCGAGGAAGACATAGTAATATTTTTTATTAAATTTGAATAACAATAGTATCTACTCTGTATCTCCCGTATCTCATTATTTTTATCTCCTGTAACTCATACAGAAAGTGGGGTAATAGTGGACATGTAGCATCAAGCTCCACTCCTTTTAATCCAAAGTTCTGCATGCAAACCTTTGTGTCACTTGCACCGCAAAGCCTTCATTGTAGAGTGTGGAGTTAACACCTACCTTTGCATGAAAAAAGATACACATACCTTTTGACTTGGTTTTTTCACCTTTTGTCCATTCTTTGTTTGGAGTCTAGGACAACAAGCTCCACATACTTTTTTTCCATATCTCTATGTGAGTGTAACTTTGCATATTTTCTTTGCTTCAACCAATATCAAAAGCATTTGTGAGCTTCTTTCAAGGCATGAATACATGCTTCAATCATGGAAATTAGCAAAGTTTCTAAAGCAAAAAATAACCATGGAATTATCCTTTTCCATTTCAAATATGTTAGGATTCTATTGAGAGTTTTTTAGAGATAATTATTAACTGGCCCTCTACTTTTACCTTTTCCTTAATATAAAGTGCATCTCTTATTACATTTCTAATGAAGAGATTTACATCAAATACTGGATCAAAGGGCCAATGACTTTTCATAAATGCTTCCGTGTCTAGTAGAAGAATAAATGGTCAACATGTCAACTTGGCTCCAATTTCTTGGGAATTAATAATTGTTTTGAAAAATGACTACCCTTTTTTGAATCTAGAACTATGTTTAAGCTTTGAAAATGGGTTTTCCTCCAAATTGATCTTGGAAAGGTCCTTATTAAAGGCTTCTCTATATCTCCTCCACTAGAATGAATGGCTTGTATGTTGAAAAGTATAGTAGAGCTCCCTTCTTAAAAGCCTGATCATCCCATTGTCACCAAGAGCTCCTCCTTTTCCCCAAATTGGACCCAAAACAACATTGAGTACTTAATTATGATCCAACCTAAGAAATTTTGATTGACACTGCAACTCAAGAGCTATTAAATTTAAAGTGCACTAATATGATTCATCATTCTTTCATTGAATAAGTATATTGTTTTTGAATTTTTCATTTGTGCTTGTAGTATGTGGTATTGACCTTGTTTCACTTGAATGGGTTTTTATTCTTGGACTATGACAATGCTAAGATTTAGGCCTTTTGTAGTATTTGCACCCCATGATCATTTTTGCAAGATGTATGTCCTATGTGGAAAGAAATAAGCATTTAGTTATTACCTCCTAAACTAAAGCACTATTTCTTTTATTAGGTGCCATGTAACGTCATCTACAAATTGAGGACGAATAGGACATAATATCCTATCCATCCCCATAGACTATAGTCCACCATAAAGGGGAAAAAACCCCAAAATACCCATTTTTGGGCAATTTTTGGGGAAACTAGGCTAAAAAAACCCAAATTTGGGGTTTGGAGTAAGGTTTACTCAATCACTGAAGAATATGAAACCCCTCTGCAAAATCTATAAATAAAGAAGGATTTAATTCATTTTGGATCACCAAGTGTGGATTAATTCATTTGTTCTTGAGAATTAGGTCTGATATTTTTTTACCCCTTCTATCTCTTGTCAATTTCAGTGGTGAAATATTTCCCCCCAGTTGACATTCCCTTATTATCTCGCTGTTTGAGCACAAGGGTCTCTGGCTGGTCAACGAATTCGGTTGGATATTGGTCTCTTGTCTTTTTTTGGGCATAATATTTCTGTTAAAGGTGAATGAATTCGGAGGATAGTGCATAATAGCTTAGTTTTTTTAGCATACACCTCTCTTGAAGGAAGCAACAAAGTTTCTAAGTCCTTAATATCTTGTTTTGGGCAAAGCACTTACCTTGGGCAGTGGATTCGTTTCTGGCACCTAGAGTAGTGAAACTGTTTGCTTTATTTAGTTTTTGCATGCATAATTAAAAGGAGCACTTCGTTAGTTATTAATTCTCAGGCTTAGCTAAGGAAGCATGTTTTCATATCTCATATCCTATTCACTGGCGGAAAAATTTAACTGTCTTATCTATCCATGCAAGGAAGGTGCATTAGGATTAGGAGTTAAGAAAGTTGAGACATTGTTGTACATGTTTCTAGATTCATTGTACCTTCTAGACTAAAGGAAAAGTGAATAGTAGTGTTTTAATTTTTTAGTTATTCCTTGTTTCAAAGATTAATAAATAGTGATGTGATTTGAGTTTCAAATTTGTGTACTTGCTGTTACTTTCTTTTGTGGCATGTGCTTCCCTATTCAGAACAAGGGGTTTTTCTGCAGTATCTAGCCTCCAAAGCTTCTTCAATGCAAACTAAATATCAAATCATGCCCTCGTACTCTAAATCATCTAAGGCATCACCCTAGAGAAGTTCCAAAGTAGACCAATGAGCTTTGACAGGCCAACTCCAACCCCATGTCACTATACAAGTGTTGACATCACTGCTACAAAAATTATTCTGAAGTGTTGCATCCTACACCAATTCCTAAGATGGATGCCCAAAGGGGTTTTAGAATGAGGCTCAACCTTCATTAACACATTTAAGACTTTCCAAAGGGATCGGTCCCTTTAAACCATACCAATTTTTACACTTTCACCATTTGGCCATGTTCCTATCAATTTATATTTTGTATTGAAAAGTTAGTCCTATTTTACATGTTTATTAAATTTAGGAACAATTATAGGTCAACTCCAGCAAAAATGTCAACAAATTTGTGGGTTAGGTTGGCATTTCTCCAAATACTATCACACACGTATATATAATCACACATTTTCCTTTTTAGATCTTGATTAGTTGAACAAAAAGGTTCGCTACTTGTGTAATTTTGTCCCATACCTCCACATTAGCACTCATAGATAACAATATTCTTAATTCTTCATCTATGTGCACAATAAGGTCCCTTTTGGCTGCTATTTTTGATGGAGAAACCTCTGACAGTACACCTTTTTCCACAAAGATGTTGTTGTTGGATAGAAATCTCCAGAGGAGTCTTACACTAGACATATAAATGGATATTATATATCACAATAATAACCTGTAGACCCTAAACTATGTGCATTCATTCCATTACTTTTTCTTTCATGGCAGATTTCATTCTGCATAGTAGATGTGTTGTGGCACTTGAGTGTGTTTGCATAAAAAATTCATGGAAATTCAACATATGCCTTGTTCACCTAAGAACTACTTGTAACTCATTCAAGGGTACTCATGTACAATCTCACTCATTCCACTTAACAAGTTACTAAGAGAAGGCTCATCACATCCAACCTTGGTCTAAAACAATTAAGCAACACAATTTACATCTTGACATGCCATAACACTTGACATGTCTTAGAATGCCTTGGCACTATGTGGCATGCATTAACATCCCCTACATTCCTTGGCATGCTTTGACACTCCCTAGCACACCGTGGCACTTCCTAACATGCCTTGGTAGTTTAGCATACCTTGGCATTGCCTAGCATATAACCTTGTCACTCCCTCCTTAACACACCTAGAACTCATTGAAACTCCCTCTCACACACTCTTATTCATTAATTTCCATGCATTTTGAACTAGTGCTTCCTTATGTTTCCTTGACACTCCCTAGCTCACCCTAGCACCTGACACATCTTGGCCTACCACCTTAACACTCTAGCATTCCTTGGCACTACATAGTATACCTTGTCACTCTCTCCTTAGCACACCTAGACATCGTTGACACTCTTGGTCACAAACTCTTATTCATTCATTTCCATGCATTTTTACCTAGTTATCCCTTGTGTTTCCCTAGCACTCCTTATCACTCCTTGACACATGTTGTTACACCATAGCACTTATGACATCTTGGCATGTCGCCCTAGCCTCTAGCATGCCTTAACACTGCCTAGCATACCTTGTCAATTTGTCCTTAGCACATCTAGAACTCACTGAAACTTCTAATCACAAACTATTATTTGCTCATTTCCATTCATTTTGGCATAGTTCTCCCTTGTGTTTCCTTGGCACTCTCAGCTAACACTTCCTTACACACGTTGGCACATCTTGGATGCATGTCGCCCTAGAACTTTAGCATTCCTTAGCATTGCCAAGCATGCCTTGTAACTCCTCCTTAACACACTTGGAACTCACTAACACTCCATGCCAAACACTCTTATTCATTCATTTCCATGCATTATGACCTAGTGCTCCCTTATGTTTCCCTAACACTCCCTAACACTCCTTGGCACACATTGGCACACCATGGCACTTGTCACATCTTAGTAGGATTTCCTAGCACTCTATCGTCTATTGGCACTACTTATCATACGTTGTCACTCCCTCCTTAGCACACCTATAACTTGTTAACACTCCCTATCACACACACACATTCATTCATTTACATGTAATTGAAACGAGTCCTCCCTTGTGTTTCCTTGGCAATCCCTAGCATGTGTTGGCGCCACATCCTAGAACCTAGTACACATTGGCATGACTTAGCACTTGCATGTCTTGACATGCCTAACATTCCTTGGAACTTTATAGCATGTGTTAGCACTTCCTAAAATTCCCTACACACCTTGGCACTCCCTAGTTTTCACGCCCTCGTAGATAACCTTACTTTTTTTGTGACTTGGGAACCCAACCAAGTCATTGAAAAAATAGTGTTTTGCCTAGAGCAAAGTCTCCCTTTGTCTCAAATTGCTTTTTCCATCCTCTTATCACAATCATAGGATTTCCTCCTACAAGTCCTAATATGAAATTCTCCTAACACACTTCATCCATGGGACACCTAGAATTCACTGACACTCCCTGGCATAATCTCTTATTCATTCATTTCCATGCACTTTGACCTAGTTCTCCCTTATGATTCCCTGACACTCCCAAACACTCCTTGACATGCATTGACACTATCTGGCATATGTCAGCACACCTTTTCATTCCTTGGCATGCCATGGCACTCCTTAATTATCATTCCCTCATAACTACCCTTATTTTCTTTTAGACTTAGGAACCCAACCAAGTCATGCCTCGACTACAACAACTTTACCAAGTTACATTTACTACAACTAGACTATGTCTTGTTCCCCTAATGGACTATAAATCATCTTAGGCTTCTCATGTCCAATATTAACTCATCCCACTTAACAAGTTACCAAGTCAAGGCTCACATCCAACAGTGCCCATAAAACAACTAAGAAACATAGTTTACATCTTCACATGCCATAACATATGGCACGTATAACAATCCATTGGCACTACATGGCACACATTATCATCCCCTGCATTCCTTGGCATGATTTTCCACTCCCTAACAAACCCTACCACTCCCTAACATGCCCTGACACTCTAGCATGCCTTGGCACTGCCTAGCATATACCCTTGTCACTCCCTCCTTAACACAATTGGAACTTGCTGACACTCCCTATCACACACTCTTATCTATTCATTTCCATGCAATTTGAACTAGTTCTCCCTTATGTTCTCATGCCACTCCCTGACATACATTGGCACACCCTAGGACTTGGCACATCTTGGCATGTCGCCCTAGAACTCTATCATTCCTTGGAACTACCTAGCATACCTTGTCACTCCCTCCTTAGCACACCTAGAATTCATTGACAATCCCTATCACACACTCTTATTCATTCATTTCCATGCATTTGAAACTAGTGCTCCCTTTTTTTTCCCTGACACTCCATAACTCACCCTGGCATGCATTGGCACACCTTAGCATGTAGCACATCTTGTCATGTTTCCTTGGCCTCTAGAATGCCTTAGCACTACCTAGCATACCTTGTCACTCCCTCCTTAGCACACCTTGAAATCACTGACACTTCCTGTCACAAACTCTTAATCATTCATTTGCATGCATTATTTTCACCTAGTGCTCCCTTGTGTTTCCCTAATGCTCCCTAACACTTCCTAGCACTATTTGGCACACCTTGGCACGTAGCACATATTGGCTACATGTTGCACTGACACACTAGAATGACTTAGCGCTGCTTAGCATACCATGTCACTCCCCTCTTACCACACCTGGAACTCATTGACACTCCCTATCACACACTCTTATTCATTCATTTCCATGCATTTTGACCTAGTGCTCCCTTATGTTTCCCTAGCACTCACTAACACTCAACACACATTGGCACACCTAACTGCAATGAGTTTCACTAACAGTCAATCCAAAAACCCTTCTAGAGTCTAGCTAGTTACTTGTTCTTCACTAAGATATTAGGGTTAATTTTATTGTATAGTGTTCAGTGTGAAAATATTACTAGGTGTTTTTATTGCATAGAGTAATTATGATCTTCCCTATGTGCACAAGGATAACTGAGAAGTGTTTCCCATAATCATGCAAGTGGAACTTCAACATGTACATCAGGGCAAACAAAAAAATATTTATCATATTTACACAATGCAAGGTGATAGGAAATATTTACATTATATACGTGAATGTACTAAGATCATGATCATTAGCATCATATATACATATTTACCACAAGACGAGGGTCATTACAATCCCTTAAAAGTAGACATAAGGCCTTCCTCTTTTGTAGCTCCTTGACCACAAGGGTTTAATTGAAAAACACATAGTTTCTTTAAAGATTTGTAGGTTGAGGCAGCCACTTCAAGCCCTTGAACTTAAATATATTCAAATATTTGCAATTTGTCACAATAATAAGTCCATTATGCACATTCCTCATCTTAGAGTTGGGTAGATAGGGAGAATACTTGATTGATGCCAACCTTGTAAATGAAAAACTTTGCCTACTCATTGGTTGGACACTACACCACTAGTTGACACCACTAACACATAACAAAAGTCCAAGATACCCATAATATGTGCCCTACACCCAAGGGCTTAGACTACACCTCCATAAAATGTACCTTCAATTTTAGATGTCCCAAAAGAGTGATATCCTAACCCTAGCTTATTTGTTAGATTTTTGTAACTTTCACCTTAACTAACATTTGTTTTTAACTATTTAATCCACTTACCATATACTCTCTCTTGTTTGCACCCACCTGGTATACAAGAATGCTTATGTTTTTAATACAACCAAGTTAAGAGCATGTGTTTCCTTTCCAAATTCCAAAAGTCTAACATGTCTATCTCTATAAAATAACAACAAAATCATTGCATAAAAAGCTAAGCTTAAAATTAAATTAAAATTAAATTATTATTATTATGATAAATACACCAAATATGGAAAATTTGTTTTCAAACACAACCATAAAAAAAAAGTGTTAGTTTATCAAATACAACTACAAACTTATTAAGCCAGCCTAGATCCATCTTAACCCAGATCTATCAAGCGTCGAGAGGGATCCAATATCTCGATGTGCAAACCTCTTTTTTGGCACTTGGTAGATCCAGGTTAAGATGGATCTAGGTTGGTTATATAATACTATATAATATCTATATTTGTATCTATGTGTCTCTTTCTTATTCCCTTTCTCTATCTCACTCCCCAAACATACACACTCTCTCTCCATATCTATCTCTCTCTCCCTCCCTCTTCCTCTCCGCCTCTCTCTCTTCCCTCTATCTCTCCTCTCTCCATTGCTCCCTTGTCACTCCCTCTCTCTCTCTACCTTTGCCCCTCTATGTATTTCTTCTTCCTTCCCTCTCTCTCCCCCTCTAACTTCATCTCTCTCTCTCTCCTCTCTCTTATTCCTCTCTCTCCCTTTCTCTCTCACCTCCCTCTGTCCTCCCCATCACTCTCTCTCTCTCCCCCCTTCATCTTTGTACCTCCCTCTCTCTCTCTTTCCCTTCTTTCCGTATCTTTATCCCCACCTATTCTCTCTCTCCCCTCCTCTCTTCTCTCCCTCTCTCTCTATCCATCTATCCCTTGTCACTCCCTCTCTCTCTCCACCTCTATCTGCCTATGCCTTAGTTCTTTCCTCCCTCTCTCCACCTCTATCTCCCTATGCCTTATTTCTTTCCTCCCTTTCTCTCCCCCTCCAACTCCATATCTCTCTCCCCCACTCTCTTCTTCTCTCTCTCCCCTCTCTCTCTTCCTACCTCCTTCTCTCTGTCTCCCCCCATCACTCTCTCTCTCTCTCTCTCTCTCTCTCTCTCTCTCTCTCTCTCTCTCCACCCTTCATCTTTGTCACTATCTCCCTCCCCCTCTCTTCCCTTCACTTTGCTTGCTATCATCACTTGGATCCTTAGTTAAGATAGATCTATGTTGGTTCTTACTAATATTTGTATTATATAAATTTCACATCTTTAAATACAAAAGTATCATCATTTTTTATTTTATTAAAATATTAATTTAATTTATATGGGAATAATTTTAGTAGTCGTGAGGATAGAGGGTTTATATATATCTCAAAACTAGTTACAACCCTTTTCCTATTAGCTTCAAATAAAAAATGTTATAAAATTAAATTAAATTAAAATATTTTTATTGTGAAATAAGTTTTGGTTTTTGGGCATGTGGTATTGATAAGGCATGATATTGGCCCATGGTATTGTAACAAAGCCTATTTACAAGTTAATAATAACAATGGTAAAGTGGGCATGAATATTGACCGTTAAGAATCTTGTCATATTGTTATAAAATATTTAGATTGTGAAATAAGATATGATTTTTTGGCATGTGGTATTGATAAGCCATGGTATTAGCCCATGGTATTGTAACAAAGCCTATTCAAAAATTCATAATATCAATAACAAAGCGCGGGTGAATATCCATGATTAAGAATCCTGTCATATTCTTATAAAATATTTTGATTTTGAAATAAGTCATGTTTTTTGGGCATGTGATATTGATAAGCCATGGTATTGGCCCATGGTATTGTAACAAAGTCTATTTCCAAGTTAATAATATCCATGCTAAAGTGAGAATGAATATCCATGGTTAAGAATATTTTCATATTGTTATAAAATATTTTGATTGTGAAATAAGTTATGTTTTTAGAGCTTGTGGTATTGATAAGCCATAGTATTGGCCCATGGTATTATAACAAAACCAATTTTTTACAAGTTAATAATATCCACTGTAAAGTGAGGGGTGAATATCCATGGTTAAGAGTCTTGTCATATTGTTATAAAATATTTTGGTTGTGAAATAAGTTATGGTTTTTGGACTTGAGGTATTGATAAGCCATGGTATTGTAGCAAAACCTATTCACAAGTTAATAACAAAATCAAAATATAACAAATTGAATTTTATTATTTTTATTATTAATTGAGCCAACATTTAGATTTTTTGCATTATTATTATTACTATTATTCTTTAACTAAGCCCATATTTAGAATTGTTTACGTACTTACATTACACCTACACATCTACTCTATACTCTATAAATATTGTATTTATTGTTTTTTAGGGAGGGAAATTTTAACATTTTTGAAAAAATTTAGCCTTAATTTTGATGTAACAAAGCCCTCCTAATTCAAATCTTCATTTACTTTCTAAAACAAGTAGTATATTTTCACTTTTCATAAGGCGGAGGGAAAACTAGTAGATATTTTCACTTTTCACGAGGAGGGAGGGAAAATGATATTGAAGAGAGTTGTGAATTAAATTTTCACTTTTCATAACGCGTAGCTAGGGAAAACTAGTAGCATATTTTCACTTTTCACAGGGTGGGAGGGAAAATGAGATTGAAGAGAGTTGTGAACTAAGGTTTTACCAGTAGAAGATATTTTCACTTTTCATAAGGCCGGGGGAGGGAAAACTAGTAGCATATTTTTAGTTTTCATGGGGGGGAGGGAAAACGAGATTGAAGCGAGTTGTGAATTAAGGTTTTACCAGTAGCAGATTGATATCGAGCCCCATTATTAGATGTTCTTTCCATTAATGGCACCCAAGTATGTTTCATTTCTAACCTCCTTGCATTTACACCCCACTTTTAGTCTTCTTCCACACAGGGAGGAGTACACACACCTAAGATCTCTGGTTCAAAATTCACTATTTTTTTCATCCTTGCTTTTAAGTTTAAGAGTAGCATATTTTCACTTTTCACAGGGCGGGAGGGAAAACAATATTGAAGAGAGTTGTGAATTAAGGTTTTACCAGTAGCAAAATAATATAGAACCCCACCATTGGATCTTCAATCCATTAATGGCGCCCAGGTATGTTTCTCCTTTCTTTAAAGTTTAAGAGTAGCATATTTTCACTTTTCACAGGGCGGGAGGGAAAACGAGATTGAAGAGTGTTGTGAATTAAGGTTTTATGAGTAGTAGATTGATATCGAACCCCACCATTGGATCTTCAATCCATTAATGGCACCAGGTATGTTTCATTTCTAACCTCGCTGCATTTCCACCCCACTTTTAGTCTTCTTCCACACAGGGAGGAGTACACACACCTTAGATCTCCCACCATTGGATCTTCAATCCATTAATGGCGCCTAGGTATGTTTCATTTCTAACCTCATTGCATTTACACCCCACTTTTAGTCTTCTTCCACACAGGGAAGAGTACACACACCTCATATCTCTGGTTCAAAATTCACTATTTTTTCATCCTTGCTTTTAAGTTTACGAGTAGCATATTTTCACTTTTCACAGGGCTTGAGGGAAAAAAAGATTGAAGAGAGTCGTGAGTTAATCTTTTACCTCTTCAATCCGTTAATGGCACCCATGTATGTTTCATTTCTAACCTCGCTACATTTCCACCCCACTTTTAGTCTTCTTCCACACAAGGAGGACTGGTTCAAAATTCACTATTTTTTTCATCCTTTCTTTTAAGTTTAAGAGTAGCATATTGGTTGAGGGGAAAGTACCCCTAGGGTCCTTTGGGTTGAGACTCTACCAGACTGAAAATTTCTTATTCAAAGAAACACACACACAGCCATTATCTTTACTATAAGCAAATTCTAATGTTTAGGGTACGTACCTAAGGTCCTACGTTCGAGAAGGCCTTTAGGGTCCAAACCCTTCTTGGAGTTCCCTTCTTCTCCTTTGACTTGTAAAACAAACAAATCAAAGAACACAACAGTACATGGACAAATACTTATATGAAAACCATCTTCATGCTATAAAGTTAGTTATAAAAATCTTTAAGTAACTACTTGCATAAGAATTCAAGACAAGAATCTCATAAGCATAAAGAAATATTGTTTCGGGAACCAAGACGTGTTTCTTTATATAAAGGCAAGTAAAGTACATATAACGGAAAGATTTCACCTGAAACACCTTCAGCAGGCTCCAAGCAAAGCTTCCTCCCGGATTCGTTCCAGCCTCAAGCCTCCAACAAGAGCTCCTTCCAATTCTTACTCAATGGTGATATAAAAGATGAATGATCACCAATACACATGGAAACAAGGGTTTCCTATGCAAAATGTGGGAAGTGCAGAAGGCACCAAGGACTTCAGACCTGGTCTAAGGGGAAAATCTCAGCATAATAATCTTTCTCTTCTTTTCTCTCCCTTTAGGCCTTCCCTTTGATGTCTTTTTATACCATCTCCAAAGTAGTTTTTTAGTTAGGAGTTGGTTGGGAACAGTTGGGCCACGGGCACTAACAGGTGATCAGCAGGTAAAACCCGCGATCTTCGCCCAAAAATAAGGAATTATTTATTTTTTTAAGTGTTTTAATACATACACGTGGGTTGGGTATACACAGACCCACGTGTACATGCATTTAACTCAGGGCAATGTCGCGTATAGGGGATAAAACACTGTTTTTTAAATTTTAGGACCAGGTCTGGAAGGAGGGGTTGCCCTAGGCCATGAGTGCAGCATCACAAACCATAAGAGTGAGATTTGGAGCTATAACAGATGCCCCCTAATGTATGAGGTCAGAAGGGGAACATGATGGCCGAAATATATTATGTAAGAACATGGAAAGGAAGTCTTGTCGAGAAACCGAGGAGGACTTCACCAGAATTCAGCTTGCCAAGCCACCAAAAGGAGATCAGAAAGAAACACTATCTGAGGCGGGCATACCCATGCTCAAAAAAACTAAAGCATGTCCGCATATCAAGTACAAGAGGATCCACTAAGTATACAAGTATAAATGACTAGAAGATACATAATGGATCATCTGATCATAAGGAGCAAGTACATGTCTGAATATCACATATAAGACTATCAATGATGCTGAAAGATGCAATGGATCACTGATATCAAAGACTGATCCCAAAAGGTACCAACTGAACATGATGGAATAGGATGGTACTACACTGCAAACTCAGGTGCCAGCATATAAAATGTCGCCATGACTGACTGCAACATATAAGGTGGAGTGGTATCAACTAGCAGCAACAGGAGCAACTGTCAAGTGAACCAATGAATGTTGATACAACCTGAGGTCTTCACCGACCGCCGTGGTACATTTCTACACCATGGGAATAAATGATCTGAAGTCGACCATGTGAGAAATCGTTTGATTACTGGTCATTGATGTATACCGTTAACAAATGCGAGACTACTCACCGATAATGATAATGAGCGTCAAGGTACCCAGTACAATCTAACAAGTGTGAATAGATGAGCTGAAGTCGAACACTTGTAAGAATCTATCGATCAGGAGACAATGATGGTTTCCCACTGTCGATAGCGAAGGATCTGCCACTAATGACTGCAAACCCCAAGGTACTGCCAAATGGACTCTAGATCTTTTCCCCAGAGCAATGAGTCGGAGTCGATAGGGAAAGATCCGCTAGAAGGAAGGCATTAAGGCATCCTCCATCAATCTAGCGCGAGTGTAACCCGTAGGCCAATAATGTGGAAGGAATCGGACGAAAAAGATGTAGGAACCCAACCGAAGTACGTTTCCGGCGTACACAAGATTTGGCTAGCGCACGACAGAAACCCTCTGAACCAACCAATAATGAAAGCTGACATAGAGGCGAGGTATCCACCAATAGGGTCAAATGGAAACCAAGGTACTGCACGAATCCCAATGTGTGATAATGTATGCTGATGTTGAACACAAGGGAAACCACTCAGTCAAAGACCCATGATACTGATCGATGCTGAGCACAAGGTGACCTATCAATAATGAAAATAGGGCCAGGGTGCGGCTCTAGGCCTGTCCTCAGAGCAAGGTGTCGTCGTCGATAAGGACAAGACCCGCCAGCAAGAAGTCAATGGGGACCTTCTCAAACCGGCACGAGTAAAGGACCAATATAACTGATGTGATGATAGACATGATACTGACAACCAGGGATGGCCGACTGAAAAATGAGTCAAGAGACACCGCAGAAAGGCCGACTCAGGCTAACTTCCCTTAAACAAAAGCACGACTCAATGTGACTATGTGGCAGCATATGATGACTCTGTATAAGTTCGCCATCTAGGAGGCACGAACGAACCCTCCATATGATTGGAAGAGATAACCAATCGGGGGAGAACTGACTCAGTAACAAGGTTATGGCATACCTAAGTCAAACTAAATCCCACCCATGCGGAGGAGACTTTGTTTTGAGTGCTTTGTTCAAGGGCGACACGACTGACTCTAGCTGCCAACAATAAATGGAAATAATGTCCCTGTTCCCGCTCTTTTTTGGAATATTTAATTTTTTTGTCTTTTTCTGTTAAGCCGGAAAAAGAATAAAAGAATGCTATGGTACAGTGGAAAGAACGAGTGTCGGTGAAACAGATGATCTAGTTCCTGGGAAAGGAATGTTCCTATGCTCAATGCAGGGAGGTGAAAACTGGTCAGTGACACCCAGAGGTATGTTCCTTCCACGGATCAGGGTATGTCAAGCTGCAGAAGTCAAAGGTATGCAAGGTTGATTTTGCAGATGTCATGGTCAAAAGTTGGCTTAAACACGAGTCCAAGTGAAGCCGGCTCTAGGCCAAAAGGTGCAAATGGTCAACATGCAATGCAGAAGTACAACTCAACACACATAGGAGCCTCTAGGGTATAAGGCCAGAACGAAGCGAAGAAGCAAAGAGGAATGAGTCTTCAACGCATAAGTCATGGCGGGACTACAGAGGACTCCCGAGCCTACTCAAAACGAAGCAGCATGGGCAACAAATGTCAGTGAGGTGCTAACTACGATGCCCATGTAAAGGGATGGCTCTACCATCGTGTCATGATTTAAAGAATCAGCGAGTGAAAATGGCTTACGAACCATAACACGATGGGGTGGACCCTACGGCAGATGTATCGGTCATATGGAGGCTAGTATGCATAATGCAATGGAAAAATGGTGTCCCTAACCTATATGCCAGTGAAAACACGATACCTGCCATGACGGGTCAGCGGTCATGGAACCGTCTCGAATTGTCGAAAAATGTCCAAAATGTCCTGAAAACAAACCAAACTCGGCATTCCAAGCTCCCAAGTTAAAAGTCACATGAGGCCAAACAAAATAAAATTTTGAAAAAATTTTGCATTTTCAAAACTTATAAAAGGCATTTTTGACTTACCATTTTCACCATTTGACTTGGAGAGCAAAAATTGTGGAGCAAAAGGAGCAAACTTCCCTGTGATCAATTCAACTGTTCAAACTTGCCGAAAACTTCCAGGTAAGCCTCAAACTTGTCTTGCAATTAATTGTGATAGTTTTTAGGAATTTTAGTTGATGTTTTACCGTTGGATTTTTGCAAAAAATTCTTTCGCGGCGTACACGCGGGTTGGCAATATTGAACTCGCGTATACGACGGCCCTACACGCGACTGTGTATATAGGAACCCGCGTGTGCGCAGCGAACTAATTTTATAAACAAAACTAACGGATGAAAATGATTTTTTCTTCCAGGATGACTATCACATGGCGTGAAAGAGAGCACTCAGCCGTGGATAATGAAGTTATGGGCAATGATGAGGCATTAGATGCCCTACGGGGATGCGGGTTGCTTAAATTCTTCAAATTGCCAAATATGAAAGCAAACACGCGTCTGCTCGAGAGGCTCATTGATTATTGGGATGTCGATGAGGAAGCATTTGTGATTGATCAGATGCCACTCAGGATAGAAGTGGAAGACATATATTTTATCATGGGCCTTTCCTGAAGGGGAGAGGTAGTACATTCCCGGGGCAGGACACGGAATAGCCTCAGTGTAGATGACTATGTACAACTTTACTGCCCGGGTCATCGGAAGGTCGGGAGCCAGATCTCTATCCCACATGTGGAGAGTTTGTCACTCAGGATAATCTTGTTCACCATAGCTCGAGTGAATGGATCATCCTCACTACATCAAGCGTCACAGGTAAACATGAGCGTGGCAGTGGACTGTCTCACTACTGTGTTTGACTGGTGTACTCCTCTCCTTGCCAACATGAAGGAACAACTCACTTCTATCAGGAGGGGACAGACCAAGAACTTTGGGTTCGGAACCATCTTGTGCACTTTCTTCTTCGAGAAGGTTCCCGCACTCCGCCCCAGGGTAGCAGTTGCCATCAGTAGTCCACGTGATCCACGCATGGGCCGGTGGGCTGACTTGATGAAACGTCTGGGGGGTGGGGAAGTCCCAAGGAATGCATTTGACGATGACTTATTTGCTTGGTGGGAGCAACAGATCATCGTCGTGGATGACTACCCCTATGCTGGGCTGGATTTCCGAGGAGATCCTGATCTAGTGTTACCACCGGATGCAGCATGGGGCGAGATCGGTAAGAATTTTTTATTATTTTATGATTTTTTGGATTTTTCAAATATAATGATGAATTTTGAAAAATATTTTTTGATGAGATTCAAATGACTAATATGATGATCATGTTCCAGACATTGGGCCTGTACGACCAGATGGATTCCCGCGGCATGGACGGCGTGGTCGAGGAGCCGAAGAGGCGGCTACAGATACGGAACGAACCCTGAACAACGTCCAACGACACTTGGCGAGACTGAGCTGCCGAGTACCGATGGCCGAGATAGAGGACCTTCCTCCGGATATGCAGCGTCATGTGGTTGGCATGCCACGTGACTGGGTTTGCGTCTTTCGGCGCGTGGCCAACGCTATAGTGACATACTTAGACACTCATCCTGAGCCGAGGCGTTAGATATGCCTGACATGATTATGGGCATTTGAGTCCCAATTTTGTATATTTTTGGACACACATATGTACACTCGAGGCGTTTTATGATATATATATATATATATATATATATATATATATATATATATATATATATATATACAGTTTGACTTTTTGATGTATGATTTTATGATGATGAATGATTGATATGCCAGTCTAATGCTTGATTAGCGATAGAATCAGCTAACCAATTTTGAGATCTTGGAATGTGCAAATAATTAATGTAAATAAATGATCTTTGCAACAACCTCACCCTTAAATATTGGCGATATAATAATGGATCCCTAACCCGATAAATGTTATTTAATTGGGACACTATCAATTGAGAGTCAAGATATACTACCAACGAGTCAATTCCATAAGAGATTGCCTCGGATAATAAATTGATAACAGCTGTATACTCGGCCATATTGTTTGAAGCAGGACCGATACACACGCCTCTTGATACCATCAATTGACCAGTTGGATAATAAAGTACCCAAGCTGCGGAAGCAAGATCCCGAGTGTGCCGGCTAGCACCATCGGCGAACCCAAAATAAACCAAATCATCCATCAGCACCTGCCACAGCAGACCAAAAAGTACTGATATCAGAAAACGCTCGACAATATATGTATAAATATATACATAAAGTACAAAGAAGCCATTGCCTGGCCAAGACTAAGCAAAGTACTTCTTTGGGTAGAGCCCATCAGGAGGCTCCGCCCACTAACTCCTAGGGATGTTTATAGGTACGACGATCGAACCAATCAATATACTCTCTTCGGCAAATGAATGTGTTGGAGCTGAAGGGACCGTACAAACATCACTAGTTGAACTGGAGGACCGAGATTCGACTTCACGTACAGGGGCATGATGATGTAAATCTTCCAAAGGTCGATCTATGGCCATCATTGCTTCGAATATCGCTTCATCCGATGGAAAAACAATATCCGAGCAATCCGATGCAAAGGTGGAATCAAGGGTCCGAAAATGAACCACATCACCATCTATTTCTTTCCCAAAGGAAATAGTAGAATGGTTATCTACAGAGTTATCGATAGATTCGCATCTAGGTTGCACTGTAGATATAAGAGATTCTATTCCACCCACCTTGTCGTCACCTGATATGGTCGCAAATGAAGCTAAGGTTCCAGGATTCGAAGAATAAGGAGTTTGGAAAAACTCCCTCCGTAAGGGATCCCTGGAGGATGAAATTGTATCTATACCAGCTGTAGGAGGGGGAAGATTAAACGTACCCATCAATGAAGAGTACATCCCGACTCCTAGACTCTCGGTAGGCAGACGGGGGTTACCCACTAAAGGAATAGTAGAGTCAGAGTTTGCTTGAGGATCAACTGGACAATAGTCCAATTGGTCAACCTTAACGATTTTCCCCTCATGAGGAAAGCAAATGACACGAAACAGAGTCGAAACCACGGCATCCATCTCGTATACCCAGTTCCTTCCTAATAGGAGATTATAGTCTAGGTTAGCGTCTATGACCTCTACTTCAATATTAACGACCTTTCCTCCAACACATATAGGAAAGGCCGGGATAATCCCGTATGGCCTATGAGAGTGACCATCAAATGCTGTCAATAGGGTAGGTGAAGGAACAACCGACGGTGATCCAATGGCCTTCCAGCATGACATAGACATGACACATGTGGAAGCTCCCTCATCTACAACTGTCCGAAAAATATTCGTTTTCTGGTAGGTAGACTTTATCTGGAAAGCCATGTGATGAGGAAGTCTCTTTTTGACATTATTCATATCAAAAGTGAGAGCTAAGGAATTACTTGGATCTACTGCCCCCATTGCCGATAGCAAGGCACTTCGTTGAGCAGGACATGACTGGAGAACCTCTAACGCGGACATAGCACATGGACTCTAAGCCAGATCCTCAACAATGGAGTAATTCTGGGCTGCCCTAATATTAGGGTTGATAGTCGCGCATTTTTCGGAACCTTTCGGCACCCGAGGTATAGTCTCAACAGAAGGTCGCTCAATATGAAGTGGGTTGTTAGTTTCGGGAATTGATTTACCCTTAGAATTTTCACCTTCACCATAATCACGTGACCGTGTGGCCACATTAGCGTGAGCACCCATCATGAAAACATTCGATGACTTGTCCCCTTCCTGGTTGCCCCCTGCGGAGGTACCAGGGTTTGAACTCGCGCCAGCAAGAAGTTGCTGCCCTTGGGGGAAAGGGTTAGTTAACACAGCTTGGGAACTAGAAGTCCCTTGCTGTCCTAACAAGCGCTGAGCGTCTTCAATCCTAGGGCAGAGATGAGTTAGATGGTCTCCACTGCATAATTTGCAAGGAAACTTAACTTTCTTTCTCGACTCATTTCCACCACCACCGGCGTTGTTGCCGGATGTATTTGCATCGGGCTTCCCATCCGAGTTCTTTTTCTTACCTCGTCCTTTCTTTTTCCCATTGGAATTTTGATTTCCTTTGGGGTTATCGGATTGGACGACATTAATTGAAGAAGTTTGGGAAGCGGGAGGATTAGACAATGTGACTTGGTTGTTAGAAGCAGTTTGCAAAGACAACTGCTGCAATTGATTCAACAAGTTCACTGTAGATGTGTCTACTGACCCAACGATACCATCCACGTTCGGACCTGACTTCGGCTTAGCTAAATCAACCTTAGATCCAGGAGCATCTGGCAAGTACTTTTGTAGGATCCCAGACTGAGAGTAGATCAATTCCAATTGCTGGGCCCTAAAAATGGCTTGCTCCTCAGAATAGACCCCAGACATGGAGACATCCTTGGAGATCTCGGGTTGTAAAGACTTCAAAAACCACTCGAGACGGTATTCCGGGGCAATTTCGGCTTTAATGAGCCTCTTTCTCCGTCTCCATTCCTGAATGTGATCGGAAATGTGAGTAGCCTTATCCTGACGAAAGGTGGCCAGAAGTTCAGTTCCGGCGATAGCGGACAGGCAACTGAAAGTGATTTAAGAAAATATTGGCTAAGTCGGCGAACGATGTAAAGCTGCCCCCTGGCAACTCTATATACCACTTGGCCGCATTACCAGTTAAGGTGCACTGAAAGAGTCTCAACCTAATTGAATCCTCAATGAGGGAGTTGGATGAGCACCATAGATGGAATGTGGTTACGTGGTCGCCCGGGTCCTCACCACTCTTCCCTTCGAATTTTGGAATGTCCGAAGGGAGTTTGGTTGGGACCGGAGGCCAGGCCAGATTATACCTGATTGGGTCATTTGTTAACTTTGTGAGATCTGGCAAGTTTAACGTTGCCAGAAACGGAAGCCTAGGAGGACCTAGGGGATTCCACCCAGACTGGGCAGAACTCCCAAAGCTCTGAAAAGATTGTCCTAGAATTTGGGAGGCACCAGGCTGCCCAAAGTGACCAGTAGAACCGGCTGAACCAAAAGGCAAACCTTGTGGTCCAGCAAAATTCGAAGTTTGACCAACTCCTGCCGTATAACCTCCATAACCCGCAAAGTTTCCTCCTAAAGAATGGTAAGGAGTTGATAACCCCTGATATGGATTCCAAGCCGAAGCAAGGGGAGGAATACTTTGAAACGAACTAACCGTGGTGTACGGCCTATTCCCTTGTTGGCCGATAAACGGATTCCCAGTTCCCGTGCTACTAACCCCAGGGTTATTCCAACCTTGGAAAGGATTGCTGCTTTGTCCTATAGAAAAAGGCATGGATCCTACCGTCGGGTTGGAATGTGGTATATGACCACTCCGAAAGGAAAACCCTGGAATGAAGCCGATTCGCCCATCATGGACGTAGCGGCACTAAACGGAACCGATGGAATACCCTGTGATTGGGTGCCAAAAGAGAAGAGTCCAGTACCAAAAGCATTGGTTTGGGAATTTCCACTCGTGGACGGAATGGAGGTAGACCCAAGTAGAGATGTGCTCGCAAAAGATTCAAACAAGGAAGTGGAGGGGATGGAAATAGTTCCTCCCCCTTGCACCGATGTAGGGGTTTGCATAGTCATAGCACTCATAGAAGCCATGCTTCCAGTAGTGGTCATGAATGGTAAGCGCGTAGCGTAACCTGGACTTGATGGTCTATGTGACGGAGTCCCAACGTATTGCAATACGTCTGGATGACTAAATGGTAGGGGAGAATTCGGAGCCCCTAACGACTCTGAGAATTCTTCTACCTCTACGTTATTCTCCGCTTGAAAAAGAACTCGAGAAAGGACTGGATTATCCCTCTCTTGTTCAGAAGTACCAGGCCTTGCTTGGGCAATAATGCCTTCGCTAGGAGGATCAATCTCCGATGCGTCAACCGGCGTAGGACGAACCCCACCGGTGGTACTCCCTCTGCGCCTTCTCGGAGAAGGCTCTAAACTTGGCGGCAAAAGACCACGAAGTCTTCGAGACCGTCTTGGAGATCGGTCAGCCACTTTGAATTTTTTGTTATGATCTAACTAAAGACTCAAAAAATTGAAAGCTAGGCCAACTAGGAGCACAGAGCACACACTATAAAGTCCCTAAAGACACAGCCAGTCAAACAACTTCCAAGTATTTCTGCTCCGGGTGATTAGGACTGGACACCAAAATACGAGAAAGTGAATCAAGGGGCCTTCCGAAGATAGTCTGGGATGATGAGGGCCCAGTCCTATCAGCGAAGGTATCAGAGGAAGTTACGCTGACCTCCTAACAACAGCCTGCGCCGATGCAAGCCCCCAAGCTTCGCAAGGGTGCCCTCCAGTAGTACTGTCGAGAGTGATACAACGTCAACCTCAGGTGCCACGAGATTCCCCTCCGCAGCCACCTGTGCAGATCCCTAGGAGAGGCAACTATGGGTACCAACTCGTCGCAGAAGCCAGGCGGAACAGTCGTGAGGTAAGTTCGGACAAGTAGGAGAGGGGGTATCTCTCTTCCCTGTCTTCACAGACTCTCGTGCTTAACTCCCAGATCCGGAGCTTTCCTGGTCTTCCTAACGCTATTGGATTTTCTCTCGTTATTCAGACTCTTATGTTTGACGTTTTATGTGGCCTTGGAGAGTTAACTCTCCACTCGCCTAATCCAAGGCCCTAAAATCCTAAACTTGTTGGTGTAACTGACTAAAACAAAAAGTTCTAGTGGATTTTAATTAGCGCTTGATTTTATTAGGCTGTTCTTTAAGTCACAAGGTAATGGAGATGAAACTTGTGGTGTTTTTATGGACGCAAAAGAAATTAATAAAACTTAGCTACATGCACATGCACTTTTTGTTTTCGATGAAGAGCAATTTCTATGAGGTTCAGAGGTACTTCTAATATAAACAAATTTTCTTTTTCTTTTCAGACTCCACACTCACAAAAACTAACAAAACTATATATGCCTAAAAAGAGATGCAAATCTATCCTAATGCAAGAACTATATGTGGATGCAAGGTTTAAAGACTACTCTAAAAACAAAGAAGGAAAGTTGCTGCCTTATCAAATTTGTCTTGCCACTAAAATGCTTAGATAGAAGATGATGTGTTACCAATCATTTCGTCCAAACAATAAAAACAAGTTCTAAGATAAACATAAAGCACTTTCACTTCGCAAAAAAGGAAATCAAATGAAAAGCAAGTTTAAGAAAGCGAAACTCAAAACTTTCAAAAGATTTTCTTTCAATGAAGCCAAGAAGTCTTTTTTCAAAGAATGCTCTCAAAAATACTGACACCAATGATTGATGAATAGGCAACCAAACACTTTTGTGAATTGACACCTTTTAAATGATGAAAACCCAACAAAAATAAATGCGTTTGAAATCGCTCATGACAATCAAAAGCAACAATGAAAGTCCAAAATATCAAAAGACAAGTTTCAAGAAAATGGTAACAAACAACTTTCCTGAAACGAAGGAGCAAATGGTCACAAAAATGGTTTCGTTAAGCAAACAAAAGGTCACCAAAACAAAATGAACACAAAGATTGAATCCAATCTTCCTACTCTGCCAAAACAGAGCAGTCAAGATTCTTAACCAGAAATCTTGTGTGTCAAAAAACAATGACGCTTGCAATCAACGAAAACAAGACTGATACTCCTTATAACTAGAAAGAGTTCAGAACAAGATGCCCCCTGTTAAATAGAGGACTATTACTGGAAAATGACTGCTTCAAACTGACCCAAACCACCAGATAGACATTCAGCAAAAAGAAAATTTATAAATCTTGAAAATTAGATAATATACGCGCCTGCAGTGATGTGCAGAGTGCGTGTACACACGACTGTAACTGAGGAAACCTGCGTATACGCGGGTTCACTTAGTACAACTTGCGCATATACGCTTCTGTAATCCAGCAAAACAGCGTATCTAAAGATTTTCAAGAAAAATAAAAAACACAGACTGAAAAAACTGGAAAAGCTTAGAGTTCAAGAACAGATCAGACAGTCAGAGCCAACAAACAGAGAAGCTGTGCCTTGATTGGCTTGAAAACTACCCAAACTAGGAACAACAAGAGTGTTGTTCCCAAGTGGAGTCGCCAATTCTGGTTGAGGGGAAAGTACCCCTAGGGTCCTTTGGGTTGAGACTCTACCAGACTGAAAATTGCTTATTCAAAGAAACACACACACAACCATTATCTTTACTATAAGCAAATTCTAATGTTTAGGGTACGTACCTAAGGTCCTACGTTCGAGAAGGCCTTTAGGGTCCAAACCCTTCTTGGAGTTCCCTTCTTCTCCTTTGACCTGTAAAACAAACAAATCAAAGAACACAACAGTACATGGACAAATACTTATATGAAAACCATCTTCATGCTATAAAGTTAGTTATAAAAATCTTTAAGTAACTACTTGCATAAGAATTCAAGACAAGAATCTCATAAGCATAAAGAAAGATTGTTTCGGGAACCAAGACGTGTTTCTTTATACAAAGGCAAGTAAAGTACATATAACGGAAAGATTTCACCTGAAACACCTTCAACAGGCTCCAAGCAAAGCTTCCTCCCGGATTTGTTCCAGCCTCAAGCCTCCAACAAGAGCTCCTTCCAAGTCTTACTCAATGGTGATATAAAAGATGAATGATCACCAATACACATGGAAACAAGGGTTTCCTATGCAAAATGTGGGAAGTGCAGAAGGCACCAAGGACTTCAGACCTGGTCTAAGGGGAAAATCTCAGCATAATAATCTTGCTCTTCTTTTCTCTCCCTTTAGGCCTTCCCTTTGATGTCTTTTTATACCATCTCCAAAGTAGTTTTTTAGTTAGGAGTTGGTTGGGAACAGTTGGGCCACGGGCACTAATAGGTGATCAGCAGGTAAAACCCGCGATCTTTGCCCAAAAATAAGGAATTATTTAATTTTTTAAGTGTTTTAATACATACACGGGGGTTGGGTATACACAGACCCGCGTGTACACGCGTTTAACTCAGGGCAATGTCGCGTATAGGGGATAAAACACTGTTTTTTAAATTTTAGGACCAGGTCTGGAAGGAGGGGTTGCCCTAGGCCATGAGTGCAGCATCACAAACCATAAGAGTGAGATTTGGAGCTATAACACATATTTTCACTTTTCATAGGGTGGGAGGGAAAATGAGGGAACATAGGTAAAAGCATATGTATTTTTCCTTCTTTTATGGTTTGCTTCTATAGAGTTGATTTTAGTGGGTGTACATTGTATGCATCAGGGCAAATTTTGAGAACCACCCTAAATTTATATGTATAATAAATGGGCGAATCCCCATGATACATAGGAAAAATGGGAGGCGATTTTATCACTAATATATATATATATATATATATATATATATATATATATATTTGACGAATCTCTCACCAGATTATATTATCTTGTAAAGTCATGGTGAATCTTTCATTGAATTATAAAATCTTGTAAGATCTTGGAAAATCTTTCACTGAATAATAAAACATTGTGAAGTCTTGGCAAATGTTTTGTTAAAGTATGAAACCATATATGATAATAATAAAACATATTCATTAAACTGTAACATACTAACATACATGTTTGGAAAAAAAGAAACATAATTTTCACTTCCTACAAACAATGTTGCAAGTTTTAGTGGCCATGTTTGTCACGGTAGGAGAGATTAATGTTTTCTCTACCACTTTTGTCAAGCTACCACTTTTGCCAAGCTATCAAATTTCTTTATTATTCCATAGACTCCAACTGCGAGATAAAAAAAAAACACATCAAGTTTGTTTACCCCAACACGCCAACAAGTAGCAAGCCCCAACTATATAATATAATGAAGTAGTAGGTATCCCAAAGGCTTGAAGGGGATCTAATGGAAAGAAGTGACCGTTGTCAGAAGTCAGAAGCCTTCCAATCAATATATAAATATATAAATGTAGATTAAGCCTTCCAATCAATATATAAATATATAAATGTAGATTTATTATTATTTTAATTGGAAATATTCAATTAAATAATAAAATTTAATTACGTCTCTCCCAATCTAAATTTCTTATTAGCATAATTCACTACCTTCATACCATTTTTAACAGCGATGTAACATGTGGATTAATTTCCTTTTTTGTGCACAATCTCTGCCTTTTAGGACAATATGGTGTAGTGACCCAACCCCTACAGATCATTACAAAAAACTAAGAATAACAGAGAAGATGAAAGGTTGTACAAACCAGCATAATTTTCAAACAACTAATCCAAGATTAGTACCTTAACTTTTTCATGAAGATATCATATTGAGAATGTTTGAAAAATGGTGGGAAATCTGGGCAGTGACTATCTCTCTTATGCGAGGGTGATGTAAAAAGAGTTAAGATTTCATTGTTTTGAATTTTTTTTTGTTAAATTAGAAAAACCTATATTAATGGAGATATCAGTATTTTTTACTAAAATTTTATGAATTGACTAAATGTAGCTTTAACCATTCACCTTGAGATTTTTTTTACCATATAATGTCCTAAGTCTATTTAATATCTTCATTATCATAAAAACCAACCTACATCCATCTTAACTCCACATCTACCACTCTTAGAGGGATGAAATCTATTTACCCCTCCCAGCACTTGGTAGACTCGGAATTAAGATGGATCTAAGCTGATAGAATTTCCCTTTTAAATAGTCTATGCTCACATGAATACCATGGTATTACCATGGGTCAATACCATGGGTTATCATAAACCTAGAGCTTAAAAACTACTATTAGTAATTTATAAAAATTAATAAAATTAATAATTGATTTTTATTTTATTTTTTTATTTTAACCAAGTTAAAATGTTTAAGTGACATTAAATTACAAGATCCATTTTTACTCTTGATCTACCAAGCCTCGAGAGGGATCAAATATTTTTTCACTCTATGTTAGTTTGCATATCACGATATTTGATCCAGAGTAAAGATGGATCTATGCTAGTTTAATTCCCCCCTTTAAATAGGCTGCATTCCATGTGAATACCATGGGTCAATACCATGTGCCATCTTTATTTTTATTAATACTAATATTAGGGTTAATAATGTTTTTTTGCATGGTATTAATAATAATTTGGCCCATAGGCTTCACCTAAATATAACACATTTTTTGAGTGTTCGTAAATATACGGTGACTTATGGAATAAATATAAAAAATGTTTTATTTATTTACCATACCTCTTGTTTATTTATATTTTTATTAATTTACCATACCTCTTTTATAAATATGGTATTTGGCCCATAGGATTCAATTAAATAAAACCTCTTTTTTGAGCCTTCTTAAATAGAAATAGGGTTATGGACTAAATATAGAAACATGTTTTACTTATTTACCATACCTCCACTTTATTTATATTTTTATTTATTTACACGCTTGCGTGTTACTGTAGGTGCCCAGAAATAGAGGAATATGCCAGAACCACCTATGCATGCATCTATGTGGAAATGGACTTCAGTATTGGATTCCTAGCTGAAATAAACCTAACAAGTAAAGACTATGTGTGGAACCAGAAACTCGATTATGAAAGTGTCCTCTTCAGATGTCGATCCTACTTTGAGACAAGCCATCTAGCCAAAAATTGCCCAAAATCCTCCCAGAAAAATTCTGCTAGAAAAAACCACCACAGATCTACATGGTGGGAAGGAGCACAAAAATAACACTACACTATCATCAAAGAAGAATACTCTAGAGAAAACTTTGAATCACAAGAAATCGGGCAATAAAGAAACAACTCTCAAGAGAAGTAGGGGGTAAGCCTCGCCCAACAACAAAAAAGTGAACTCGACAACCCCTCAAGCATCAACAGTTATGAGGATTCAAATGCCGCATAAAATAAATCTTCATTTAACAGCAAAGTAGATCTCCTAGACAAACTTCTTCTCCGACTATCTTCAAAAGGACGAACATAATAGATCGTGAAGCTAAGACACCAATGTCCCAAGAACCAGAAGAGATGAAGGAGATGCAAGATAAAGGAAGTTGGAAGACCGTAGAGAAAAAAACGAAAGCTACAACACCAATCTCACCAAGAAAGACAAGGAGCCAAACAATTAAAAACAAAGAAAATTATAGGTGTGATAGACCAATTTGGTCTCAGTGGACATTAACCACTACCATCATCATCATCATAAAGTGACATATGGAGTAAATATAAAAAAATGTTTTATTTATTTACCATACCTCTCATTTATTTATATTTTTATAAATTTACCATGCCTCTTTTATAAATATGGTATTTGGCCCATAGGATTCACTTAAATGAAACCTCATTTTTGAGCCTTCTTAAATAGAAAGAGGGTTATGGACTAAATATAAAAAGAGGTTTTATTTTTTTACCATACCTCTAGTTTATTTGTATTTTTATCTATTTACCATACCTTTGGAGTAAGTATAAAATACTACAGGTGCCCAGAAACAGAGGAATATGCCAGAACCACCTATGCACGCATTTGTGTGGAAATGGACTTCAGCACCGGATTCCTAGCTAAAATAAACCTAACAAGTAAAGACTATGTGTGGAACCAGAAACTCAATTATGAAAGTATCCTCTTCAGATGTCGATCCTACTTTGAGACAAGCCATCTAGTCAAAAATTGCTTAAAAGCCTTCCAGAAAAATTCTCCTAGAAAAAACCACCACAGATCTACATGGTGGGAAGGAGCACAAAAAGAACACTACACTGTCATTAAAGAAGAATACTCTAGAGAAAACTCTGAATCATAAGAAATCGGGCAAGAAAGAAACAACTCTCAAGACAAACAGGGGGAAAGCCTCGCCCAACAACAAAAATGTGAACTCGACAACCCCTCAAGCATCAACAGTTCTGAGGATTCGAATACCACAAAAAATAAATCTTCATTTAATAGCGAAGCAGATCTCCTAGACCAAACTTCTTCTCTGACTATCTTCAAAAGGAATAACTCAATAGATCGCAAAGCTAAGACACCAATGTCCCAAGAACCAGAAGAGATGAAGGAGATGCAAGATAAAGGAAGTTGGAAGACCGTAGAGAAAAAAAAGAAAGCTACAACACCAATCTTGTCAAGAAAGATGAGGAGCGAGACAATTAAAAACTAAGAAAATTATTGGTCTGATAGACCAATTTGGTCTCAGTGGACGTTAACCACTACCATCATCATCATCATAAGGTGACATATGAAGTAAATATAAAAAAAAATGTTTTATTTATTTACCATACCTCTCGTTTATTTATATTTTTATTAATTTACCATACCTCTTTTATAAATATGGTATTTGGCCCATAGTATTCACTTAAATGAAACCTCGTTTTTGAGCCTTCTTAAATAGAAAGAGGGTTATGGACTAAATATAAAAAGAGGTTTTATTTATTTACCATACCTCTAGTTTATTTGTATTTGTATTTATTTACCATACCTTTGGAGTAAGTATAAAAAGAGCTTTTATTTATTTACCATACCTCCATTGTATTTATATTTATATTTATAACTATCTTAAATACCTTTTCTTGAAAATTAGGGCAAATGGAAGATTGTAACTCCTAATTTGAAGGGCTAAATTTATTTTTTTTACCCTCTCCTTTAAAATAAGGTGGGCTAACCTCCATACCTATTTTTTTTATAAAATAAAGTTGAGGTGATTTGTAACAATGTACTATGATACAAAATATTCGCCCAATAAAAATATAAAACCCCTTAATTTAGCCCAAGGGCAAAAATTCACCCCCAAAATTTTCCATGGTATGCATCTCAAAATTTCTCTTTAGGAAATCCTATTTTTATTCCCAATGGATGTTTCCCCACATTCATGGATGGAATCCCTAGTAAACACATTGGCATTGACTAGTGCACCTCACCCAATGGATTTCAAATAGGGCACCTGCCAGTACAGAACTAGCCAAATACCCAGTAACATTAATGACATTCGATTGGGCTAACCCCTTAGGATCAATAAATCATAATCGACTACACTATTTTCCATATTAACATATTGATCCTATTTAACATTTTGTTAGAGTAACCATAACAATCCAAGCCTGTTCCTATTTTTATTTTGGTTTTTAATTCCTTCTTTGGTGTGGTGACAACTTTATATGACTGTATAGATGGTTATTTTTGTCAGAGTATATGTTGAAAAGTAGATGCTCTCTTACATTCTACCTTGTCTGTTATGTATTTATGGAGTTCAATTTCATTATTTGTGACCAAAGAACTGTGTTAGGCATGTATACAAGGATTCTTGTATCACTATTTATAAACTGAACATTGTCCTTAAACAAGCAAAGTAGATCCTTAATGCTACATGTTTGTATCATAGATGCTCTCTTACATTCTACCTTGTCTGTTATGTATTAATGGAGTTCAGTTTCATTAGTTGTGACCAAAGAACTGTGTCAGGCATGTATAAAAGGATTCTTGTATCACTATTTATAAATTGAACATTGTCTTTAAACAAGGAAAGTAGATCCTTAATGCTACATGTTTGTATCTCAGGGAACTTCCTATCCTAATAAATGAGGCGAAATTTAAGTGTTTCCATAATCCAAATCTCAAGTTTTGTGAATTCACTCATATATGGTCCTGGAAAAGCGAAGTGAAATTTAATTATTTCCAAATCTTAAGTTCTGTGAATTTACTCATATTTGGTGTTGGAATATTTTGAGCAAACGAGAAGAATTTCTTTTAGTTACATTCAAATTTTCCAAAAATAATACTAAATTTCTCCTTGAAATGGCTTTGGGATTGAAAATTTTGTAAATATTTTTAGGGAAACAACCCAAAATACATTTTCCAGATTAGAGTTTTATAACACTAGGTACTAAAACAATCTTCTATTTTCTGTTGCAAATTTTTGCTAGAGTCTTCCCAGAAACTGATCAGAAAATTAGGTAGATGCGCTAGATGGACTAAATATTTTTTAATGAATTGATCCAAATGGATTCGAGAATGCCTCTAAGTCTTCATAAACTCTGTCAAAATCATGCCAAAGATCAAAATCTTTTAAAGGATCGAAGTTAACCTAGAGGAAACACCCTTAGCAGGGTAGAGAAACACTATTGGGAGGCCCAAAACCCACGAAATCGTGAATAAAACAAAGTATTGAAGGCAGAACAGTGCAATACACAGTAGCCGTCAGATTTGGCGGATCAACGGTCCAGATTTGAGCGGCGGATCGCAATCAGCCGGGATCGGCAGGATCCACATAGGGGATGCGACAACGATCAGTGGTTATCAGTGCAGAGCTCATGAAAGTTGCGACGGTGATTGGTGGAGTTAACCTGGACCGTCGATCAAGTGTGCAGATCGACAACCCATATTACATCGCCGGATTGCTATCGGGGATTACAGAAGCGCTTACAACAACCCTGGGGTTATTGCGATGAGCGATTGCAATATCGCAATTAGAGCAGCCTAATAGAGCGGGGTTATGGTACATGCATACATGTGATCCAATGGACCAGACCCGATAAATATTATAATCCATATTACATGAATCTTGAGATCTGCGAAGCATCATTTTTTAATGTATTTTGCAGTTTCGTTTGTTAAATGAAATGTGAAGGGAAAGCTCCGATGCGATACGCCGGACCCGAAAGGGTACCTTAAGGCTATTCGATATAGTTTCAAGTCCGAGAGAAAACCATTTATAATGCATTTGTCGCAGTTTTAAATATTTATAAAATCCAAAGGGACGGAGCCTTCCCGATATGCGATGGCGATCGGTAGGCGGACCCGATAGGTGATTGAACCATATTTAAAGGACTTTGAAGTTTGACATATCATATTTTGGAATATTTTCTCTGTTAAATTGTGTTTTCTCTATAAAAATAGAGCACGACTGTTACAGGCGTTTTAGAGGCCCAAAGCACTCTAGCGCTGCGGAATGGGTGGCCACCTCCTCTCCATGCATTGAGTAATGATTGTATAATGTTGGAGAGGGATTCAAAGCGTTCAAGAGGCTGGGGAAACTTAGAGACATGACCATGAAATGAACAGACAGCCCAGAATGGCTTTAAAAGCCACAGACAGAGTGTAAACAAGCAGGCAGTGTTCAAAAGCAAATGCGAGACAGAGTTTTAGAGTAGATTGAGAGCTGTGTGGGAGTCTATGTACTCAAAGGAGGCTTGAGGGATTCAAGTGAAGCTCTTGTTATTATAATCTGTTTGTGTGTGAGGCTCAAATTGAGCTCACTGCTGTAAACAAAACTTTGCTTGAATACATAATAGAGAGGCCACCACTAAAGGCTGGACTCGGAGATGTAGCCTAGGAGTATTGGGTGAACTCCTTATTAAATTTGTTGTGTCATGTGTTATCTATTATGTTTTGTTACTGCTTCATTGTCTGTGAATTTCATAATCTTATCGATCCATTACATATAATGACATAGACAAATCCATGCACATAAGTCTGTAATACCTTATTATTTATCGTAGATCTCATTTTCAGATCAAGTGGTATCAGAGCTTTAGGTTGCTAAGGTTAGACAAGCTTGTGTTGGACTGTTTATGAATGCTCACTAGATCAAAGCTTAAATTAGGAGAAGGAAAATTGGTTGAATCTAACCCAAAAATTGGTAGAATCTATACTAGGAGGAAAATGGCAGAAGAAAACCCTTTGGAATCAGACTCTCAGTTCATGGACAGTTTCATGACCATGAGAGCCATGGTAGAAGAAATGTATAGAGAATTTAAGAAAGGTCGAAGTGAAGATTCTTCTACTTCCAAACAAGACAAAGGAGTAAAAGAATCTCATATAGATGGCCATTCTGAAGGCAAAGGGAAAGGAAAATATGTTCCTCTGTCCATGCCTCCTGATAGCCCTGAAAATAAAAACAAGAAAACATCTTTGATTAAATTAGATGTTAAATTTGATTTTCCTATTTATGATGGAGATTTAAATGCAGAGAAGTTAGATAATTGGATTAGGGAAATTGATGTGTATTACAGGGTGCAAAATATTGATTCAGACAGAAGTAAGATTTAGCTGTCCACCCTACACCTTGGAGGAATTGCCTTGGTATGGTGGGAAGGCAGAACACAAGCTGACTTGAAGAAGCATGGTAAAATTCTTTTTGTTTGGAGTGAATTTGTTTCTGCAATTAAAAAACAAATCTATCCACTAGCTTATATGCAGCAAGCTATGATGAGTTGGCAAACTCTTCGCCAATTAAAAGGGAAAAGTGTACAAAGTTACACCCAAGAGTTTAGAAAGAGAGCTTTGATTCTAGGCATTTCTTTAGACTCACATGAAACTTTGTTGAAGTATATAGGTGGTCTACATAGTTATTTGAGACATACCATTCTCATGTTTAACCCTAATAGCATAGATGAGGTATATGTTCAGGCTACCCATCTAGAGGCTAGAGGCAAGAATGTGAACCCAGAGATTGGGGGACCATCCAAACCCACTGCAAGCAAGAACAAGGAAAAGACGAAGCAGAAATGGAAAGAGAGGAAGGCCAATGCTGTACAAAAGGCCAAACCTTCATGCACTCACTGTAAGAAGGATGGACATGATGATGAACATTGCTGGTCTTTGCATCCAGAGCTGAAACCCAAGAATTTCGATGGCAAGAAGAAGAAGACTGCTGCTACTATACAAAAAGATTTGGGGTCAGACTTAGGTGATGAAACAACAATTGCAGCCACAAGTATAAAATGTAAAAATTCTGAAGCATCTACTAGTAATTCTGCCCAAACTATTAATAGTGAAGAAAATGAGAGAAGAAGACATGAGCTTTTTCATATTAGAGTTATTTCCAAGCATCAAAAGATTGATACTTTATTTGATAGTGGCTCACAAGTAAACTTAATTTCTGAAGCAATTGTAAAGAAACTGGGATTACTAACCACACCTCACAAGAATCCATATCCATTAGGTTGGTTATGTGATAAAGCAAAGCTACAAGTGACTAGACAATGTAAACTTAGGTTTGCCATTGGTTCAACATTTGTAGATGAGATTGAGTTAGATGTAATTCCCTTAGATATATGTGGAATTGTTTTAGGAATTCCTTACTTGTATGATAGAAAAGCCATCTTCTATAGAGCTGAAAATAAGTATCAACTTGTTAAAGAGGGAATAGAATATATTGTAAGAGCTCACAAACTCAAAAATAATTATACTCTCATAAACTCAGGGCAGATGAAAAGGATTGTAAATTCATGCAAGCAATTTTTACTGATGGTTGTAAAGGAAAAGAAACCTGAAAAAACCAATGTATTTGAAGGCTGTGATGCTAAACAGCAAGCTGATTTAGAAAAGGTTGTTTCAGAATATGATATATTATTTCAAGAACCTAAAGGTCTGCCACCAAAAAGGGAAATTGTACATGATATTAATTTGTAGCAAGATGCTCCATTGCCTAACATCAGAATGTACAGGTTATCCGCTTTAGAGAATGCAGAAATCAAGAAGCAGGTACAGGAGCTGCTCGAGAAAGGGTTCATAAGACCAAGCACATCACCATGCAGATCTCCAATCATGTTGGTGAGAAAGAAGGACGGTTCGTGGAGGATGTGCATTGATTACCGAGCACTGAATAAAATAATGATCAAGAATCATTATCCCCTTCCTCGCATAGATGATCTATTGGATCAGCTGAAAGAGGCTATTTACTTTTCCAAGTTGGACCTACGTAGTGGTTACCATCAGGTCAGAGTAGCAGAGCAAGATGCATGGAAGACTACTTTCAAAACAAAGCAAGGGTTGTATGAATGGCTAGTTATGCCTTTTGGCTTAACTAATGCTCCTGCCACTTTCATGAGAGTAATGAATGATGTACTCAGGCCTTTTATCGATGATTTTGTAATTGTATATTTGGATGACATTCTTGTATTTAGTAAAACATGGGAGGAACATTTAAAGCATGTAAAGTAGACCCTAGATTTTTTAAAGCAAGAAAATCTCAATGTTAAATTATCAAAGTGTGAATTTGGTAAAACATCTTGAATTATTTGGGTCATATTGTAGGGGGTGGTGAATTGAAGATAGATCCCTCTAAGGTTGCAGTCATTGTAAACTGGCCTAAACCCAAGTCTGCTACCAAATTTAGAAGCTTCCTAGGGGTAGCACAATATTGGAGAAAGTTTATTCCTAACGTTTCCTTAATTACAGCTCCCTTACATGCATTGACAGGATTGAACAAGGTGTTTCAGTGGGGAGGAAAATAGCAGAAAGCCTTCAACACCTTGAAATAAAAAATTAGTACATCACCAGTACTAGCATTGCCAAATCTTCAACAACCATTTGAGATCGAAACTGATGCTAGTGATTATGCCATGGGAGCAGTGTTGATGCAACATGGTAAACCCATATGCTACCATTCTGAGACTTTTAATTCTGCAGTAGTTAATTATCCTACATATGATAAAGAATTGTATGCATTAGTCTAGAGTGTGAAAAAGTGGAAACATTACTTAATGGGCAAAGAAACAGTTATACACACTGATCATCAGCCACTTTAGTACTTGCACTCACAAACTAAGTTGCAGCAATCAAGACACTATAGGTGGATGGGTTTCCTACAACAGTTTCATTTAGTCATCAGATATAAAAAGGGCATACACAATAAAGTTGCAGATATGTTGTCTAGACCAATCATAAATGCATCTACTATACTTAAGCATAACTTAGTAATGCATGAAAGCTACATTGAACAATATGCTCAAGATGTAGACTTCAAAGATGTATATGCAGCTTTAAGTAATGGCAAAAAGGTAGAAGAATTGGATTACTATATTAAGGACCAACTCTTGTATCATTTGGGAAAGCTATGCATTCCACAAATAGAGAGAATTAACATAATTAGGGAAGCACATACTTCTCTGATATCAGGTCATTTTGGTGTAAGAAAAACAATTGCACAACTACAAAGATACTGCTATTGGCCAAAAATGCATGAAACAATTTCTAGATATGTAAGAGGGTGTACCATGTGTGCTAAAAGCAAGCCCAACAATAGAAAACTAGGCTTGTACACTCCACTTCCAGCCCGTTGCCATCCTTGGGAGAGTGTTTCCATGGACTTTGTTGGGGGATTGCTAAAATATAGAAAAGGACATGACTATTTATATGTTATTGTGGACAGGTTCAGCAAAATGTGTGTTCTAATACCTTGTAATAAGCAGATTATAGCTGAACAAACAACGAAATTGTTCTTTTAGCATGTCTAGGTGCATTTTGGGTTACCCACTTCCATAGTATCTAATCGAGACTCTCGATTTGTTGGGAAGTTTTGGTCAAGTCTGTGGGAATTAATGGACACCAGACTGAAGAAAAGCACAACCTTTCATCCACAGACAGATGGCCAAACAGAGGTAGTCAACCGGACAGTGATCCAGTTGCTCAGGGGTTATTGCAGCAAGCATCCCAAGCTTTGGGATGAACATTTATGTTATGTGCAACATGCTTACAACCGTGCTAAACATTCTTCTACACAGAGATCTCCTTTTGAGACCTGTTTTGGTTTTATACCAAGGTCTCCCTTGGATTTTTTCTTTGAAAAAGATATAGCAGTTGCTAGACACAGTGATGTGGATAAAGCAACTAGATTCATTGAACAGATCCAAGAGATTCACTAGGCAGTGCAGGAACAGCTGGAAAAGAGCCAAGCCAAATACAAGGCAAGGCATGATAAACATTGGGTGGAGCACAACTTCCAAGTTGGCGATCAAGTTTGGTTGTATATCAGCAAGGACAGAATGCAAGGTGAAGGAAAGAAGCTTAAACCAATAAGGTATGGGCCTTTTAAGGTACTTGAGAAAATTGGTGAGAATGCTTTCCGCCTTGATCTGTCAGCATACATGCACATCTATTCAGTAGTAAATTCAGAAAATTTAAGATTGTTTGAACCTTCATTAATTGAAGATCCTGAAGAGCAAAGTCAATTTCCTTTCATTGATGATCTGTTGCCTGAATACCTCAATGAGCTGCAAGAAGATACAGTTCTGGATAGGAAGGTGAGGACAACGCACAAAGGAGATGTTGAGTACCTAAGGATTGGACTCAAAGGTTCAAAACCCAGCAATGAAAAATGGATAGAGATTGGACAAGTGAGGCAACAATATCCTCACTTAACTGATGCTTGAAAACCAACTTTTGGTGGTCCAAAAGCCATTTTCAGTGGGAAGGCGTGATCCAAATGGATCTGAGAATGCCTCTAAGTCTTCATAAACTCTATAAAAATCATGCCAAAGATCAAAATCTTTTAAAGGATCAAAGTTAACACAGAGGAAACACCCTTAGCAGGGTGGACAAACACTATCGGGAGGCCCAAAACCCACGAAATCGTGAACAAAAAAGAGTGTTGGAGGCAGAACAGCGCAATACATAGTAGCCGTCATATCTGGTCGATCAACAGTCTAGATCTGGGTGGTGACCTTCGCCCAAGATCGGCAGGATCCACATAGGGGATGCGACAGTGATCAACGGTTATTGGTGCAGAGCTCATGAAAGTTGCAACAACGATTAGCGGAGTTAACCTGGACCCTAGATTAAGCGCGTAGATCGATGGCCCATATTACATCGCCAGGTCACTATCGGGGATTGTAGAAACGCTTACAATGGCCCCGGGGTTATTGCGATAAGCGATTGCGATATCGCAATTTGAGCAGCCTAATAGAGCGGGGTTATGGTACATGCATACATGCGATCCGATGGACCGGACCTAATAAATATTATAAGCCATATTACATGAATCTTGAGATCTGCAAAGCATCATTTTTTAATGTATTTTGCAGTTTGGTTTGTTAAACAAAATGCGAAGGGAAAGCTCTGATGCGATACGCCGGACCCGAAAGGGTACCTTAAGGCTATTCGATATAGTTTCAAGTCCGGGAGAAAACCATTTACAATGCATTTGTCGCAGTTTTAAATATTTATAAAATACAAAGGGACGGAGCCTTCCCTATATGCGATGGCGATCGATAGGCGGACCTGCTGGTGATTGAACCATATTTAAAGGACTTTGAAGTCTGACATATCATATTTTGGCAGATTTTCTCTGTTAAACTATGTTTTCTCTGTAAAAACAGAGTGCGACCATTACAGGCGTTTCAGAGGCCCAAAGCACTCTAGCGCTGCAGAATGGGTGGCCACCTCCTCTCCATGCATTGAGCAATGATTGTATAACACTGGAAAGGGATTCAAAGTGTTCAAGAGGTCGAGGAAACCGAGAGACAGGACCATGAAACAAACAGATTGCCTAGAATGGCTTTAAAAGCCACAGATAGAGCGCAAATAGGCAGGCAGTGTTCAAAAGCAAATGCGAGACAGAGTTTTAGAGCAGATTGAGAGGTGTGTGGGAGTTTGTGTACTCAGAGGAAGCTTGAGGGATTCAAGTGAAGCTCTTGTTATTATAATCAGTTTGTGTGTGAGGCTCAAATTGAGCTCACTGTTGTAAACAAAACTCTTCTTGAAGACATAATAGAGAGGCCACCACTGAAGGCTAGACCCAGAGATGTAGCCCAAGAGTATTGGGTTAACTCCTTATTAAATTTTATGTGTCATGTGTTATCTTTATGTTTTGTTACTGCTTCATTGTCTGTGCATTTCGCAATCTTATCGATCCATTGCATATAATGACATAGACAAATCCATGCACATAAGTCTATAATACCTTATTATTTATCGTAGATCTCATTTTCAGATCATGAATAATCACTTAGCATAAATGATATATTAGGTTGCATAAATATATAACTTAGAAGCATGAAATGAAGAAGAAATGTCAACGAGATTGACATGTTCTTAATTGATTTGAATGAGGCAAGGAATAACTTTGACTAGAGGGTGTTGAAAATGGCATAATTTTGTTCTAGTTGGATACATTTAGAACAAAAAACCAGCAGTTTTCTTGCTTGCATAACTTGAGAAGATTTTTGTATCTCAAGTCTCAACCTTATTGAATAATATGATTTATGCCTTGCAATGTTGAGATATGTTGTGATACCACTTGCTAGTAACCTAAACACTTTGGATGAAAATTTAGTTGTGAATTTTACTTGTAAAAGATATAAGTGAAAATATAGATTAATTGTCCCTTGTGTAGAATTTCCTTGAAATTCTGCTACTGCTTGAATGAATAAATCTGAAACTAATTGTTGCATGAAGACAAAAAATATCTCTACCAATTTATAATGGAATAGAACAGAAATAAAACACAGTCACACTATAGCAAAAAAAACAAAATTTTCTAGGGAACCCAACTAGGAAAACCCTCTGCTAGCTATAGAAATTTAAAATACTATCCATATTAGACTTTGAGACACCTTCTTCAAGACCAGGTTCATTGATGCTTATTGCTTTCCATATTCATTTTCATAAGCATTAGGGTTGTTGTCCGTCAAATCAGAGTAGCTAGAAAGTGTCTCTTTGATTTCAGAAAGCAAATCAGGATCAACTTCATCCAAGAATCCCTTAGAAGGCTCATCAGTAGCAAGAAGAAAGGTCTTTTTTATTTTATTTCGTCACATGCATCCATCATGATAACTGATTTGTCTTCATTTCTTTCACAGTCATTTTCAATGTTAGATGAAAAAGGTAATTTAGTATGATATAATCCTTAGGTAACCAACCTCAGACATATTGTTGGTTAATTTATGTTGTTTGAAGTTTATTGAGTTTGAGTTTTATCATGAAACTACTAGAAGCGTACTAGAATGGGTGAGTTGATTATCTTGATAACAATGTTATGGTTTGATCTAGTCCTTGAAATGAACGTATAGTTGATGGTCAAAATTTCACATTCCTTTCATTTTTTTATCTTCACATATAACAAATATCTTTATGTTATAGCCTCTAGCTAGATATATACAGTAACTGCCACTCAGAAGTTGGATTCCATCATTTTGGAGCTTGAGCTTACTCAACTTACCTTTGTTTGAGTTGAAAATGTCATTAGATCTCATTATATCATCTATTGCAAAGCATGAATCCAATTTACCTTCAGTTAAAAATGTAATTAGATCTTGCTATATCATCTTTTGTAGAGAATGAATCCAATTTCTCATAGTCCATTTGCTTGAGATATAACAAAGCTACTTTAATTCATTAAACTTACTTTTCATATTCTATTTGTTGATTGTGATTCTATAGGCCACATCTGCATTGGAAAAGGGGCATATTTAATGAAGTATGGAAGGAGAAGGAAGCTTCAGTTATGTCTTTTCAAACTTTCTAAGGTATGTAATAAAATTCTAAAAAAATTCTCCATAGAACGCTGTGCTTTAACTTTTTCTTTTGATAATGGATTATTTATGTGATCTCCCCTCTCTTACACACAACCAGAGTCTAGACATACATGGTTTTTTGGGATATGTGGACAATGGACAGATTTATGCTAACCATTTATCTAGAAATTTACACTGTAGAAGATCAAGCATTTATAGTTGAATATTTCCTTGGCACTAAATTAGAGTTGAAGAGTCGGACTCCTATTTTTCAGGCATACACCTCACTTTTAAATCAATTTATTGCTGACTCTGTATAGACCTTCCATGGGAGGGAAAAGTGTGATCACTATCATTGCTTAATATTTCTGCAGACCAAGTAAAGATTCCAAATGTGTATAAATTAGTGGTTCCTTGGAGAATCCCACGAGTGGTGCTATTGTAGGAACAAGAAATTCATTTATTTTGAGTTATTCATTAGTGCATTGATAGTATATTGTTTATTCCATACAATACCTCAACAGTGTATGATCAAATTAAAATTAAGCCTATCATAATATTTTGACTTACCCTCTTTTAGAGGGAAACTAGAGTGCATGTCAAGATTTCACATCACAATTGTATCATGCAAAGTTTACCTGGGACAAGTTTTGTGGATCTAAGCAGCAAGATACCTGTTGGAATTCAAGAGGCAACAATACTAAAAAGTGGGAAAGAGGTTTCACAGTTAACCTGGATTTCACATTATGGTTGGAGTCGGTTTGTTAGCAAGATGTTGGATACCCCAACTTCCTTTTCATGATTGAATGCAAGATTGAATCCTTCGACATATTCCTTGCTCAATTGTCATTAAGTGATGGGTTTTCTTAGAAGTGTTGCACACCTATAAACTTTACTAGAGTTGTTCTTGAGTCTTCAGAGGTGGTTAGCTTTTCAAAGCACACATGTACAAGAAGAGGAGAAATAATATGCCCAGCTAATTTGAAGTTATCTACCTGTGAATAGGGTGTTCCCATTCATAAACCTGTCAACTCGCTCTACTTCTTTCTAGTGAACAACTTTGGGACTTGCCATGAATCATGAGACAATTCCAACCCCATAACTATAAATTTGTTTTTTAAATCTATACCCAATAGATTAGAATCTATAGAAGGAGAACTCCATTCTTGTTTCGAAAGAACCTGCAATTGACTTGTACCATGCTATTTAATATTTTTTGTATTTATTTGCATCCTTGGTCTGTGACATAAATATGCAAAAGGCTACCTTTCATTTCTATAATAACACTCCTAAAAAATAATAAAGTATTCCCAAATATATCATTTCAAATGATCTATGTAGCTCACCTTTTGGTTTTTCAATTATCGAAGCTGTTACCTATATTGATGAGAACTTCTACAACTGATACCATAGTGAAAATATATGTTATAGTTTTATCTGTGTTTCTCTGAATGTGTTTCTCCTTCAGTAGAGCAACAATACACTGTAGTTTCCATTTAGGGGAGAAGTGTACCCAGTAGCAACCTTGGCCTGTGTGTAGATGGGTTGAATGCACATTAGACTCTATTTGTTGTTTTGAAGGTGTTTCTCCTTCAACAATACTTCATCTTAGTAGATACTTTCAGTCTACACTTTTAGTAGATGCATGCAGCCTTGGGATACATGTTGTAGATTATAATTTTCCTATGAGGTTGTAGCAGTGATGAAAGAAGTGCATCGATTTTAGGCATATTTAGTATGCTTTTATAGTTTGACTTAGATTCTCACTTTTCTTAATTTAGGTGTTTTTCTTAGTTCTATTTTATGCACAGATTTATCTTTAAGAAAAGTGGACAATAGAGAAGGGTTCTATATTTTGAGTAGGGGACACACTTCTAGGTAGGAGGTACTCTATTCTAGGAAGCTTTTGCCATGCAGGTTAGGTGCTTTATCCGAGAATCCTAAGAGGTGCTATTGTAGCAATAATAAATTCGTTTATTTTGAGTTATTCATTAGTGCATTGATAGTATATTGTTTATTCCATGTAATACCTCAATATTTTATACATCCATATTTAGTATGCTTTTATAGTTTGACTTAGATGCTCACTTTTCTTAATTTAGGTGTTTTTCTTAGTTTTGTTTTATGCACAGATTTATCTTTAAGAAAAGTGCACAGTAGAGAAGGGTTCTATATTTTGAGTAGGGGACACACTTCTAGGTAGGAGGTACTCTATTCTAGGAAGCTTTTGCCATGCAGGTTAGGTGCTTTATCCGAGAATCCCAAGAGGCGCTATTGTAGCAATAAGAAATTCATTTATTTTGAGTTCTTCATTAGTGCATTGATAGTATATTGTTTATTCCATGCAATACCTCAATATTGTATGATCAAATTACAGTTAAGATTGTCATAATATTTTGACTTACCCTCTTTTAGAGGGAAACTAGAGTGTGTGTCAAGATTGCATGTCACAATTGTATCATGCAGAGTTTACCTAGCATGAGTTTTGTGGATCTAAGCAGCCAGATACTTGTTGGAATTCAAGAGGGAACAATACTACAAAGTGGGAAAGAGGTTTCACAGTTAACCTGCCTTTCACATTATGGTTGGAGTCAATTTGTTGGCAAGATGTTGGATAACCAAATTCCTTTTTATGACTGAGTGCAAGATTGAATCCTTCGACATATTCCTCGCTTAATTTTCATTAAGCGATGGGTTTTCTTAGAAGTGCTTCACATCTATAAACTTTACCAGAGTTGTTATTGAGTCTTTGGATGTGGTTATCTTTTCAAAGCACACACATACAAGAAGATGAGAAATAATATGCCCGACTAATTTCAAGTTATCTTCTTGTGAATAGGGTGTTCCCTTCCATAAACCTGACAACTCACTCTACTTCTTTCTAGTGAACAAATTTGGGACTTTTCATGAATTTTGAGACAATTTCAACCCCATAACTATCAGTTTCTTATTTAAAGTTATACCCACTAGATTAGAACCCGCACAAGGAGAATTCCATTCCTATTTCAAAATAACCTGCAATCGACTTATACCATGCTATTTAATATTTTATGTATTTCTTCGCATCCTTGGCCTGTGACATAAAGACGCAACAAGTTACCTTGCATTTTCTATACTAACACTCCTAAACAATAATAAAGTATGCCCAAATCTATCATTTCAAATTATCTATGCATCTCACCTTTTGGTTTTTCAATTATTAAAGTTGTTACCTATATTGATGAGATCATTGACAACCGAGGCCATAGTGACAATATCTGTTAGAGTTTTATCCGTGTTGCACTAAAGGTGTTTTTCCTTTAGCAACACTACAATACATTGTAGTTTCCATTCAGCGGAGAAGTGTACCCAGTAGCAGCCTTGGTCTATGTGAAAATGGGTTGAATTCACAATAGACTTTATCTATTGTTTTGAAGGTGTTTCTCCTTCAATAGTACTTCATCTCAACAGATCCTTTCAATCTACACCTTCAGCAAATGCATACAACCTTGGGGTACATGCTATAGATTCCAGTTTTGTTGTGAGGGTATATCAATGATGAAAGAATCACATCGATTTTAGGCATCTTATTGTTGTTTTATGAAAGCATGCTTGTCTAGTGTTTCCCAAACTTATATAGAGCCATATTTATTATACTTTTATAGTTTGACTTAGATGCTCACTTTTCTTAATTTAGGTGTTTTTCTTAGTACTATTTTATGCATAGATTTATATTTAAGAAAAGGGCACAGTAGAGAAGGGTTCTATATTTTGAGCAGGGGACACTCTTCTAGGTAGGAGGTACTCTATTCTAGGGAGCTTCTGTCATGCATGTTAGGTGCTTTATCCTAGACATAGTTCCAAGTCCTTACGTCCTTGACAAAGTCCATGCCAGACAAGACACTGGTGGATAGAGTTCCAAGTCCCTAAATTTTCCAAAAACCCACTTGACCCTAGCTATCTAGCCTAAAATCCTTGACATTCCAGTCATCTCTTGGCCGTGATTTCATAGAGAGCGCCCTCTTTGGTTTGGTAGGGCTAGCTACCAAACTAAAAGCTTGGTTTGTGGTTACCTCCGTTGATCTCTTCATCAGCCTGGGACATTATGGAGGATAACAGAGGGCATGACAACTAGGGAGTGCCAAGGTGTTCTAGTGAATGTAAGGTTCCCAAGTCATGGAAAAATGCAATGCTAGTTGTGAGGTGATGACTGCCAAGGTGTGTTAGGGAATCCTAGGGCATGCTAAGATGTGCCAGATAGTACGAAGACATGTCAAAAAAGATAAGATGTTCCATGTGCTAAGGCATGCCAAGATGTACAAGGGTTCCAAGTCCCTGCCTCCTCTTCTTCGATATGATATCCACTTATGAAATTTCCTTTTCAATATTTGGTGCCTTTGATAGTTATAGGTCATTTATAGGTTATAAATGTCTTCAGAGTTTCACTTATAATTGAGTATTCAACTGAACATATTGATTCTCTTATACATAACTATTTTTCCCTCCACCCAATTTTCATAACTTCAATAACCATTAGGTAGGGACCTACATCTTTGATGTTGCTTTACTTGTTTAGTAAAATATTGCTGATACTTTAATTTATTCAAAGTTGTAGAGTTTACAATTTATGAAGTTTCAAGGTCTAATTTTAAAATATATTATTCTTTAAAGGGTGCTAGCTCAATGGAAGAGCACCTACTTTACAAGCAAGAGGTTGGTGGTTCGATTCCATTGTGCCCTGACATCCATATGGAATGGCGACGATCATTTTTTGGTGACGGAGGCTCTTTTGACCATCACCAATGAGCTTTGGTGACATTTTTCGACCCTCACCAAAAATATGAAATGGTGATGGTCAACGAACGCCACCATATATACACATCAATAGTGATGACCCTCAAAGGTCCATAACCATAAATCGTTGTTGTTGATATGAAATGGTGACGGTCGTTGTCTGTCATTATAGTCATTATTCATGATGGACATTGAATGTCACCACAACACCTATACTTCTAGCAATGCAGCTTTTGGTGACGGTCAATGAACGTCACCATATATATGCACCAATAGTGACGGCCATTAAAGATCCATCACAATAAATCATTATTGTTCATATGAAATGGTGATGATCACTATCCGTCATTATAATCAATATTTGTGATGGACCTTGAATGTCACCATAACACCTATACTTTTGGCAATGCCACCTTTGGTGACGTTTAGTTTTTGGTGACCAAGGCTATGGTCCGTCACCATTGCTCATATGCAATGGTGATGGTCACTATTCGTCATTATAAATCATTATTGGTGACGAACTTTGAATGTCACTACAACACCTATACTTTTGGTGATTCCACCTATGGTGACGTTCAGTTTTTGGTGACAGAGGCTATGGTCCATCACCATTGCTCATATGAAATGGTAATGGTCATTATCCGTCATTATAAATCATTATTGGTGATGGACTTTGTATGTCACTACGACACCTATACTTTTGGCGACACCACCTTTGGTGATATTCAGTTTTTGGTGACGAATGCTCTTTTTACCGTCACCAATGAGCTTATGGTGACATTTTTCGCCCCTCACCAATGTCCCTTTTTCTTGTAGTGTTATTAAGGAAATGAATCATAACTGGGAATATGTGATTTTAATACATGAGAAAAGGGTCACTAGTAGGGATTATGAATCATCAATCGTGAACACCAAAGAGATAAGTATAAAGAGCTCCCAGATTTCCTAGAGGTTTATTCGTTTCTTGAATGAAAGGCCAACCAAGGAGTTGAGACCTATGGACGTAGTGGACAGAGTCAGTGCTATGATGGAGATCTCCAAAGTGGTTTTGAAAGAAGAAGCTAGAGCTAGAGCAGAACAAAGCCTCATCAAGGTACAAAAAGAAGTGGCTTCTTTCAACGAAGAGTTTGATAGAATCATGTAGGCTTGTCTACCTAACTGTTTGGGGCCTCATGGGGAGTTGTGACCTCGAGAGCAGTACAATCAGAAAATGATAGAAGCTAAAAGTAGGGAAGGTTCATATCATGAGAAAACTACCACTCTTAAGGGTAAAACAGTGGTGAATTTCTTAAAGAGAGAGTTTCAATTACTCAGGATGGTTAGAAGTCTCTTTCATCGCAGGTTGGACTACTCGAGTATAATTGATTTGAATATTAGCTACAAACGGTTCAGTTCTACTCCTCACCCTCCTCTAGTCTTATGGAAACGGTGTGAACAGTTTGTTAATCTGCCACTCATACAAGTTGTTGATCCACGGGCACAACACACTCCACAACAGACCACATCTTCTCACCGCTCTTGAATATCCTCCATATCAGGCCAATTTTGGAATTTCAATTACTTTTATGTTATTTTCACTTAATGTTTTTACTTAGTTCTGTTACATGAATACATTCTATTTAAGAATAGTGGGGTGTTTGCACACGCTAGAGTTTTGGGATGTTTATTCATAATGAACTAAATCAAGAAAGGAATATCTCGCTAATGGCCTAGCTTTGTCTAAAAGGCCTATATATTCAATTTTGAAAGACAAAAGAAAGGTTCAGAATTTTGGAAAGGAACTTCATATTGTTTTGTGAAGGCAATGTTCTAGTTCTTTCGAAACATATGTTTCACAATATTAATGTGATACCTATGGTGATTCCTTCATTTTGAAATTTCAGTATGTTCTCTTCTCCTTAGTGTTTTCATAAATGTTTCACATTCATCTCAGATTTCATGTTAAGAAGATTCTAGATGTGTTTCCTCTTAAATGCAGATTAATTTAAATCAAACTATTGATGAAGAATGCCTCTATGAATTGTGGAAGTCATATCTTTAAATGCACTCCATGTCTCTTAGCATCCACCAATATTGCTTTGCTATCATTTCTTTCTAAATCTAGATATGTGTAGAATTCTTGAGTTATAAAGCTGTATGTGATGGATTTAACCTCCTATTTCCTCTACTATCGTATCTATATCAAAGAAAATTAGTTTTAAGTCCTCGAATGATATTGGCCTCCATTGATTTACAGTTTATATTACTATGCATCTCTCGTGTATAAGAATTCATGAGTTGTATCTTTCTGAAGTTGTCTTGAACCAACTAAACTCAAATTATAAGTGACATCAAATGGTGCTCTAAATTGTTCAGAGATAAATAAGAATGCACCAAATCTAGATTTCCTAGACACCGATCTCCTTGCAATCTAGAGATTGTCTCTAGGATCAACAACAATGATACTAGCTATAATTGAGGAAGTTCTATTATAGTTAATAAATCCCAAGAATCTCGGTAGTGAGATTTTCTCTCCAAACTATGTTAGATCTCTAAAGGGAGGTGGGGTAATCTAAGGGACTAATGAGTAGAGAATGGGATCAAATTTCGTGGGTTGTGTTGGTTGATGAAGAAGAGGGTTATGGATTGGGAACTGTTGTTGGAGTAATTAATGGCTATGATCTTGGGATCTAAGCTATGAGCAAAGAAATTACAGTCAACAATAAGAAGAGTGTGCCTTTTTGGATTCATATACTTATATTGGGGTGACATATATTGTAAAAAGAATTGGTGCAACAAGAAGCCTATGTTTGGGTGAAATTTCCTTCTTCTATGCCCAATTGGTGGACAATTTTTAAGGTATATAAGCATTATAGATTTTATCATTGATGTGTTGAAGTTTAATTCCATTGTCATTCTTATAGTTTAATGGTATTGGTACACTCATATATCACCATAAAACATTTTACCCATATTTAAATATTTTAGGGTTCATCCAAATTGATAATTTCCTTGTTCAATGAAACTTAGAGGCATTATTTTGCCAATTTTGAAAAACAATTACAACGACCTTTCTAGATGGTGTTTTACCAAAATCATTCTCCTCCAAAATACATTTTTAATGACTATACTTGTGCTCAAATTTAAATTTGGAGAAAAAATTACGACCCTTAGAAGTTACCATGTTTCCCAATTTTTGGACTTTCTAATAGTGTAATTAAGGTTAGAAACCAACTTCTTCCACCTATAAAATAAAATACTATGAGAACCATAAAAACATTTATATGAGGAAATGATAATAATTCTGATTAGGATCACTTAGAAACATTCATCTAAGTGATTTGATACTGTGGTCATTGACAAGTCCCACTTATTTCTATTTTTATAGAGTTAGAAAATCTAGTGAAAATCATTATCTTTCAATATTAAATATTGTCCAATCGTGGATCACAACTTGTACAACAAATGAGTATAATGAAATTTCTTCAAGGCCATCTATACTTACAACCTCATGATGATCTTTATTCTCAAAATAAATTAGCCATCTTACTATCCTAAAGGGCATAGGTTCTTTGGAGGTGCAGATTCTCCAAAAGACCTATAGATACAAACATCATTTACACTACATAACAAGCCCATTGTTAAGGAATAGTTGTGAGAGAAAGAATACCATTTCTCATTAGGACTCCCACATCCAAGTTTACACCTTTATTGGTGAGATCATCTATACCAACATTTTTCATTCTCAATACATGGAAGTAGCTAATAGTAGAGAAGGCTAGCTTTAGATTCCATATTTGATCAATAATGATTTGAAACTTGGAATCCTTAGGCAAGGATCCATAAACAAAGTGATGGATAACAAGCTATGAATCCACCAACACCACCAAATCTTTGATGTTTTCCTCCCTGGCTAGAAGGAACCCTTGTAGTAATACATATGCCTCTATCACATTAGTTGTATAGTTTCCTAACCTACAATTATACTTAATTTCAATTTTTCCATCATGGTTGAGAATAACCCTCCCTCTGCAGCCACCCCCTCAACAAACTTTTCACTTTGAAAAAATTGTCTCAAATATTAAGTATATCAAATGATGACTAGGAATTTTCTGCTATTTCTTCAATTCCATATGAAACCCTTTGGAACTTATGAAAATTCTCTTTTGGATTTTATTGTGCCTACTCATTTTTCATATTATCCAAATTCCAAAATCATTTGACATTATGTTCATAAGGGCTATCCCTTTGAAAATTTCCATTTGTCAATTTTTTGGATTCAAATGTTGAATGTTGAAATATGACCCTCAATGATTTTTTTTATAGATCTTGACATTGTCAATTTCCACTTAAAATTTCACTTTAATGTAACTTTTTATGCTCTAGTTAAGGTAAAAATAAAAGCTTTCTTATAGAATTTTTTTTTAAATAGATTCCTCTACTAGCATGGCATGACCTTTTTACTATGATGATGTGGCAATTGTGTCCAATGGGAGCTTACATGTTTCGTCTTGCACCTATGATGTCATCCTTAACCATGATCACACATTACATTTCATCTCCTATGGCCCTTGGATTTTTTCCACTTACATTTGTGTGTGTTTACACATTGCGCCATAGGTACTATCACACTCACAAACCTTTCAAATGGAAAATATACCAAGATTGATGGGACTATGGATATCCATATCCTCTAATATCCATAATCTCCATGCGAGGACAGAAATTGAGAGGTTATATCTACTATAGAGGTCAATTATTTTGAAATTTAATACTGTTGCACCCTCTACAATGGTCAAAGACCCATACACGTGGTATTCATTTACAAATTATGGGGCATAAATTTTGGTTTTCATAGCCACTCCTTAAGGCTTAGTAATATCATTTACTACCTTCCAATACCAATAATACCATTCTACGGGCATGAAGCTCAAAAATTGATTTCCAAAGTTGTGATTTGAGGCCATGTAATATAACTTAACACATTTCAATATCACTCATTTTCATATACCATATTGTTTGAACCCACTTCATGTACCAACCATTTATTCAATTCAACATGGCATGAGTTCCTCCATGTTGACATTGAGGATCCACTTCATAAGCCCATGGTCACTTCAAAAATATTGTCGTTATGTGACCAACTTTTGTCGTTTTGGAAGGTTAGGTTCTCAAGTTATTCATTTTTTATCCTTAGCCTTTACCCATGCCATTAATAGTTTGATAGCAATATCTTATGGGCCTAGCTTCCGAGCTCAATATCTTGTTAAATTGTTTACTCTTTAGGCTAAATTTTGACTCTATCAATGTCAAAATTATATATGCATCCATTTTTTCATAACGATAAACTCTATATTTCATTATTATAATTAGTAGTGCTTCCATGCCTAGATGACATGATTTATCAAGAGTGTAATCTGGGCATTTTAAACCATGAATTTCCTAATTACAATTTTATACACTTCCTCTTCATTAGAATTTTGTCAAACATAAGGTCTGCAAATTGCATTTTCCCATTTTCATTGACAAATTTTGTAAAACAATTTATATGCAACTTTAATTCCTTCCTATGTAGTGTGATTGCTATCCCATATGGGTCTAGTGTTCTAATTGATAAATTTAATATCATATTGTAAAATACCCAATCCCTATGTATAATGTATAATGATTGATGGGATGGGATACTAAATAAAAAATGAATGACATTGGTAATGCAAACACATAATGTTGGAAGTTGATTCAACTCTTATATCATATTGTAACATCTACTATTACCTAATTAAGCTATAATAAAAATTTTGATAGGATTTATAGGAAAGTATAAATTAGCAATTGAAATGACATTGCATATTAAAATTAATTTGTTATACCCATGCACTATGATGGGCCTCCCATACAGGTACAACTTAAGGACCATCTAACTATTCCTAGGCACATTTAACCTTCCTTTTGCACTTAATAATGTATTTTTTAGCTTTACTATCTTCTTAGGAGGGTTAAGAGATGATTGACATATCTTATGTGCCTAATGCATTTATTGTGCAAGATATTGAGGATATTTCATGCAAATCACAAAGGAATCCAACAAGAGAAAAATATGGGGTTTGTACCATACTAAAGGATAATAAAAACTCAACTAGCTCAAGGTCATTACAATCTCCCTATAGTCATGATGTCATAAGGGAACGAGGTCCTAGTATATAGGGTTTTTGGAGGGGAATAAATCCTCTCTTCAAGGAGGCTACCCCTCAACCATGTTTTGTATAAAGAAGGGGCCAAAGTAGCACATTAGATTCAAATTTTTTGGAGAAGATAGTCAACAATAGAGAAAGGATTTTACTTGTTATTTTAGTTCTATCATATTTCATGTATGAGCACATTTTTTGATTAATGAAAACCACTCTTTGGTTTCCAAACTGATTTTTCTTTAAGGGACTTGAGTCTCCTTGGGTTAGGGCCCAACCCAGGTTCTCAAGCCCCCTTCTTGTATCCTTACTTTCCATGCATTTAGTTTGGTCATGCATTTTCGCAAATCTCATATTTCAAAATATTGTTTTTGCAGGGTTAGTGAATAAGCTTCTATCAAAGTTTGTTTATGTATCTTGCTCTGATGAATTTAGAAATAGTTTATTTCATGCAATGATACTCTTCATTTAATGTTCAACTCATCATTTCCATTATTTTATTTTCTGCAACTAGATAGTAGATCGTTCATTCATGCATTTTTCTTTCAGTTAGATAATAATGCTTAATTTAGATAATAGTTATTAGGTATAGCTAGTATTTATTTTGGTGCACTTAGCTCATTTATATCATCTTTTCACTCACTATTACCCATTTTTGCAATCTATCAACAAGTTGATTTATATTTGGATGAGCTACAGGAAACCCTAGATCTTCCCATTTTCATGAGTTGACAGATCAAAGTAACCTAAGATTGGGAAATATTCCTTTACCCTTCTTCGACCCCTCTTCACCTTCTTCACCCCTCAGACCACATATAGAACTCATAAATTTTCTCTCGGTTATTTCCTGTAGCAAAACAAGGGAATCCTATAGTAGTACATAGATTGCACCAAAGCACCTCCAAATTTTCACCCAAGACATATTCATTTTTACTCAACACATTACCATGCACATGAGACCCTAGAGATGGATTTTACAAGTCCAAATACCCCTTAGAAACCTTACCCTAGTAGTTGTAGCAAAAATTTATTTCTTTTCTGTAATTAGGATTTACTGTTTGAATGTCCTCTTTCAATCATAAATTGATTTATCATGATTTTTATAATAGACTTGATATTTCTCCAACTTTATTGAAATGATTTTCTTTCCTTTCTTGTAGTTAGCATAGGTTTATTTTTTTTCCTTTACTTTCCTACAAAACAGAGTATGTTTATTTTCTCTCATTTAATTTTCTACAAATAGAGTAGGTTTACTTTATGTTATTTACTTTCTTGCAAACTAGAGTAGGTCTATTTGTTGTTCCTTGTTTTTCTGATCATTTCCTATATCCTAGATAGAAGAATTGGTATATGTAAAATTTAGCTTCCCTTTAGTTTCATTAGATCAACGAAAGGAGAATACATTGATTTTTGCACACACAATGTTGACCCCTCTTAAGTTTGTACAAACCCTAAAGTTGAGACCCTCAATACTTTAAACATTCTTGTAGTAATATTGAGGGCCATCACTTTTTGGCATAGTACAGGAAAATTTCTACCTAAAACCCCCACTCCTACAAACAACCAACCTACACGTGTTGACTGTGAGCCTCCCACTCTATCTATAGGAGATACAAAGTCCTTTTTAGGTGAAAAAAAGGATTTTTTAAGATCTCGTAGGAGGAGAAGAACCTCCATCACCCACTGATAACATGGTTGGAAATAGACAGCTTGAATTCTTTCCTATAAGGGAGGAAAATGGGGAAGCTAAAATGAAAAATATCAACCCCACTACTCTCCCACATTTCCATGGAATGGCTACTAAGGACCTTGACAACTTCATGTTTGAATTTGTTGTAGTCTACAAGACATATGATTATACATCAAATGAGTAGAAGTTTAAAATGTTTCCCTCTACCCCCAAGGGTGCAACCTTGCACTAGTTCATGAGCTCATAAATATGAATCATCACTACATGGGAATAGATAAAACATGCATTCAACACCAAATACAAGGATTATTATAGAGCAAGAGATAAAAGGGATGAAATCTTCAGAATGACCCCAGGGCCAGATGAATCACTAGAATATTGTGAGGAAATATTTTACCTAAGCTATAGGAGGGCACATAACTTCACTCTTGATTCATATTCACTGAAACTAGTATTACTCTGGGGGGTAAAAGAAGAACTTCTAGAAACCCTCAATATGTTGGCCAATGGATATATTTATCAGCTCAACCATGAAGACATCAAAACAATGAGCTGCAAGAAAAAGAGGTAGATATTCCTTCATCCTATACTTCATCCATTAATAATTAAATGGGAGATACGTTGGAATAAATTAATAGTGATATCTTACACACATTTTCCCTGCATATTGACACACTACAAATCAATAAAAAACAAGAGGAAGAAGGAAGGGCATTATCCATATTCTGCCCTAGATGCACTAAGAGGTGTCCTAGAAATGAGTGCCCATTAAATTTTATAGAAATCTATTCTATGTGTGAAGAGAACCATTCAACTAAAAAATTTCCATCTCTTCCAGTTTTGAAAGTAGTGTACCAAGGAGTAGAAGGAGGCATGGATCAACTCTATTTTGTCAACTAGAAAACCCCACAAGGCCCCAAACCATATAAACAAGGTATGGACTATCCCTCCTTTTTAAATACAAGTTATAATGCACTATTTCAACCTTGGTATCCACCTAGCACCTCACCTTGGTCTATGCCTACTCCATGGGCCTATCCTCCCAAAACTCCCATTTCTCCTTTTCAACCATACCAACACCAACCTCCTCAATGGGGTAATCCATGATTAGGGTTGAGGCCTCAAGCAGTGTAACCACCTTCCATAATTCCTCCTCCTCCTCCTCCTCAACCACAATTACCCTAAATTAATCCTCCAAAATAGCCACAAATTCCTACTCAACCAAATATGAACCCCAACAATAAGTATGCCCAACCAGTCTACAATGGAGATACATCTTATCCCACCTATGCTATATAAATCTAAGAAATCAACCTCAAGTTTTGGAAGGTACTTCCTAATGATCAACCATCTTATCGAAAAGAAAATATTAAATAATAGATGGAATAAATCACTCCTCAAGCCAACAAACCTCCCTATCCTGAAAGGTTGATCCCTCCTAAAACACACACCCCAGAAGAAGTTAAACTTTTGGGAGAGTTGGAAATTGTATGTATCAATATTCCCCAATCCATCAAGGATTTTCCGATATACAATAGGTTCATCAAAGAGGAATTTATTAGGATTCTAGGAAGGAGAAGGAAATATGCCCCTATTATCAATATCATAGGGAAACTAGCTAATATCATGCTTGGGAAGGTCATCTTCCCAAAGTATCTGGATCTTGGTAGCTCGGTAGTAGATGTGCATATTAACAACATGGTAGTACCCAAAACCCTCATTAACTTAGGGTTTGTAATCAATTTCATGGGCAAGGAGACCATGCTCAAGATTAATCTCTATGGATCGCTAAGGAAAACCTCCAAAGTGCTACAATTTGTTGACATATCCACAGTAGCATCACAAGGCATCATTGAGGATGTCATGGTTTCCATTGATTCGTTGGACTATCCTTCTGATTTCCTTGTTATTTAGCCCAAAACCAAGTTTAATGGCTATCCTTGTATCCTAGGAAGACCTTGATTGGCCACTACTATTGCCTACATTAGTTGTAGGGATGGAAAGGAAAACCTTCATGGTGCTTGATGAGCCTCATCATTGGGTAATTATATTGGCCTTAATTCACCTCCTAGCTTAGTCAAACCAACTTTTCTCATAACTTATTACATGATTTTGATTATATTTTGTTTATGAGGTGAGTTAGAGTTGGATATTATTATTTGTGGTATAATATGCATTGAATGCAGGATTAAAGGAGAAAATCAAGGAATTTTGGCAAAGACCAAGGTCAAAACTCGAATGGGACAAGGGAGAGGGATTATAGGAGGTAAATCCTCCTCATTTACTACTCCTCCATTCGAATATTCCTCCATTCATCACATCAGCTCAGTGTTCAAATAGCCAAATCATGAGGACAAGAAGGCAGTCGATCAAGTGAGAGACAAAGCACCAGTTTATCTCGAGTTTGGGAGCTAAGCCTCCCTAATTTTAAGGAAGTCTTTGGGGAATTCAGATGTATAAGTAGAGAGGCCTAGAACCTTAGTAGGATTCAGATTTTTGATTGTAAAACTCTAATCTATTTTCGAGCTGCAAAACTTATGACAGTTATATTGATGTAATTTGTTGTTTTGGTAACAAGAATGAGTTTTGTTTTGAGCCAGCACTGAGTTAACTTAGAGGGATGAAGCTCTTGGGTTAGGGCCCAACCCTATTAGCTAAGGATCCTCTTGATTGTACATGTATGTTTAGTGTAGATTCATAGTTTCATTGTTAATTTTCTTATTAGATGCATTTGCATTACAAGTAGTGTAGATTAGATTGGTTGTGTGATAGTTTGCTTCCATTTGTGCCTTATTTCAAGTAGTAGGTTAGCAAGGAGAAAAAGGATCACCAAAAGGTTGTTAGCAGGTGTCTTGGCCTCACTTCCTCCCTCTAGGACCATGACTTGAGGAAGGGACCCTTAAGCAGCCCCAAAAACACATATTTCTAGTTCGTTTATGAGCTTTGGAGTTTGTTGTATTTAATTTAGTATTTGGTTAATGTTGCAAGGTAGGTTTCATTGTCATCTTTTTCATCTCCATTTCTATAGTAGATCTCACTCATGCTTTCAATCCTTTCAACAACTTTCTTCATGCATAGTATAGGTAGTTGATTCATTAATTCTGCTTTTCCAGTTTATGAAAATGTATCTTGTTGCATAGCTTTTTTGGAAGACACATGTTTTATGCAGAGCAGGTGCTTCAGGAGGATGTTGGCATTATGATTCAGGTTTGGCGCTATGGCACAGGTGTTGTACTTGATGGAAACCCACTCAAGTGGCAAAACTCTGTTCAGGCTCTCAAAATGATTGAAAATAAGGGGTTCGCAGGTGCAGTGTTCAAAAGGTGCGGACCCGCAGGTACATCGACTAAGAAGTGCAGACATATCCGCAGGTGCTCCGTTCAAAAGGTGCGGACCCCAGTTCACTCACTCCAATGCAAAGAAGCGCGCACACGTGGGGTTTCTTATGTTTGTCCCTTGGTATTTAGCCCGCCGATCATGATCCTATGGTTTTGGTCAGTGGTATAGGATCTAAAGTATTGAACCCCGGTTTGGATCCCTTGTATTGGTTTTAGATGGTTTTGTCCCATGGTGTGAATAAGGGCTTGCCTATAAAAAGGAAAGGAGATCACTTGGCTAGTCACTGGTGAAAATTTGAATATCTTAAGATCTGAAATTTTGGGTAATCGATTTTAAAAGCTAGATCTAAATCAAAGTGAAATATGTAATGTGGAAGGCAGATCTGTTGATAGGGCGTGATCTCTTGGGCGCGTGATCAGATCAGTGGATCTGACAATCTATGGTACATTGGTGGATTGTTAATTTGGGTCTATTTGGAGGTCCACATGCGATCCACAGCTCAGGTGCGGAGGTACGCGGGACAGAAGAAGGCACAGTGCGGAGGTACGTAGGACAGAAGAAGGCACAGTGCGGAGGTACGCAGCGCATCAGAAGGCGCAGGTGCAGAGGTACGCAGCGAGACAGAAGGTTCAGCGCGTGGGTACGCAAAGAAGCAGAAGGATCAGTGCGGAGGCACGCTGTCGGGCAGACAGTGCAGGTGTGGATCTGAGCAGTGGGACGCAGTTCCGCAGAAGGGCTAAGTGCGGTGGTACGCAGAGCACAAGACAGATCAAGTGCGGATCTGCGCAGTCAAGGCAAAGAAGAACTGTGGATATCCGCAGGTTGTTATTGGTGAAGTTGCGGATCCCTTTTGATATAATTATTGACTACCTTTTATCTATTGCTGTAGAGTTCTGGGTTTATATTTCTGGTATTACTTTTCTATTTACAGCATTCTGAGAAGTTGGGTGATTCATTGGTTGATTGTATAAGGAGATTGGGTGATTCACATGTACTTGATGATTATTTGATCTTCTTGGATCTAGTCTGAAAATTAATGAAAAGTGGTCCTTAAAGAAGTAAAAGATCTAGGGGGGTTGTAGCTCCCTTCCAGGAGAGACTGAAAAACGAGAGAGGGTTGTAGCTCTCTACAGGTTGCAGCCTGCGTACTGGTAAAGGACTGCACCAGTACAAAATCATTGTAAAAGAAGTTTCTAATTGAAAGAAGATAGAGACACATTGCAGCAGGTGGTTTTCACCCACATTGGGTTTCCACCTTATATCTGGTGTTCTTTGGTGTGATTATCTATTTTTCTTGTTCTTGCTCATTATTATATGGTACTGACATACAAACTAATGATCAATATCTGAAGAATAAATTAATTGAAAAGAATTTGATAATACTGATTCACCCCCCCCTCTCAGTATTATTTCCAACAGAGGAGACTAAGACTTCATAGCCATCAGCCACCTTCCACTTCATCCACCTTAGCCATCCCTTGTTTTCACCATCACCTTCACTAGTTTTTCATCATTTTTCATTGAAATTCTCCCAAACACATTGAGCGAATCTAGCCATCTATCATCTTGGATATTGAATCCTGAGTGATCCTAGACCTTCTAACACTCCATTCCATCCATCACACACCTTTCCTAAGCCTCCCATCACCTCCAACACCTCACATTTAGCTCTCATCTATATCTTGTAGGTTCCTGAAATGGCTTGTTTTGAGGCCAAATTGATGGAAAACCTCTAGGAATTCACCAAAATCCTCCTAGGGACCATCCACACCATCCAACCAATTCATAAAACTTCTAGCCATTCTCAAACACCCTTAATCCACCTACCACATCAACAAGAACAATTAGTTTGCATACTTGATTTTGCATAAAAAGACCAAAAAAGCAAAAACAGATTTAGTTTAGTCTCTTTACTTGCACATTAGTATTGTTTGATGCTTCTTACTTCTGCAAGTTAGATATTAGCATTTGTTTTATTGTTGATTTAGCATTTTTTCTTAGCATAGATTCTTAAATGGTTAATTAGGGTATGGTGTGGTTTAGCATTACATGTTGACCTTCTCCATTACTGCAGTAGAGTAACTCTCTTAGAGTAGATTTACCTTTCTTCCATTAAAGAATCAAGCTTCTTCTGACTCCATAGAAGTCTAGCTTGGAACCCTAGTGGTATCATGCCAGTTGAACAGTGACAACAGGTAGAACCATCACTTTTACTTGTGCATACAACACTGTCACCTCCAAGTTTGTATGAGCCCCGAGTCGATAAGTAAAGCTGGTAGCCTAAGAGTTACAACATCCCTGTTGCAATATTGGCACTCATCACTTTCTGGCACCGTTTCCAGGGAGGTGTCTGAGTAGAATTTGATTACTACTTTCTTTTATTCTATTTCTTGTCTTCAATATTCTTCCATTAGTTTATTTATGCAAAAGTAATCTAGTTGTTTCCTTTCTTTCATTTTGCATTGTCTGCTTTCCTTTCCATTTTGCAAGTAAGATTCCAATTCAGTAGGTAGATTTTTCATTATGTCAGTAATTTTCATTTAATCAGAAATTTTAATTCTGCAAGTACTTTCCAAGGATAAAAAATACTAAACCAAACCAAAAATATTTCATTTCATGCCTCGTAGGAATAGGGACAACTTAGGGAAATTTTTGCCAAATATCCCCACTACATCCAACATCCAACCTTCTCTATTCTTCGGTGGCTGTGAACTGGAGGAACCCTTAGGTGCGCAACCTGACATATTTGAAGAACCTATAAGGGAAGAAGAAGAGGAGGAATCCATTCCTACTGAACCAATGGCTAAAAACCAAAATGACAGAGGGAACAGAGAGAGAGTTGATGGTGCCTTCCCCATTAGGGAAACCAATGGGGACACTAAGATGAAAAATATAAGCCCCTCTGCCCTACCTCATTTCCATGGCCTAACCATAGAAGACCCTGACACTTTCCTGTTTGAGTTTGCTATTATATGCTGAACCTATGACTATACAGATGATGAGAAAAGGTTAAAACTATTTCCATCTACTCTCAAGGATGCAACATTGCACTAGTTCATGGGTTTACCCGGAGATAGCATCACAACTTAGGATCAGATGCAGCAGGCCTTTAACAACAAATATCATGACTATTGTCGGTCAAAGGATACTAAAGAAGAAATTTTCAGGATGACCATAGGTAATGATGAATCCTTAGAGGATTATGAAGAAAGATTCCAGCTTAGTTACAAAAGGGCCAGGTGCACACTTGACCCCGAGTCACTAAAGTTTGTCCTGCTTAGGGGAGTAAGAGAAGATCTTTTGGATATCTTACATTTGTTAGTAGGAGGAGATATCTATCAATTACCCTATGAGGATATCAAGAATGTCTTTAGAAACCATTCTAGGGTAGCAAGGAAAAAGGGTGGGGGTAGTCAATCTATGGCCAATACATCATCTTCCAACTCATCCATCAAGGGTGAAATTGGAAACATGCTAGAAGATTTCAAAAGAGAGATGTTGCAAACCCTTGCCTTGCAAATGGACACCATGAACATTAAGAGGAAGTAGGAGGAAGTAGAGAGAGCCTTGGCCATTTTTTGTCCTAGATGCACCAAGAGGCATCCCAGGAATGAATTTCCATTGAACTCTATTGAAATTTGCTCAGTGTGTGAAGAAAACCACTCCACAGGCAAGTGCCCTTCTTTGCCTGGACTCAAAGTTTTATATCAAGGAGCTGAAGGGGTCACTAAGAAGCTTTGCTATATTAACCAATGGAGACCTCATGGGCCTAGACCATACCAACAGGGCATGCAAGGGTCATCCCATCCATATTACAACCCCAACCAAACCACATTCATACCTTCTTGGGGATCCCCTACTCATCCTTCCTGGTCTACACCCCCTCCTTGGTCCTATGCATCTCAGTATCACACCTAGCGAGCCAGCCAATCATTTCAACCTTATGCTCCACCACAACCTCAATGGAATACACCACCCAAGGGGTGGAGGCCCCAATACAACAGTGCTCCAGCTCTATTGCCTCCACCACTTGCCCAACCATAGCTCCTACACTCTGCTCCACCCAAGAAACCCCATATGCCTGCCCAGCCAAATCCGAACTCGAACAACAGGCAGGCTCAACAAGTATACAGTGGAGAGACTTGATATCCAACTTATGCTGTGGAAATCTAGGAGATTAACTTGAGATCTGGGAGAGTTCTCTTGGATAACCAACCTCCACCTCCACCTAGGGAGGTTGAGGAAGAAAGAGAGGAAAGCAACCTTAAAGTAAATCCACCCTTTCCTGAGAGATTAGCCCAACCACTCCAGCCTACCCCAAAAGAGACTGAACTTCTGGGAGAATTGAAAAACCTATGTTTAAAGATCCCACTTCTCCAGGCGATAAAAGATGTTCATATTTACAACAAGTTGATTAAGGAGAAGTGCTTCAAGCATCTAGGGAGGTGAAAAAGGGATGCCCCTACCATTAATGTCATTGGGCAGCTGCCTGACTTAATGTTGGGGTAGGTAATCTGTCCAAAATATTTGGACCCTGGAAGTCCTGTAGTAGATGTGCACATCAATGGCACCATTTTCCCACACACTCTGATTGATCTTGGGGCTGCCATTAATGTGATGACCAAGGACACCATTCTCAAGCTCAACCTCCAAGGTTCATTGAGGAAGACCACAATAGTTCTGCAACTTGTAGACCGTTCCACAGTAACCCTTGAGGGAATTGTGGAGGATGTGATGGTCTCCATTGACTCTTGGGAGTACCCTGCAGATTTCCTAGTTCTCCAGCCTAAGGCTAAGCTTACTGGTTACCCTCTCATCCTTGGGAGGCCATGGTTGGCCACTACTGATGCTTACATTAGCTACAGAGCTGGGAATATGACCATCAAGAATGGGCATATGTCCAAGCAGTTAGTCCTATACCCTCCTACTCAACCTTCTCTAGAGCATGACTTACCTTTATGGTTGGAGGAGGAGGAAGAAGATGAAGTTTATTCCACCCAACTTTATGCTTTAGAAGCAACCATGGGAGGAGGACAATAGGATGAGGATGACTTGATTGAACACCTACTCCAAAGTCCAACTCCCAGTTCATTACCCTTAGAAGAAGCAGTAAAGGAAACCCAGAAAAATCATCCAATTGACTTATGCTTGGCCGATTCCAACCCACTCCATGTCAAAACCATAGAATTCGGCCTAGAGAGAACCTTGAAAATCAATCCATCTCTTTTTGCTCTCCAAGAAGAGAAGTTATGCAACATGTTAAAGGAAAATATAGAAGCCTTCGCTTGGAGTTACAAAGAAATGAAGGGAGTACACCCCTCAGTGTGTACTCACCACATATACATCAAACAAATTTGCAAGCCGGTCCATCAACCACAAAGGAGGATGAATCGAGCTCTTAAAGATACAGTCAAAGAAGAACTGCAAAAACTGCTAGATGCAAGATTAGTTTACCCTATCTCCAATAGTGAGTGGGTCTCTCCTTTGGTGTTAGTTCCCAAGAAAAATGGTAAGTAGAGAATTTGTGTCGATTATAGGGAGTTGAACAAAGCCACAAAGAAGGTTCATTTTCCTCTACCCTTCATTGACCAAGTGCTAGATGACCTGGAAAGGAGAAGGTTTTTATCTTTCCTAAATGGATTCAGTGGGTACAACCAAATCCATATCTGCCCAGAAGACTAGGATAAGACCACATTCACTTGTCCTTGGGGTACTTTTGCCTATAGGGTCCTTCCTTTTGGCATATGTAATGCTCCTACCACTTTCCAGAGAGTAGTCTTGAGTATTTTTGCCGAATTATTCCATGATGCGGTGGATATTTATTTGGATGATTTTACACCTTATGGCTGTGATTTTCAGGAAGCCCTGTCTAACCTAGGAAAAGTACTGCACAAATGCATTGAAATGAACCTGTCTCTTAGTCCTGAAAAATGTGAATTCTTAATGACTGCAGGGACCGTGCTAGGTCATTCAATATCTCAGCAAGGACTGTAGGTGGACCCAAACAAAATAGCTATCATCAAAAGGGTCCCACATCCTCAAAAGCAGAGAGATGTCAGAAGTTTCCTAGGGTTAGTTGGATACTACTGAAGGTTCATAAAGGACTTTAGCAAGTTGGCCTCTCCTTTATTTGGTTTGTTGGCCAAAGACTCTGAGTTTATATGGTCAAAAAGTTGTCAAGAGGCCTTAGACATCCTAAAGGATAAGTTAACCATTGCACCGATTCTCTAAGGCCCAAATTGGGCCCTCCCCTTTCATATTCATGCTAATGCCTCACATAAAGCCATAGGAGTAGCCCTAGGTCAGATAGATGAAAAACTGCCTTATGCTATCTATTTTATCAGTAAGAATTTATCAAAGGTTGAACTAAATTATACAGTGACTGAAAAGGAACTCCTGGCTGTTGTGCATTCATTAAACAAATTCAGGCATTATATTACAAGCTATCAAACATTTGTGCATACTGACCATGCTGCAATCAAATATTTAATGAACAAACTAGATGTGAATGCTCGAATTATAAGATGGTTACTTTTATTACAGCAGTTTGATCTAACCATTGTTGATAAGCCTGGTAAGGAAAATGTTGTTGCAGACTTTTTGTCTAGAGTAAATTTGCTTGCAGGTGAAGAAGGAATGGTGGATGACCAGTTACTGGACGAGCACTTATTTGCTATTTCAGTTCTCTCTCCATGGTTTGTTGATATAGCAAACTATTTGGTATCAGCACAGTTCCCACCAAACTTGTCCTCCAAAGAAAAGAGCAAGATAGTCAGGAAAAGCGCCCCCTTCACTTGGATTGGGGAAATCTTTTCAAACTTGGCCCAGATCAAATCTTGAGAAGGTGTGTCAGGGAGGAGGAAGTCTTTGACATCCTTCTGACCTGTCATGATGGGCCTTGTGGAGGTCACTTTGCAGCAAAGAGGACAACATTCAAAGTGTTACAAGCAGGCTATTATTGGCCCACTCTTCATTAGGATGTGAAAAAATACATTATTCAGTGTGATCGGTGCCAAAGGATGGGAAGGCCTACTCCAAGAGATGAAATTCCTCTGCAACCTCAAGTGACTTTCAATCCATTTGACAAGTGGGGCATGGACTTCATTGGGCCTATTGACTGTTATAAAACCAGCTCACAAAAAGATAGAAAAGATAGATCAATGCCTTAGAAATAAGCCTCTTCTAGGGGGCAACCTCCTTTACATTACACAAATGAACAATTCTTTTATGATACGAAATGACAAGACCTCCTTTATATATATAGGAGTCTAAGGGGTCATAATATAATTAGAGCTGACATAACAATAATAATGTTAGTGGGCTTCTATGGGGCACAATAATAACATTAGTGGGCTTCTATGGGGCACAATAATAAAAATATGGGGACTACATGGGCACAACAATATAATAAGGGTGTTGTACTAATAACAACAAGGGGTTACACTAGTAGTATAGGGACCTAACATGCCCATCTCTTTCAAAAAGTGTTGTTCTCAATGCTTGAGTAGTTCTTGATGCTCCTGTATATAATTCTTGTCCTCCCATGTGGAATCTTTAGCTAGTAAGTTCTTCCACTTGGTGAGATACTCTAAAATTGATTGATTTCGTAGCTGTCGGGTTCTTGTTTTTGTGACTACTCTAGGCTCCAATATGATTTTTCCTTCCTCATCAAGTTCTGGCAATATTGTTTGAACTGGGATCTTCTGCAACTTTTGAATGAGTGGCCACACTTCATCGTCCTTCTTCCATTCATACCTTGTTTCATTTATCCAATCTGGTTGTGTTGGAAATAATACTGAGAGGGGGATGGGTGTGGGGGTGAATCAGTATTAGCAATTTAACAATATTTCATTTCCATAAAAAGATTTATATACGCTACTTCGATTAATGAAACTTGCGTGTATATGCAACTCTATTTAGAGCAACCAACATATACCTTGCAAACTTATAATTTAGTTAGTTGATATTTAATCTGTGTATCAGAACCTTATAACCAGTAACCAGATGCAGTAAACAGAACAAGCAATCACACACATGAACACAAGATATAAGGTAGAAACCCAATGTGGGTGAAAGCCACTTGCTGTAATCATCTCTATCTTTCTTTAATAAGAAACTTCTTTTTACAAGTTTTGTATTGGTGCAGCCTTATACCAGTACACACGCTTCTACCTACAGAAGGCTACAACCTTATCTTGTTCTCCAAATTTTCCTGGAAGGGAGCTACAACCCCCTTAGCTCTTGTACTAGCTGATGTGTTTACTAGTACATAAGTGTTGACCTACAAAAGGCTACAACCTTCTCTTTTCTTCCAGGGACCACGTTTCATAAATTTTCAGACTAGATCCATCAATAACATCAATCAAACATCAAATATATCTGCATTAACCAATATCCTTTGCACCAACCAAAACTGAATCAAACAATCACTTTTCTAAATGTTGTAACCAGAATACATTAACAGTAACCAGAACCCAATCCAGAACCCAAAACACTGCAACAAAAAACAGAAGTAGCTAAAACATATTTTATGAGACGTACGCTACTTCAATGTGTTGAACCTGTGCTCATACGCTGTTATATGAAGGAAATCATGTGTATACGCTGTTTTGAAATGCCAAACTAGTGTGTATACACGCCTTTTCTATCCTAAACCTACGTACAGATCTGTAAAAGATGATTTAACCTTTACAACTTATTTAGACATCAGTTATACCCAAATCATCATATTTACAGATTACGACATGCGCCAATTATTTAGATAAAAGATCAAAAGCACACAAAGATACTTTTCTTCAAGCCTTAAGATCTTGACCCATCAATAGAACTTATCCTTCTTCAAGCGCTCAGGTTCCTCCTTGATTCAGATCCAGCAGTGCACCATAACCCAATAACCAGTATTCTAGATCTTGTTCTTCCTTAGATATTCAATGCTTGAGTGCCTTTGCCTAATGATATCCTACTCTTTTTATAGTCTTAGGCCTTACTCAATACCATGGTCCAAAACCACTTAGAATCAATACCTTGGACCAAATACCTGGGGTCAACACTTTGGACAAGATACCTTGGACCAATACCATGGGTCAAAATACCACGGACCAAAACCAAGTTTTCCAACATGTACGTGCTTTTACTTGTGTGAAAGTGCGTGTATACGCATACGTGCCTTTTGGTCTGCAATCCTGCGTGTATACGCGGTTTGGTCAAGGGGAACCTGCGCATACCTATTTTTCTTTCATTCTGTGACCTTGAATTGTGATCTGTCATCTAAGTGAGTTACCATCAAGGACAAAACATGTGTCATAGTGCCAAACCTGTGTCATAATGCCAACGATCTCCCCCTTTGGACTTGATGGCAACCCTAAGTCACTCTCCCCCTTTGTCATCAAGGGCAAAGGGTTATGGTCCCCCTGAGTACATGCTGAATTCTTTGATATGCTGAAGTGTGCTGATCATGCTCCCTCTGACTGTAAGCAAGGTTTGCAAAAAGATGTTCTACAAGAAGAACATGACTCTATACATCATAAATGACCTTCCTATCACCAAAGACTCATACATACATCCATCTCCCAACCAAGTGGGGATATACCAAGATTGACTCATCCACCCAACCAAGTGGGGATACACCAAAAGTTTATACATGATAAAACAAGAACATTACATCATCCATCCCAGGCATAGTGGGGAAACAAAATAGGTCATTACATGACCTTGATAATAAAAGATATACATGACATAGAGACAAAATATCTAAAACAAGACTATGATAGTCATCAACAACTATCATCAGCAGCATCTGTCAATCACCATCTAGACCAGCAACCATGATCTCCCTCTGCACCTGAATCAAAAACAATTGTGAAATTGTACCAAGATCTTCTAAGATAATGCCAACAATGCATTATTAGAAGTATATGCTCCCCCTGAACCTGTGCTAGATGATCACTATCAGAACCATATCAGACTCTTTTCATCTTGAGTCTGGCCCACTGATATTCTTCAAACCAACATATACACGGTTGTATCTACAGCAACCGGCATATGTACGTAGATACGCTTCATGAAACTCGCGTACAACCATTGTTCTCTGAAACATATAAGTGTCAACAGCAAGATGATGCATCAACTACTCCCAGCTTCTGTCTGAGGTATTCAAATGTCTCTCTGGGCAGTGGTTTGGTGAATATATCAGCAACCTGTTCCTTGGAGGGAACATACTCCAATTTGACCTTTTGTTCAAGCACTTGTTCCCGGAGAAAATGATATTTGATAGGTATGTGCTTGGTCTTGGAATGCATGACTGGATTCTTTGAAATACTGATTGCACTTGTATTATCACATAGAATGGAGATGGGTGGAGTACATGTGATCTAAATGTCTTGCAATGTTTGCATCATCCAAAGGAGTTGTGTGCAACAAGATGCAACAGCCACATATTTTGCTTCAGCTGTAGATAATGCAATTGAACTTTGTTTCTTGCTGAACTAAGACACCAATCTGAAACCCATATACAATGCACCACCACTAGTGGTTTTTCTGTCATCCATGCTTCCTACCCAATCCGCATCTATATATGCATGAAGTGTAAGATTTGTATCTCTAGGATACGATAAAACAAAGTTTTGTGTTCCTTGAAGATATTTGAAAATCCTTTTGACTGCTTGAAGGTGTGCTTCCTTTGGATTTGCTTGGAATCTTCCAACTATTTCCACTGCATGCATGATTTTTGGTCGGGTACTTGTTAGATAGAGCAGACTACCAATCATGGATTTGTAGGTTGGTTGATGTACTGTTGTTGATTCATCATTTGTGCTAAGGCTGCATCCTGTTACCATAGGGTTACATACTGGTTTAGAATCTTCCATCCCATATTTCTTCAAGATCTGCTTGAGGTACTTGGTTTGTGATAGAAAAATACCATCTTTATTTTGTTGAACTTGTAAACCAAGAAAATATGTGAGCTCACCAAGCAGGGACATTTCAAATTATTTCTGCATTACCAAAGAAAAGTTTTGACTCATGGCTTCTTCATTGCTACCAAAAATGATATCATCAACATACACAACAGGTATTAGCAATTTATCATTTTCAATGTTTATATATAGATTGCTATCAGCTGATCCTTTTGAAAAACCTCGTTGATGAAGGTATTTGTCAAGACAATAATACTAGGCCCTTGGAGCTTGTTTTAGACCATAGAGAGCCTTTCTGAGTTTGCATACAAGTTTTGGATCATTTCCAAGGATGAATCCGTCTGGTTGCTCAATATATACTTCTTCTTCTAGGTCTCCATTAAGAAAGGAAGATTTCACATCCATTTGATATACTTTGAACTTATGAAAGCTAGAAAGAGCAAGGAACATTCTTATGGCTTTAAGTCTAGCAACAGGTGCAAAAGTTTCTTCAAAGTCTATAACTTCTTGTTGAGCATACCCTTTACAAACAAGTTTGGCCTTGTTTCTAATAACTTCTCCACTTTCATTCAGCTTGTTTTTGAATATCCATTTGGTTCCTATGACATTCGTATCATTAGGTCTAGGAACAAATTCCCAAGTATTATTCTTTTCAATCTGCTCAAGTTCTTCATTCATGGCCTTGCCCCAACATTCATCTTTGCATGCTTCATTTACATTTTGTTGTTTGACAGAGGAAAGCAATGCTAGATAGCTTGAAGCTTCTGTAATAGTTCTTCTTGTCTACACTCCTACCTCTTTCTGCCCCAAAATTTGAGTCTTTGGACGATTCTTCTGAACATACTTGGATGGAGTCTTCTCTTCTACCCTTATCTGTTCTTCTGGTGCCTCATTTGTTTCTTCTTCATAATTAGTCTGATTTCATGTGGAAGGATAGTCCTCATCTTCTTCATAATCTTCGGTTTTTACCTGCTTTGGATTTTTGCCTGCTTCATCAACCACAACGTCAATAATTTCAACAATTTTCCCAAGTCTTTTATTATAACACTTATATCCTTTACTTTGGGAAGAGTAACCGAGGAGAATGCCTTCATTTGCTCTAGGTTCAAACTTGCCAAGTTTTTCATCAGTCCTTTTGATGTAACATTTGCTTCCAAAAACTTTGAAGTATTTTACAGTAGGAGTCTTACCATACCAAAGTTCATGTGGAGTTTGAGTGCTATTTACCCGGACGTTTGTTTTGTTGAGAATAGTGACGACAGCAAATGCAGCTTCACCCCAGAAGGTTGCAGGAGTTCCAGACTCATATAGCATAGCACGAGCCATTTGTTGAACAATTCTGTTCATCCTTTCTACCACTCCATTTTGCTGAGGAGTTCTTGCGATAGAGAATTCCCTTCTTATTCCATGTTCTTCATAGAAGTCGAAGAATTCATCCGAGGTAAATTCCCCTCCTCGATCAGACTTGAGGCATTTGATTTTGCGATATGATTCATTTTCAACCAAGGCTTTGAAGGCTTTAAACTTTTCGAAAGCTTCGTCTTTATGCTTTAGCAGTCCTATCCAACACATTCTGGAAAAGTCGTCAATGAACAATATAAAGTATTTTTCTCCACGAGGTGGCCTTTTCCTAGATGGACCACATAAATTAGTGTGAACAAATTCAAGAGGCTTACTAGCTGATCCTTCCTTCTTAGGGAAATGTGCTCTGGTTTTCTTACCAAATTGACATGATTTTCATATTGTATTCTCTGGAATGTTGATATTAGGAAGATCACAAACAACCCAGTATCTGCATGCTTTTCTTATTTGAGGAAAACTTAGATGCCCCAATCTTCCGTGCCATAACTAGTGTTCATCATTTTTGCTTAGGTAGCACTATTGTTGTCCCCCCCCTTGAGTATGTATAGGTTGTTTGGAGTTCTTACACCTTTGATCACTATTTCTCCTGTATCAAGCTCACGAACAACACATCCATTTGGTCGAAATACTACCTCATTTCCTTGATTACACATTTGATTGACACTCAATAGATTATGCTTTAGACCATCTGCATACATAACATTCCCATCTTTAACTTTTTCTTTTAAGAGAATAGAGCCTTTACCTTTTATGACTGCAAGAGTGTCATTACAAAATGAGACCTTCTTTTCCTTTTCTAAGGCATTATATGACTGAAGTTTTTCTTTATCACTTGTCGTGTTTCGAGCATCCACTTTCGATGTACCACTGATTTTCTTGTCCTTCTGCATACAAGGCTATACCACATCTTGATGTTTGCGATTCTTTCTTTCTCCATGTTTTGGGACCCAATGAAGCTTGCTCCTTCTGAGATGTTTGCCGAAATTTACTCCTGCATTCAGAATCTTCATGACCGAAATTGTTACAGATAGAGCATTCTATTTCTTTTTCAAGAGCAGAAAAGTTATTATATGTCCTTTTCATGATCCCAGTCACATTCCTTTGATTTTGTGCATCTCTAGTCATGATGGTCTTGTAAGAAACACATTAAGCAGCTTTGTGTCCAAAGTTATGGCATGAAAAACATTGGCCATTAAAGAAATTCCCGCGATTATCGAATCTACTAACCTGATGATTGTAGTCTCCATTGACATTCATTCTTGAAGCAAATTGAGACTGATTTACATGTGGTTGGTTATAGCTTCTATTCATCCTTGAAGTAGATTGAACCTGATTTACCTAGTGATTTGCTTTATGCCTTTGCTGATGATTGTCAACCTGTTCACTTCTCCTTGCTGCATCAAGATAGCCTTTGGAGGTTGATGGCTTCTGTGCTTGAGATGCTTCTTTAGTATATCCAAGACCTGTCTTTATTAGAGGAGAACGCTGCACTTTGATAATTTCATCTAAAGTTTCTGATCCTTTCACAAATCTAAGATTGAAAGCTTTTGTTTTCTCAATATCTTTTCTTAGACTCACAATTTCACATTCTAACTTTTCATTGTGTTTTTCCCTTTCAGCAAGTTGGAATGTCAGAGTATCTATAATCATACTCTTTTCTTCTAAACAGATTTTAAGTTTAGAAATTTCTTCATAGAGACTATCTTCATCTAAAGCATCCAAGAAATCATCATCTTCAAAAGCCATCAAAAGTCTATAATCATTACCATATTCATCTTCATCACTATTTGATAAACCATCACTATCTTCATGCATATAGTAGCTCTTCTTACTTACATTCTGTTTTCTATTCCATTTTGTCGGTTCCTTACCTTTATCAAGCTTATCTTTATGAGGACATTTGGCTGCATAATGACCGACTCTTCCACAAGCAAAGCATTTGAAAGGTAGTTTACCTCTAAATCTTCCAGAACCTCGTTGAAGGTTTTTGACAAAGTTTGCTTCTTCCTCTCCTTCTGAAATGTGTCCCAATTCATTGAGCTCTTCTCTTCCTGAAGCCTTGAATGTTGCTTCTCTCATATCTAATGGACCTCCTTTTCTCATTTCAACAGCAATTAGGATTTCGTGCAGTTGTGTCATAGTCATATTCTGAAGATCCTGCTTTTCTTCTATGGCAGAAACTTTTGATTCAAACTTAGAAGACAAGGATCTTAAAACCTTTTCAACTAAAGTAACTTCTTTTATCTCTTCACCCAAGTTTTTCATGCAATTAACAATCTCATCTATACGTAGGAAGTAATGAGCTATACTTTCATCATTATACATTTTGAGAGTTTCATATTGAATTCTAAGAGTTTGTAGTTTTGTACAGTTGACCTGATTGTCTCCTTCATAGCTTAGGACGGTCTTGTCCCATATTTCTTTAGTAGTTTTGAGCTGCATAACCTTGACAAATTCTAATTGTGACAGACTTCCCAATAGTGTATTGACAGCCTTGGAATTTGTTTCATACTAATTTTTACCTGCCTTATCTGTAGGAATTACTGATGGAAATGTATATCCTCCTTCCATGATTTCCCAAACATCTGTTCCAAGAGATTGAAGATAGGCTGTGGTTCTTACCTTCCAATAGATGAAGTTGCTCCCATAAAAAATTGGTGGTCTAATGGATCCCTCTCTTTCGTAGCTGCCCATGATGATAGATCTTCCTTCAAGTGATCAAGATTCTTCTGAAGGACCTGCTCTGATACCAATTGTTGGAAATAATATTGAGAGGGGGGGGTGAATCAGTATTAGAAATTTAACAATATTTCATTTCCATAAACAGATTTATATATGATATTTCTTTTAATGAAACTTGCGTGTATATGCAGTTGTGTTTAGAGCAACCAGCGTATACCTTGCAAACTTATAATTTAGTTAGTTGATATTTAATCTGTGTATCAAAACCATATAACTAGTAATCAGATGCAGTAAACAGAACAAGCAATCACACACATGAACACAAGATATAAGGTGGAAACCCAATGTGGGTGAAAACCACATGCTGCAATCGTCTCTATCTTTCTTTAATAAGAAACTTCTTTTTACAAGTTTTGTACTGTTGTAGCCTTATACCAGTACGTAGGCTTCTACCTGCAGAAGGCTACAACCTTCTTTCGTTTTCCAACTTTTCCTTGAAGGGAGCTACAACCCCCTTAGCTCTTGTACTAGCTAATGTGTTTACTAGTACGTAGGTGTTGACCTACAGAAGGCTACAACCTTCTCTTTTCTTACAGGGACCACGTTTCATAAATTTCCAAACTAGATCCATCAATAACATCAATCAAATATCAAATATATCTGCATTAACCAATCTCCTTTGAACCAACCAAAACTGAATCAAACAATCACTTTTCTGAATGCAATAACCGGAATACAGTAACAATAACTAGAACCCAATCTAGAACCCAGAACACTACAACAACAAATAGAAGTAACTAAAAAATATTTTATGAGACGTACTCTACTTCAATGTGTCGAACTTGTGTTCATACGATGTTATATGAAGGCAAACCTGCGTATACGCTGTTTTGAAATGCCAAACCAGCGTGTATACGTGCCTTTGCTATCCTGAACCTACGTACAGATCTGTAAAAGATGATTTAACCTTTACAACTTATTCAGACATCAGTTATACCCAGATCATCAGATTTACAGATTACGACATGCGCCAATTATTCAGATAAAAGATCAAAACCACACAAAGATACTTTTCTTCAAGCCTTAAGATCTTGACCCATCAATAGAACTTATCCTTCTTCAAGTGCTCAGGTTCCTCCTTGATTCAGATCCAGCTATGCACCATAACCCAATAACCAGTATTCTAGATCTTGCTCTTCCTTAGATATTCAATGCTTGAGTGCCTTTGCCTAATGATCTCCTCCTCCTTTTATAGTCTTAGGCCTTACTCAATACCATGGTCCAAAACCACTTAGAATCAATACCTTGGACCAAATACCTGGGGTCAACACTTCGGACAAGATACCTTGGACCAATACCATGGGTCAAAATACCACAGACCAAAACTAAGTTTTCCAACATGTACGTGCTTTTCCTTGCGTGAAAGTGCATGTATATGCATACACGCATTTTGGTCTACAATCCCACATGTATATGCCGTTTGGTCAAGGGGAACCTGTGTATACCTCTTTTTCTTTCATTCTGTTATCTGTCATCTGAGTGAGTTGCCATCAAGGACAACACCTGTGTCATAGCGCCAAACCTGTGTCATAATGCCAACAGGTTGGATAATAGAAATGGCACACAACAATGCTTCCACATCCTCATCCTTTCTTGAGAGTGCATCTGCCACAACATTTTGCTTCCATTTTTTGTAGATGATTTCAAAGTCATTGATCCGAATTGGATCCTTGAAAATTATCCAAGTTTCTATGACTGTTTCAAATCATGACAGACTTCAAAAAAATCTTATGAACAACGAGCTATCAAGAAGGACCTCTGGACAGTGGCAGTTTGTAGCCAGCATGGAACAATGAGGACCTCGGTCAAAGCACATTAATTGTTGGCCCATGGAGACCGCACAGTGGCACAAACTAGCAATTGGGATGACTAGATCAGAAAACGGAGGCCGTTTCTGATGTGCGATTAGCACAAAGTGCTGATCACACATCGTTGGGAAAAACCCCTCGAGAAGGAAAAGCCTTGAGCGCTCGGTCACAAGGGAAGCCAAGAAACCGTGGGAAAAGCGCTAAAACAACAAGTGGGTTTGTTATAGACATATTTGGGTACTACAACCCCAAACTAATATGTCCATAAACTAAGGGCTCCTTAAGTCCCTAAAAGTGTTGTTTCATACCCTAAAAGGTCATGGTCAACTGATTACATCATTTCCCAGAAGTTCAACTTGAAAAACTACTGAGAACTGGCCAAAACTGGACCATACAGATTGTTCCATGGGCAAGGTGCGATGCATATCGACTGCCTAACTGGCCAGGTGTGATTTATACTGAAATTGACTTTTTTGGGGTGCAATGAGTGAGAATAGACAAATGGCAGAGACAGTTTCCAAGGTGTATAATCATGGAATCTTCCAAAAACTTCTCTTGTGACACTTGCCTCTCTGAATTCACCCAGAGATGAGTAAGAGATCATAAAATCTCCAAGTGGAACCAAGAACTATCAGTGGAATGACACTAATCAAAAACTCAGAGCTAACTCACACCCTTGCAAGACATCTATAAATGGATCCCTCATCTGAGAGATCTAGAGGCCGGAATTTTGTATTTTGTAAGTGTTGTTGGTTTGTTGGTGAGAAGAGACATTGCATTGTTGGATGATTTGCTTGTTCATGAGGTGAAGAGGGCCTCTACAACTGGGAGGATGATGCTGGATCAGACAGCTAGGTTGTAATCCTCTCTTACATTACTATTAATAAAGTTCTTTGAGTTTTCCTCCATATAATCTTGTATTTGTGAATATTATTGTTTATGAGTGCAATTGTATGGTCAATGTGTTTCTAATTCTGCATTGTTTATGATGTTTTAAATAGAGATGCTTTCATAGTTTGCTGTTACTTTGACTCTACAGGTACTCTTTGAAGCGGGACAAGTAGGAGAGGAGTGGCAAATTCTATCAAGGAAAGGAGAAATCAAGCTAGGATCAAAGCGGAAGATCTAGGTTGGTCCTCTTTTCTTCTCTTCCATCTATCACACTTAAAGGAACTCTTGAAAAGCTTTCATTGTTTGTTTCTAAGATAGCTACCCGTCTTAGTGGGACTAGCAGTTCAAATCGACACTAGTTTTCTCTTAATCAAAATGGAAACTCCACTGGGGAAAAATGGGAAGAAAACTTGAAGAACTCTATTGGTAGCAAGTTGCTCTTGAACATGACACTTTTACTCCATCACTGTGATTGATTTGGGTTGGGTTTTTCCGTTCACCGGCACCATTAGTCTGCCGTGCCATCCATGAGGTTAACTCTACCAAGTCCATATCAGTGTCGCCAATATGTTCAAGAGAAGTCATTTAGAGAATTCACCATCCAGCAAATGCCTCATCCACTGCATTACATCCACTCTTCATTTTTCATGGCCGCCATTCCTGAACCTTATATCATCAGATCGTTTTCACCTCCACAAAAATCATTTTCTCCGTTTCGCGTCGTAGATGTGGGATACATCAAGGCCCTCCTACGACATGTCACTTCTTGTCGACGTCAGCTCATTGTCCAAGAAGTTGACTTAGAAACAACCCTTTTAGTACTTTGAAACTTGCATGCCTCAATGGCAAGTTTCTCACTTCCAGCGACAGGTTTACATCAATGACCTTTGACCAAAATACTTTGCGTGGTGTTTGGCATCAGCTCATATATTCACACCACATGAATTGTACTATAGTAACTTGAGGGTCATCATCATTATCGGTGACTCCTCTCGCATCTGTTAACAGCTTACATCATTGGCTGGTAATCAGGTAATGTCTTTCCATGTTCGACTTCAGAACATCTTTTCAGATGGATCGACTTGTACATTGGGTGAAGATTGGATGAGTTTTTAAGACCCCGGATCTAGTTTCATCCATCTGGGTTGCGATATATTTAGGAAAATAAAGACATCAATTGTACACAGAAGCTGGACAAATAGTCATCTAAGCCAGGGAATATTACTCTTCATGCAAAGAATCACCAGTCTGCAACAACAGACGATTGTCTATCCTATGTACATGAAAATGAATTTATAAAGCTGAGCATGGGAATGCCTACCTCAGCTAGATCATAAAAATAATATGATTATAATGTACGGTATTGTATCTTATACAGGTCACCTTACAGTACGAATACCTCAAATCCTCATGAATAAAGCATTTCACCCGACATCAGAAGATTTACGACCTCATGCTTTAGGGGGTAGCTGTTATAGACATATTTTGGCACTGCAACCCAAAACTCATATGTCCATAAACTAAGGGCTCCTTAAGTCCCTAAAAGTGTTGTTTCATACCCTAAAAGGTCATGGTCAGTTGATTACATCATTTCCCAGAAGTTCCACCTGAAAAACTACTTAGAACTGGCCAAAACTGGACCATACAGATTGCTCCATGGGCAAGGTGTGATGCATACTGACTGCCTAACTGGACAGGTGTTATGCATACTAAAATGGCCTTCTGTGGGGTGCAATGAGCGGGAATAGACAAATGGTAGAGACAGTTTTCAAGGTGGATGATCATGGAATCTTCCAGAAACTTCTCCTATGACACTTGCCTCTTTGAATTCACCCAGGGATGAGTAAGAGATCATAAAATCTCCAAGTGGAACCAAGAACTATCAGTGGAATGACACTAATCAAAAACCTAGAGCTGACTCACACCCTTGCAAGACATCTATAAATGGATCCCTCATCTGAGAGATCTAGAGGCTGGGATTTTTTATTTTGTAAGGAAGTGTTGTTGGTTTGTTGGTGAGAAGAGACATAGCATTGTTGGGTGATTTGCTTGTTCATGAGGTGAAGAGGTCTTCTACAATTGGGAGGATGATGCTGGATCAGAATGCTGGGTTGTAATCCTCTCTTACATTACTATTAATAAAGTTCTTTGAGTTTTCCTCCATATAATCTTGTATTTGTGAATCTTATTGTTTATGAGTGAAATTGTATGGTCAATATGTTTCTGATTACACATTGTTTATGATGTTTTAGATAGAGATGCTTTGATAGTTTGCTGTTACTTTGACTCTACAGGTACTCTTTGAAGCGGGACAAGTAGGAGAGGAGTGGAAAATTCTATCAAGGAGAAATCAAGCTAGGATCAAAGCAGAAGATCCAGGTTGGTCCTCTTTTCTTCTCTTCCATCTATCACACTTAAAGGAACTCTTGAAAAGATTTCATTGTTTTTTTCTAAGACAGCTACCCATCTTAGTGGGACTAGTAGTTCGAATCAACACTATTTTTCCCTGAAACAGGGTCCCGCGCTCCAAAACAGGTGGAATATCGGAGGCATTTAGGGTGGTAAGCGAGTTTGGCCGACGACCCAATAATTCCATACGTTGAATGACGCGTGTCTGGTGGATGAGAGAGAAAACCACTGTCATCGCAGGCTAATGTTCGAGCAAGTCACCCGTGCGATAAGAGTGATAACTGTAGGATCTAGAGGCCTTAGATCTAACGGCGGAGATTGCACCCGATGGGAGACCGGATTTGACGGGAAGAATAAGCTAAGGCATATAAAGGTTTGAAGTCCAATTTGATTTTTGAGTTGGCAGATGAATCATTTCACAAAGTAACCGAAATAATGAACCGTTCAAGGAAGAGCTGGTGCTCAGTTCGTGAGAGGACAAGTGGCCACCTCCTGTGAAATGTTACATAGTGGCGATGACACAGAAGCAAGGAATTCCAAGTGAATAGAGGTAGGTGAACCGAAGGGACGGAAGAGGAAGCAAATAGTCAAGGGATGGATTGGCTTTAAGCCATGAACAGATAGAGAATAGAAAGAGGGAGACAGAAGCAGACAATGAGATAGAAGAGCAAGAAGCAGAGAACAAAAGTCGATCTAACCTGTAGAGCTAAGTCAGCATCAAGTAGACAGAATCGAGAAGGCTTGAGAGGTTCAAGCAATCCCTGTGAGGATATCGGTCGGGAACTGAGTACCAAATTGGACTCATCCCATTAAGACCAATTGAGGTCGATACTTGGTAAGGGGGAGTCTGTGTACTCTAGTGGCTTGGGGAATCCAAGTACCACCCTACTAAGCATCATTTGTTACAGGAGACTCAAATTGAGCTCCTCATTGTAAAAACTCTGCTTAAGACACAATAAAAGAAGGCCACCACTAAAATCTGGACCAGGAGACATAGCCCAGGAGGATTGGGTGAACTCCTTATTAATTTGTTGTGTTTTTTCATTTGCTTGCTGTGTTACTCTTACTATTTTCCAATGCCTGTGTATTTCGCAATCTTATCGATCTGTTGCTTAAAATAACATAGGCACACCCATACATGAGTCTGTAATACCTACATTAATTAATTGAGATCATACAAGTGATTTTCAAATCAAGTGGTATCAAATCTTTAGGCTGTTAAGGTTAGACAAGCTTGTGTTGGATTTAGCTGTTGAATGCTAACTAGATCAAAGCTCAAATTAGGAGAAGGAGAGTTGGTCGAAACTAATCCTGAGATTGGAAGAGTCTATCCTTAGAAGACAATGTCAGAGGAAGGTTCTGTGGGGCCAGACCCTCAATTTATAGATAGTTTCCTAGCCATAAGGTCCATGGTAGAGGAAATTTATAAGGATTTTAGAAAACATAAAGATGAAGACTCATTAGGCTCTAAACAAGATAAAGGAGAAGAAGATTCTCTCCTCCATGACCACTCGAAAGGCAAAGGGAAGGAAGAAAACTTTCTCACGCCTCCTAATAGCCCTGAACATAAAAAGAAGACATCTTTGATTAAACTAGATGTTAAATTTGATTTACCCATATATGATGGAGAGTTGAATGCAGAAAAGTTGGACAATTGGATCAGACAAATTGATGTTTATTGCAGAGTGTAGAGTATTGATTCAGACAAGAGCAAGATTCAGCTGGCTAGCCTACGCCTTGGAGGCACTGCCTTGGTTTGGTGGGAATGTAGGACTCAAGCAGACATGAAAAGACTTGGTAAGACTCTTTCTGTCTGGAGTGAATTTGTTTCTGCAATAAAAAAGCAGTTCTATCCACTAGCCTACATGTAGCAAGCCATGATGAGCTGGCAAACTCTTCGTTAGTTGAAAGGGAAAAGTGTACAGGGTTACACTCAAGAATTTAGGAAGAGAGCATTGATTCTAGGAATCTCATTAGACTCACTTGAGACTCTCTTGAAGTACATCGGTAGTCTACATAGCTACATGAGGCACACTATCCTCATGTTTAATCCCACTAGTATAGATGAGGTATTTGTTCAAGCTACGCATCTAGAAGCTAGAGGAAAGAATGGAAACCTAGAAGTTGGGGGATCATCCCAACCAACTGCAAGAAAGAATAAGGAGAAAAGAAAATAGAAATGGAAAGCAAGGAAGGCCAATACTGCATAGAAAAGCAAGTCTTCATGCATTCACTATAAGAAGGATGGGCATGATGATGAGAACTGTTGGATTCTGCATCCGGAGCTGAGACCTAAGAAGTTCGAGGGCAAGAAGAAGAAGATTGTTGCAACTATTTAGAAAGATTTGGGGTTGGACTTAGGAGATGAAACAACCATTGCAGCCACAAGTATAAAAGGTAAGAATTCTGAAGCATCTACTAGTAATTCTGCACAATCTACTATTGATGAAGAAAATGAGAGAAAAATACATGAGCTTTTCCATATTCGAGTTATTTCCAAAAATCAAAAGATTGATACTTTGTTTGATAGTGGCTCACAAGTAAATTTAATTTCTGAAGCAATTGTAAAGAAGTTGGGATTACTGACTACACCTCACAAGAAACCATATCCATTAGGATGGTTAAGTGATAAAGCACAACTACAAGTGACTAGACAATGCAAACTCAAGTTTTCTTTTGGGTCAGTATTTGTAGATGAGGTTGAGTTAGACATAATTCCTTTAGATATATGTGGAATTGTTTTAGGAAGTCCTTACTTGTATGACATAAAAGCTATTTTCTATAGAGCTGAGAATAAGTATCTACTCGTTAAAGATGGAATCAAATACTTTGTAAGAGCTCATAAGCTCAAGAATAATTACACTCTCATAAACTCAGGGCAGATGAAACGAATGATAAATTCATGCAAACAATTTTTACTGATGGTTGTAAAGGAAAAGAAACCTGATAAAACCAATGTATTTGAGGGCTGTGATGCTAAACAGAAAGCTGATTTAGAAAAAGTTATTTCAAAGTATGATATCTTGTTTCAAGAACCTAAAGGTCTACCACCCAAAAAGGAAATAGTACATGAAATTAATTTGTAGCAAGATGCTCCATTGCCTAACATTGGAATGTAGAAGTTGTTCACTTTAGAGAATGCAGAAATCAAGAAACAGGTGTAGGAGTTGCTCGAGAAGGGGTTCATCAGACCTAGCACATCATCAAGTCAGATACCTTGCATAGTGGATATCATCAAGTCAGAGTTGCAGAGCAAGATGCATGGAAGACTGCTTTCAAAACGAAGCAGGGATTGTATGAGTGGCTAGTTATGCCTTTTGGCTTAACTAATGCTCCTGCTACTTTCATGAGAATAATAAATGATGTACTTAGACCTTTTCTTGATGATTTTGTTATTGTATATCTATATGACATTCTAATATTTAGCAAAACATGAGAAGAACATTTAAAGCATGTTAAGCAGACACTAGATGTTTTGAAAAGAGAAAAACTTTATGTTAAACTCTCAAAATGTGAATTTGGAAAAACATATTTGAATTATTTGGGACATATAGTAGGGGGTGGTGAATTGAAGATAGATCCCTCTAAGGTGGCAGTCATTGTAAACTAGTTAATCCCAAATCTGCTACAGAAGTTAGGAGCTTCTTAGGAGTAGCACAGTATTGGAGAAAGTTCATTTCTAACTTTTCCTTAATTGCAGCTCCCTTACATGCTTTAATATGATTGAAAAAGGTGTTTTAGTGGGGAGGCAAACAGCAGAAAGCCTTTGACACCTTGAAGGAAAAGATTAGTACAACACGAGTACTAGCACTGCCTGATATTCAAAGACCCTTTGAGATCCAAACAAATTCCAGTGACTATGCCATGGGAGCAGTGTTGATACAAAATGGTAAACCCATATGTTATCATTTTGAGACATTTAATTCTGCAGTAGTTAACTATCCTACATATGATAAAGAATTGTATGCATCAGTACAAAGTGTGAAAAAGTGGAAACATTACTTAATGGGCAAAGAGATAGTAATACATATGGATCATCAACCACTTCAATATCTACACTCCCAAACTAAGTTGCAACAATCAAGACACTATAGATGGATGGGTTTTCTACAACAGTTTCATTTAGTCATCAGATATAAAAGGGGCATACACAATAAAGTTGTAGATATGTTATCTAGACCCATTATAAATGCATCTACTATACTTAAGCATAATTATGTGTTACATGAGAGCTACATTGAACAATATGCTCAAGATATAGACTTTAAAGATGTATATGCAACTTTAAGTCAAGGCAAACGAGTAGAAGAATTGGATTATCATATTAAGGACCGACTCCTATATCATTGTGGGAAGTTATGCATTCCACAAACTGAAAGAGTAAAGATAATTTGAGAAGCACACACTTCTCTAATATCATGTCACTTTGGGGTAAGTAAAACAGTTGCACAGCTGCAAAGGTTTTGTTATTGGCCAAAAATGAACGAGACAGTTTCTAGATATGTAAGAGGGTGTACTATGTGTGCTAAAAGCAAGCCCAACAATAGAAAACTAGGCTTGTACACTCCATTACCAGTACCTTCTCATCCTTGGGAAAGTGTTTCCATGGACTTTGTTGGAGGACTGCCCAAATCTAGGAAAGGTCATGATTATTTGTATGTTGTTATGGATAGGTTCAGCAAAATGTGTATTTTGATACCTTGTAATAAGCAGATTACATCTGAACAAACTGCAAAACTGTTCTTTCAACATGTATGGGTTCATTTTGGATTACCCACTTCCATTATATCTAATAGAGACACCCGATTTTTGGGAAAGTTTTGGTCAAGTCTATGGGAACTGATGGACACCAAACTGAAGAAAAGAACAACTTTCCATCCACAAATCGATGGCCAGACAGAAGTAGTCAACAAGACAGTAATCCAGTTACTCAGAGGATATTACAGAAAACATCCTAAGCTTTGGGATGAACATTTGTGTTATGTGCAACATGCTTACAACAGAGCCAAAAAATCTTCTACACAGAGATCTCCTTTTGAGACCTATTTTGGTTTTACATCTAGGTCACCCTTGGATTTTGTCTTTGGTAAGGACACAACAGTTGAAGGACATAGCGATGTGGACAAGGCAACTAGGTTCATTGAACAAATCCAAGAGATCCACTAGGCAGTACAGGAACAGCTGGAAAAGAGCTAGGCCAAATACAAGGCAAGGAATGACAAGCATCGGATGGAGCATAGTTTTCAGGTTGGTGATCAAGTTTGTTTGTATATTAGCAAGGACAGGATGCAAGGTGAAGGTAAAAAGCTAAATCCTATCACGTATGGACCTTTCAAGATACTTGAGAAAATTGGTGAGAATGTTTTTCACCTTGATCTACTAGCTTACATCCACATCTACTTAGTCGTAAATGCAGATAGCTTGAGATTGTTTGAACCTTCACTAATTGAGGATCCCGAAGAGCAGAGTCAATTGCCTTCTATTGATGACCTACTACCTGAATATCTTAATGAGTTGTAGGAAGACACAGTTCTGGATAGGAAGGTGAGAATGACACGCAGGGGAGATGTTGAGTACCTCAGAATTGGGCTCAGGGGTTCAAAGCCAAGCAGTGCAAAATGGATAAAGATTGGACAAGTGAGACAATTGTACCCTCACTTAGTTGATGCTTGAAAACCAACTTTTGGTGGTCCAAAAGATTTTTCAGTGGGAAGGCCGTGATTCGAATTGGATCCTTGAAAATTATCCAAGTTTCTATGACTGTTTCAAATCATGACAGACTTCAAAAATCTTATGAACAACGAGCTATCAGGAAGGACCTCTGGATAGTGGCAGTTTGTAGCCAGCATAGAACAACGAGGACCTCGGTCAAAGCGCGCTGACCGTTGGCCCATGGAGACCGTGCAGTGGCACAAACTAGAAATTGGGAAGACCAGATCAAAAAATGGAGGTCGTTTCTGATGCACGATTACATCGCTGGGCAAAACCCCTCAAGAAAGAAAAGCCCTAAGCACTCGGTCACAAGAGAAGCCAAGAAACCGTGGGAAAAGCGCTAAAATGACACGCGAGTCTTGCGCTCCAAAACTTGCGGAATATCGGAGGCATTTTAGGTGGTAAGTGGGTTTGGTCGATGGCATAGTGATTCCATACGTTGAATGACGCGTGTCTGGTGGATGAGAGAGAAAACCACTCTCATCGCGGGCTAACATTCAAGCAAGTCACCCGTGCGATAAGAGCGATAATCGTAGGATCTGGAGGCCCCAGATCTAACAGCGGAGATTGCACCCGATGGGAGACCGGATTTGACGGGAAGAATAAGCTAAGGCATATAAAGGTTTGAAGTCTGATTTGACTGTTGAGCTGGCAGATGAATCATTTCACAAAGTAACCGAAATAACGAACCGTTCGAGGAAGTGTTGGTGCTCAGTTTGTGAGAGGAAAAGTGGCCACCTCCTGTGAAACGCTACATAGTGGCGATGACACAGAAGTAGGGAATTCCAAGCGAACAGAGGCAAGCGAACCGAAGGGACAAAAGAGGAAGCGAACAGTCAAGGGACGGACTGGCTTTAAGCCATGAACAGATAAAAAGCAGAAAGAGGGAGACATAAGGAGACAGTGATATAGAAGAGCAAGAAGCAGCGAACAAAAGTCAAGCTGACCTGCAGAGCTAATGTAGCAATGAGCAGACAGAACAGAGAAGGCTTGAGAGGTTCAAGCAATCCCTGTGAGGATATCGATCGGGAACTGAGTACCAAATTGGACTCATACCATTAAGACCAGTTGAGTTTGAGACTTGGTAAGGGGGAGTTTGTGTACTCTAGTGGCTTGGGAAATCCAAGTACCACTGTACTAAGCATCATCTGTTATAGGAGACTCAAATTGAGCTCCTCATTGTAAAAACTCTACTTAAGACACAATAAAAGAAGGCCACCACTGAAAGCTAGACCAGGAGACGTAGCCCAGGAGGATTGGGTGAACTCCTTATTAATTTTTTGTGTTTTTGCATTTTCTTGTTGTGTTTCTCTTACTGTTTTCCAATGCCTGTGTATTTCGCAATCTTATCAATCCATTGCTTAAAATAACATAGGCACACCAGTACATGAGTCTGTAATACCTACATTAATTAACTGAGAGCATACAAGTGATTTTCAGATTAGTCATAACCCAACATATTTGTGACGTATTTTTGTTTCTCTTCCGAGGATAATTTTTGTTCTAAAAAGTATTTAATACTATCATGATCTGTTTTTACCTTGAAGTGTCTTCCCATTAGGTAAGGTCACCATTTCTTAAGTGCATGTAGTATTGCCAACATTTCCTTCTCATAAATAGCTTTCTTGAGGGACATTTGTTTGTATGTATGTAACCATAAAAATACCCAATCACCTACATCAAAACTTCTTTCATTGCGATGTTGATCTTCTTGTTGTTTCATTCGATTCTACACCAAAGTGGCGTTATCCTTTAAAAGTTGGAGAACTTGTTGTTGATGCTCGATGTGATCTTTCATTTCTTGAATCTTTTTCTTCTTGATATGTCCTTGTATATTTAGAGTTTGAGGAGTGGTAATTTCTTCCAGTGCATTAGAAGATATGGTCAGATTCATTTCTTGATGCTCTATGTGATCTTTCACTTCTTGAACATTTTTCTTCTTCATATGTCCTTCTATCTTGATAGTTTGAGGAGTGGTAATTCTGGCCATTGCATTACAAGATATGGTCAGATTCATTTCTTCTTTCTTGATGTGGTATTTCACTTCTTGAACCTTTTTCTTCTTGATATGTCCTTCTACCTTAAGAGTTTGAGGAGTAGTAATTATTTCCAATGCTTTACAAGATGTAGTCGGATTCATTTCTTCTTTCTCCGGGGTTGGTTCCTAGTGTATATACTCTTCTTTTGATGTTTCTTGATCCTTTTCTTCCTCCTCTCCACAATCAATGTAAAATAATTTCTTCTCAGCAAACTTATGACCTTTAATGTATTTTTTATCACAATTGTAACAAAGCCCTTTTTCTCTTTTTTCTTCCAATTGTTGTGGTGTAACCCTTGTAGGTTGTGGAAAGCTAGGAGAAACAACACTTCCATATTTATAGTTGTGAGGGGTAGACTTCCTTGCCATAATTTTTCTTTCCACTTTGTAACAAATCCTTTTTCTCTTTTTTCTTCCAATTGTTGTGGTGTTGCTCTAAAAAAGGTGTTGCTCTTTGTATCCTCATAATGTGCTATAATTTCCTTCGTGAAAATTGACCACGTAACAAGTGGTTTATGAGAACAAAGTCCTTTATACCATAAAAATTGATCTTTTTCTAAATATGAAGATGCAATACATACCTTTTGTAATAGTGGTACACCATGTAGATCAAAATATTTCTCCATCTGTAGTATCCAATTTACCGAATCCTCGCCATCAAACTTCCTCATCTCACTTTTTCTTGATTTTAGGAGCTCGATCTTGAAACGACCGTAAATTTGTAATTTCAAATCTCCAAGTTCTGAAATCTCTTCCTGCGGTAGCTCTCTGAGTTCTATTTCTAACCTCGCAAGTATGACTAGAATTTGATTATCCAAGAAAGAGTTATGCCAAATCTCCTATGGTGACCTGATTATAGACTAGTTCAGTAGAGAAAACTTGTACGACGTGCCACATCTCACTGTTTCAACCTTAGTACCTGAAACTGATATATAAAAGACTACAAGAAGTCCTCTTTCTGCAACTTCTTACGAAATTTCAATTTGATGCTCAAAGAGAAAATTATGACAATTCTCCCTAGGTTTCCTATTTAGGATGTAATTAGGGACCTGCAAAAACCCTAAATGTCTCAGATTATATCTCCGAAAATATAGTGAGACAAGATCTGAAATTCAGATGCAAGGTTCAGATCAATTTCTTCTCAAATGGTTTTTTTTTTTTTTTTTTTTTGCTTCTGAAACTTCGTAGCGAAAATGCCACGATGACCTATTTGGAGTAGCAAAACTCTAGAATCCACAGCTTTGATACCAAATGTTATTAAACAACCTCACAAAAAGATAGAAAAGATAGATGAACGCCTTAGAAATAAGCCTCTTCGAGGGGGCAACCTCCTTTACATTACACAAATGAACAATTCTTCGATGATACAAATGACAAGATTTCCTTTCTATATATAGGAGTCTAGGGGGTCATAATATAATTAGAGCCAACATAACAATAATAATGTTAGGGCACAATAATAACAATATGGGGACTACATGGGAACACCAATATAATAAGGGGGTTGTACTAATAACAATAAGGGGTTACACTAGTAGTATAGGGACCTAACATTGACCCTCCTTCAAAGCCAAAACGATACATTATTGTGTGCACTGATTATTTGACTAAGTGGGCTAAAACCAAGGCAATTAAGGTAGCAAGAGAAGCGAAGGTGGCTGAGTTCCTAAGGGATAATGTATTCTACAAATTTTGGTACCCTAGGGAGCTAGTCACAGACTAAGGTAACTAGTTTACCTCCAACATGATTGAAGACTTGCTCAACCATCACAAGATCAAGCATAGAACCTCCACTCCCTATCATCCACAAGTTAATGGGCAAGTGGAGGTGACCAACAGAGCACTAGAGGGCATCTTGACCAAAGTGGTGAGTAGTAGTAGGAAGGATTGGGTAGAAAAACTAGTTGAGGCCACCTATAATACCACATGGAAGACCACCATTGGATTCACACCCTATGAGCTAGTTTATGGGAAAAAGGCCTTGTTGTCCATTGAATTTGAATATAACACATTAAGGATGGAAACCCAACTAGATCTAGATCTCAGCAGTGCACAGAAAGAGAGATTGTTCCAGTTGAATGGTTTGGATGAATTTAGAATGTAGGCCCTCCTACATACAGAGGTAGTTCAACTTCAGAGGAAGATCTGGCATGATAAAAATATCAAGGAGAAGAAATTTCAGGAAGGCGATTGGGTGTTTTTACATGATTCTAGGTATAAATACTTCAAGGGCATGTTAAGGACAAGATGGCTCAGACCTTATGTTGTGGAAAGATGCCATGATAATGGTTCAGTGCAAATCAGAACCATAGATGAGGAAGCCATTCCTTTGCTTGTTGATGAAAACTGATTGAAAATTTACAAGAGACCTTTATTGAAACAAGATTTCATTGATGATATCAATAAAACAATGATGATAGTGGAGCAAGTTCTAGCTCCTCCCTCATCAAATCATTGAGAAAAAGAAAAAAGAATAAGGACTCAGGTGAAAACCTCCATGAGGCACCTGAGTCCCATCATTGGGTTGAAAACCTCTTGAGGCAGCTCAGTGGTGTCAAAACAAAAACAAAAAAACAAAAAGAAGAAAAAGAGAATAAGAAATATCCTTGGGTGAAAACCTTTCTTGAGGTGCCCAGGGAAAATAGCTAGGGTGAAAACCTCTCAGAGGTAGCCTAGTTGTTTTTCAAAAAAAAAAAAAAAATTAATCATGAAATTTCCATTTGCAAGTGGGCAAGAAGGATGATCAAGGAGAAAAAGAGGATCCCAAGGAGACCCCTGCCACTCACATATTTATTTTTTCACTCATTACCATGCATCCCTCCATCATTTCTATCGTTTTTTCACTCCATTGCTTCAGTTTATAAAAAGATTGTGTTTTCTATAGGATCCCCTAAAAACCTACAAGATGATCCTATAGGAATTACCGTGACCCAAAAATCCTATAGGAATTAGTCCGAAGGAAAATGATGGACTTGCTAGGCCCCTTAAATTCACCCTCTTCATCATCCATCACCACACCTTGTCCACCATCATCATCCCTGCACTCACCATAAAAATCATTTTCAAGAGTATTTTTTTTCCTAGTCTTCAAAAAAAGGGAAACAGAGAGGAATAAAGAGCATCACCTGAATATTCCTTGCTCTCCACACTCCCACTCCTTATTTCCATCCATTTCACGATCTTCACAATCCCAACAAGAAAAATGATCAAAGAGTTCTGAGGGAGAAGCAACTACAGGACATCTTGTAGGAAATCCTGTAGCAGCCTATCCCACATAATACCAATCACACCAGCAACAAGCCTTTAGCATGATGATCTAGGAACTCCAAAGTAGCAGCATCATATCTTCAACCATAGGTACCTACAAAAACAAAGAAGCCATTAGCAAACAACAAGAGGAGGAAGAAGAATAGCATGCAGCAAATACACACAGCAACACCTCTGGTCTTCGACAACTGCAGCATAGCATTGGAACCACAGGTAAGTATCTCGCTCGCTCTCTCATATGCATCATGTAGTAAAAAATTGTAAGGGTTACGAGATATTTGGTTTATAAGTGAAAAGGTAGCCAACTAACTTGGCCACCTTCAATCAGTAAACACATGCACAACTGGGTGTCCTCTCACACATGGTTGCAGTCAACTCAAAGACAGAGAAGGAGTAGGACAAAAGCAGTTAAAACTACAGATCCATAAGGTGGGAGCTGATTACGAGGAGTGGGAAATGATGAGGTGGTAGTGGGGACCAATGGTCCAAAAATGGAAACATACCTTTGCTGCCATCACACCACCTCACCCTGAATCACCATAAGAGGAAATAAAACATCGTTCCCATGCATTCATGCATTTCACTTCCTCGAAACTCACTCACTCAGGTCGCTCTCATACCCAGGCAACCCACCAGAAGCAAAAATCCACCATTTCACGGCATCAGAATTCCTACAGGATTGCATAGGAATTCCTACAGGATACATAGAGACTGTCTATAAGATTGGCAGAGAAGAATTCAGAAGGGATATCACGGGAGTTGGCCACTGTAGGTAATATAAAGAGGTAGGCTCTATAATTACATCCCTCTTTTCAAGTAAATGAACCAAGAATCCTCTAAGTTTGAGTGAATTTAGCAACTGTGTAAAGGGAATTACATACACAATCATCTCTGTTTTGGTTCTGCATTTGAAAAATTGTTTCAACCCTCTCATTTTCTCCTCAAACTTCACCAACAAGATGATAGGAGGGTTTAATAGGAGAGAACCCACCAACACTGTGAGAATCCAACAACACCCTGAAGTGCTTGAAATCTTCACAAGACATAATTGGATGGGGTTTTTCGAAAAATTCAGAGGGTATGATGATGAGGTGGCTCAAGAATTTGCTCTCTCCCTCACTCCACTCACTAGAATCCATGCCACTGTTGTAATAAGGGGCCTCACTATAGATCTCACCCCTGAGCTCATTAGCAGAGTCACCACACTCCCCCTAGGAATACCATGGAGAAAAGAAGACAAAGGAGATAGCCAGGTTGCCAAAAGAAAATTCTTTTTAGAAGGTGAGGAACCCACTGAGGACAAAAATGGAGTAAGGAGGGAAATTCTACCATATCCATGGAATGAGGTAGGCTACCAACTGATCAAATACATCTCATGTGAGGGTAGGTATAGTGTGGTCTATGGCTATCATTTCAGGATCCTTGAAGAATTAAGATTTGGAGCAGAAACACCCCCTCACCAAAGGCTCAGCATACCATACTTCCTGCTTCAATCACTCATAGACTCAAGCATCAAAGTGAAGGAGGGAAATTCCCAATAGTTAGCTCACCATGGGTTGATTAGGATCCTCATAGAATATGCCCTCCAAAACCTCAGAACTCCTATAACATGGTCAGTTTTTAGAGACATGCCAGTAGAGGATGACATCAAAGCTCTCACTTATGATGTTAGTCCTACTATCAGTGAAGAGGAAGTAAAACAGGAAGAGGAAGATACAGAAGGAGAAAAGGATGAGATGGATGAAGAAGGAACTAACACAAAGGAACATGATGAAGATGAAGAAGAAGAGGGAGAAGAGAAGGAGGATGATGAAGAAACAGAGGAGGAAATTAGTGTTACAGGGAAAAGTGTCTACTCAGAACTGCTTATCCCACAAAGGTGTGACAGCTGCCTTAGAAACAAACAGAGTAAAGCTACTTTCGTTTTTCCCTTATGAATTATAGATAGAGAGGAAAAAAAAGACCAACCTCTGTCTTGCGCTAATCTCCTGATTTGATTCCTCTCTTCCTTGATAGTCTTTCGCTACTTGTTCCCTTGCACGCCCAGCTTCACAAAGTACCTGCAAGATCACAGTAGCATAGCACTATACAGAGACATGGATCTATAATCATAAACAATCTAGGATCAGATGAAAATTGACCATACAAATGCAACAAACATCAATGACACAAGAGTATGGAGGAAAACTTGAATAGCTTTTATTGATAAACAAGAAAGAGCCAAGAGGAGTTATAACCAGTTGTTCTGACCCAGCATCAACCTCTCAGCAAGGAAGCCCCTCTTCACCTCATACAAAGCTTAGATCACCCAAAAATTTGATGTTTGTCTCAAGAAACCAACAACAATTCCTTACAATATGCAAAATTCCAGCCTCTGGATCTCTGGGATGAGGGATCCATATATAGATATCTGTAATGGAGATGTGTCAGCTCATGATTTGATTAGTGTCTTCCCTCTGATAGTTCTTGCTTCCACTTGGAGATTGATGATCTCTAACTCATCCTTGGTCGAATTCAGAGAGGCAAGTGTCACAGGAGAAGTTTTTGGAAGCTTCCATTGCCTCTCCACCTCGCGGAATGACACTGCCATTTGTCATTTCTCGCCCATCGCACCCCATAGAAGGGCTTTTTGACATGCAATGCACCCACACAGTGTACTTAGGTGAGATGCAACGCACTTGGCCAGTGGAGCAGCTGAAATGATCCTGTTTTGACCAATTCTGAGCAGTTTTTCATGGAGAACTTCTGGGAGAAGTTGTAATCTGTTGACCTTGTTCCTTTAGGGGTTAGAACAACACTTTTAGGGACTTAGGAGCCCTTGGTTTATGGACATTTTATGCTTGGGGTTGTAGTGCCCAAAAATGTCTATAATAGTTGCCCCCTAAAGCATGAGGTCGTTAATCTTTTGATGTCGGGTGAAATGCTTTATTATGAGGATCCGAAGTTCTTTCAAGCTGGGAGGAGACCTGTAATAAGATACAATACAATACATTATCTTCATGATATTTTCATGATCTAGCTGAGGCAGGCATTCCCATGCTCAGCTTTATAAATTCATTTTCATGTACATAGGACAGACAATCGTCTGAGTGTAGACTAATGATTCTGATAGAGCCATCATCCCTTTGATTGGATGATTATCTGTGCAGCAATGATGTACATTTGATGTTTTTATTTTCCTGAATGTATATCGCAGCCTAGATGGATGAAACTAGATCCAGGGTCTTCAATCTCGTTCGATCTTCACTCGAAGTACAAGTCTATCCATGTGAGAAATGTTCTGAAGTCGAACATGGAAAGACATCGCTTGATTACCAGCCAATGATGTAAGCTGTTAACAAGCGCGAGAGGAATCATCGATAATGATAATGACCCTCAAGGTACTGCAGTACAATTCACGTGGTGTGAATAAAGGACTTGGCGTTGAACACCACGCAAAATCTTTCGGTCGAAGGTCATTGATGTAAACCTGTCGCCGGAAGTGAGAAACTTGCCATTGAGGCATGCAAGCTTCAAAGTACTGAATGGGGTGTTCCTAGATCAAATTCTTGGATAATGAGCTGATGTCGACAAGAAGCGATCCGTCACAGGAGGGCCTTAATGAATCCCACATCAATGACACGGAACGGAGCAAATGATTTTAATGGAGGTGAAAACGATCTGGTGATATAAGGTTCAGGGTGGCGGTCATGAAAGAATGGAGTATAAATTTATTGTAGTGGGTGAGACACAGGTGAATTCTCTGAATGACTTCTCTTGAACATATCAGCGACACTGACGCGATGGATTGGTAGCATTAACCCCAAATGTGGATGGTATGATGGGACCATGGTGATGTGACCGGTGAATGAAACAACCCAACCCGACTTGGATGCAGAGTGAAAGTGTCATGTTCAAGAGCGACTTGCTACCAACAAAGTTTCTTCAAGTTTTCTTCCCAATTTTTCCCCAGTCATTACTGACCAGTACCTCTTTATTTTTATCAAGCTTGAGGAGGATAACATATGCTTGTTATATAATTTGCCCTTCGGGCAAACCCATCGCTATGTTTTAACGAGCCTAGCGATAGTGAAACTCGTTCTCGTCTATAGACAAGTTTGTCGCTATTAAAATTTTAACGAGTTTAACGACAAATATAACTCGGTCCTTTTCAATTTTAGAGAGTCTGAAAAGGAACGTAAAGGAAACTCCAAAATTCCTTTTTCGTCATCTAATCCCTTAAGTCCGAAAAAGTATAAAACAATACAGAAGGGATGAATTTTCGATACTTTTAACGAGCCGAACAAAACAAGCGCTCGATCTTTTTGTGTAATAATCCCTCAGGTCCAAGAAGATTAAAATTTAAAGGAGGGATAGCACTTCCGGTCCCTTTAACGAGCTAGAGAGGCCAATGGCTTGGCAATCTTTTCATATTTTACGAGTCAGTTGAAAAGAGCTTAAAGGAGACTCGTCTTTTGAGGAACGAGTGATAAAATGGGTAGCAACTGATTCCAGGTAAGGTTTGGAATTTTCCAATCACGGCAGTGTTACAAGGATGGCTAGTGAGATCACTCTTCGCAGTTGTTCCTCAAAATGGGTAAACAATCAAATGGAGGTGAATGATCGGCCAATGCAAAAGTGGAGGTGACGGTGCAAACATGACCAAGGCTTTAATGGCTGAAGTACTACATTCACGATGGTTATTTACTGAGGAATAGTTCATTTTTTAATGAGCTTAAATGCGGGGGGAAACATTTGCTCATGGATTATGTTTATTTTTTAACGAGCTTGAACTATGTGCTAAAACTGCTCGATTAATCCAGTCGTATAATAAGAATGTCTCATTTAAAAACGACAATTTTTAGAGTTTTGCCCCACATCCTTTCTTTATGTAAGTTAGGAAACGACCAATCCAAAAAATAGATAAATGATCGCTCTTCGCTTGCATGCCAAAAGGTTTGCATGCCCCCAGGTATAAAACAGAGTTTCAAGGTTACCTCTTCTTCTTTCCTTTAAAACATTTGTTTTACCGGGAGAGGTCTACCTCTTACAGGTTACCAAAGATTGTTCTATTCACAGCGCAAACAAAACACTTCTTTGGCGATGTCTACCGAAATAGACAAAGGTGAGTGGAGGAGGCTACTTCACTCACGTAACTTTGACAAGAGAATCTTGTTCCAAAATAACCCCCTCTTCCAATCACGGACGGGAGTATAGACTAGTCATATTCTCTCGTGGAAACCTACTCTATACCCGAAGTTTTCCTGCCGAAGCAGACCAGGGTGCATGCCCCCTAGGTTTCAGTCATGTCCCCCGAATCACTCGCGCTCATCAGGCGGGCGGACTGGAGATTGAGACATTTCTTGCGTGAAAAGACCATTCAGGGATGGTATATGACTATTTGTTATGCGTGAACCGGGGAATGAAAGCTGGTCTATGAGCTTGACCACTCTTCCTTCGTGCGGAAAACACATTACTCTAAAGAGTGAGGAGACAATCGCTCCCATGCAATAAATATAGTCTCATCCAAGGAGTAGATTATAATCCAGGGGTCCTCGAACTACCATTACATTCATTTGAATGGTTTTCCTTTTCAATGTTATGGGCACATTGGGAAGGATCCCTAATGGTCAACTGGTTCCTTTATCAAAGCCTGTTAGATTTCTCATTTCAGGCAAAAGCGATGGCGAACCAAGCGCTTTCCAAGCAGTTGAGGAAAGGATACTCACAGAAGCCCCTTCATCTATGACGGTACCAGCCATAACCATTCTATATATTTGAACAATGATTTGGAATGGTATACTAGCTGGTAAACGGGGTTTGCCTAGTTGATTCCAATCAAAGGAGACAACTAGGTTGCTTGGAGGTGGGACCGAATAGACGGCCGGGTATGACTCTGATGAACTTCCTTCCTCGGTAAAGGAACGGGTACATTGCCCCCATGTTCGTTGGAGTCTGTGCTTATGAAAAGAATTTGGATGGTGTCATCCTTGTTCTCTTCGGTGACTGTATCATCTAAAGATAGAACCTTTGAAGGCAAGACCGGGTCAACTGCTGCCTCGACCTTTTGACTTTCATCTGGTATGGGTTTAGATGGTTTGTCTTCAATGATAGATGCTTCAGCCGACCATTTGAGCGGGCTAGCCAGATTTTCAACTAGTGACGGACTCGGCAAGAGTTTTTTATATCCAGGAGGAAGTCGTAACGGTGAAATCGGACGATCGTCCAAAACTCTTCTAGCCTCGTCTAAGAAGGGACAACGGTGGACGGCATGATCGCGTTCGCACAGTTTACAAGGAAATCTATATTTTCCTTTTTGTCCTGGGGCTTCACTTTCACTAGTCGACGGTGTGTTTTCAACATGATCACCAGAGGTTGACGACACCGGGTTGTGAAAACGAGGAGACCAGTCCCTTAAGATCCAAGGGATGCAAGGAAAATCTCTATGATAGTGGTCTCCTAAATGACACATGGCAATTTAGGCCTGGTCGGTGCAGTGTGTGGATTTTCGCTAGACGACGCTCGTTTGCCCCCATTCGCTTTTGGCTCCTTCTTCTTCTTCTCTTTCTTCTTCTTTTCCTTCTTCTTCTCAGGTACTTGACTTTTGGCTTTACCAGCCCCATCAAGCGAAGAGGAAGGAGGAGAGGAAGAATTAGAGGAAGTAGAAGGTTGGTGGGTAACTCTGGACTCGTCTAGTTGCTGATTCGATTGTTCAGGAATTGCGGTGTTCTGAACGACAGAGGTTGAGAAGAGCCATACAGGCAAGCCGATTGTCAGTCCTAGAAGCGACAATGTGGCCATATGGGGTGCACCAACATCTCCACAAGAGGAGAAGGGACTAGGATTTCCTCCAAGGGGAATTCCTTGGTTGGTGGATTCCATTTTCTCAACCCAAGGTCAACGTAGGAAAGGGTAATGAATATTCCGTTTAAAATAAATTTTAGAAGCTTTGACACAACTTGTTTTTTCAATTTTTAAGAGTCGAGAAAAAACAAAAGATGACTCTAGTCTCCTTCGATTTTTAATGAGCCTAAAGTGACAAGTGCTCAGATGGACCTTTTCTGTTAAAGAGTCTGAAAAGGAACGAAAGGGACTGCTCTGGAAGTCTAGGTAGAGGGATTACCAAACCAATCGCAAAACTGCATAATACTTTTTACAGTACGGCAGTCAATCTTCCTGAATGCTGTGTTCAGTGCATTGCGATCGATAGGGCGGCAGACACGGCTTCCTATGGATAAAGGATTAAGCCTATTGGGGTCTCCCAAAATGTACTCGATGGTACGTGGGAGCACAAGTCCGTACTGGCACTTATCGTCTCAAAGTGGAGGGATCACCCAACCATCAGTGAGAACAACAGTTACCAGGCTTTACGACGCCGGAATACATCTCTAGCCTAGACTTCTAAATGTTGTGCATTAAGTTCCAAAGCGTTGTTAGGTTCATTGAATTTATTTATGGTTGATCTTGTTTATGAATTTTTCCTTTCAGGTTCACCGCGAGATGTAGATGTAATTCCTAAAATGCAATCTAAGATGATAAACAATCTTTTTATCTTCTTTGTGCAATGAAAATCCTAGCTACTAAGGAAAGAAAGACATAATCTTTTCACAATGAACAAAGAGCACACTCTAAATGCACTTTCCTAAATCAAACCAATCAGACTGTCTATATGCAAATGCACATGCATGTATTTGTTTTCGACTTTCTTAGTATATGAATGATAAGAAGAAAGTTGATGCACAAATCTGAATTTTTTTTCAAGCGACAAATATCAACAAGTTTCTTTTCGAAATAAAAAATGGAGACGATCACAACACCTTACGATTTTGAAATGAATACTTGTTCTTGACACTAGAAAATTAAAAATTCAGACCAAAAACAATAGTAACAGGATAATCGACCATCAACAGTAATCAAACTCTTTCCTATGATTGAAATCGACACTTGCCACAGTTTCAAATCAAAGGATGACCGTACGATTACGCTACTTTTGCAAAGGAGAACTGAAAATGACTCAACAAACACACAAAAACATTTATAGTTATTTTGTACAAAGGAGGCGGAATAACAACAAGGAAAAGGGGTTTCAAACAGACATATACTAATCACAGGCAGCAAAATTCAGGAATAGGACTGGAAAGAATGAATCACCGAAACCAAAACTGCACAAAGCCTAGTCTGATCAGCGCACCTGTAACACAGGGAATTTGAAATGCGGCACACCTTCTCCACTCGGGAAGTGCGCTGAAGTTCAGATTCTCTGAACAGTACCTGCGCTGGGCCAGAAACGAGACTCTATTTGGGTTCTGGGTCACAGTTTGCAGTTCAGTTCATGGGTTTTGGCCGAGCAAAAAGTAATCAGTAACTCAAAAATTAGGGGTAGATCTAAGGAGGATCTAAGAGCTATCACAAGGGCAATCAGAGAGTTTGTGAATCAGTTGTTTAAATCATAAACAGATCCCGTAGATGGACTGAAGTAGCATTTATCTACTTTGCATTTGCTATGGAAAATGCAATTCGAATGCTACCTGTAAGTTTATGAAATAGACAACAAGGAAGATAAACAAACAAACTAATTCGTCCCCAGCGGAGTCGCCATTTTGTTACAGGGAAAAGTGTCTACTCAGAACTGCTTATCCCACTAAGGTGTGACAGCTGCCTTAGAAACAAACAGAGTAAAGCTACTTTCGTTTTTCCCTTATGAATTATAGATAGAGAGGAACAAAAAGACCAACCTCTGTCTTGCGCTAATCTCCTGATTTGATTCCTCTCTTCCTTGATAGTCTTTCGCTACTTGTTCCCTTGCACGCCCAGCTTCACAAAGTACCTGTAAGATCACAGTAGCATAGCACTATACAAAGACATGGATCTATAATCATAAACAATCTAGGATCAGATGTAAATTGACCATACAAATGCAGCAAACATCAATGACACAAGAGTATGGAGGAAAACTTGAATAGCTTTTATTGATAAACAAGAAAGAGCCAAGAGGAGTTACAACCAGTTGTTCTGACCCAGCATCAACCTCTTAGCAAGGAAGCCCCTCTTCACCTCATACAAAGCTTAGATCACCCAACAATATGATGTTTGTCTCAAGAAACCAACAGCAATTCCTTACAATATGCAAAATTCCAGCCTCTGGATCTCTGGGATGAGGGATCCATATATAGATATCTGTAATGGAGATGAGTCAGCTCATGATTTGATTAGTGTCTTCCCTCTAATAGTTCTTGCTTCTACTTGGAGATTGATGATCTCTTACTCATCCTTGGTCGAATTTAGAGAGGTAAGTGTCACAGGAGAAGTTTCTGGAAGCTTCCATTGCCTCTCCACCTCGCGGAATGACACTGCCATTTGTCATTTCTCGCCCATCGCACCCCATAGAAGGGCTTTTTGAAATGCAACACACCCACACAGTGTACTTAGGTGAGATGCAACGCACTTGGCCAGTGGAGCAGCTGAAATGATCCTGTTTTGACCAATTCTAAGCAGTTTTTCATGGAGAACTTCTGGGAGAAGCTGTAATCTGTTGACCTTGTTCCTTTAGGGGTTAGAACAACACTTTTAGGGACTTAGGAGCCCTTAGTTTATGGACATTTTATGCTTGGGTTTGTAGTGCCCAAAAATGTCTATAACAATTAGGGAGGAAACTGATAGAGATGATGAATATATACAAGAAGAAGAAGTCAAGAAGGACATAGAGGAAGAAGGCAATGGAAAATAGGGGACAGAAAACAAGGAGGAATCACCTAGGGTGTTTCCAGAAGCCACTGAGAGAGAGGCATCAGTTGCCCTCACTTCTCTTAGCACCCCAATTAAGCAAAAAGGAAAAAGGCAGAGGCAAACCCCATTATATTTCAAGACAAGAAAAAGCACAAGAATAAGATAGGGGAAGCCCCAAGCATCAACCAAATTTCCTATTGTGATTGAAGACTCCCCTACACAAAAAGACAAAATTCCTTCCCTTAAGTCCCCTGTCACCTATGTGAGGAGGCCTAATACTAGATCAACTTCCTCTAAGGGAAAGGAAATCCTACAGGATACACAACAAAATCTACAGGAAGCAAAAATAGTCCTACAAGATACTCTGTTGAATCTATAGGAGGCACATAAATTGGAAAGGAAGGTAGGGGAGTAGCAAGAAACTAAATAAGAGGACCCAAAGACAAAAGAACCCAGCCCCCAACCGAACCTGGACTCCTATTACCAGTTTATTGAAGGGGGTAGGGTCATATGTCAAAAATTTTCCATCCAACTATTCTTTGAGCTTGATAAGGAGAGGGCCGTAACTCACCGATGGATGCAGATCGCCAAATCAAAGGGGGTGGAAGACATTAGGCACATGGAAGAGAAACTCAAGGAGATGGGAAAAGAGCTAAGTGGCTTGAAGGACAGAGAAGCTATAATGAGAAATCAACTAGAGATAGAAAATGCATGGTTGAGGGGATAATTGTAGGAAAGAGAGAATTAATTGGCTATGGCTAGTCTCTCTTTGGAAGTAATCGAGTGTAGGATGCCAGCTGAATCCTATGCTCTCTACCTCAAAGAATAGTGGTTGTAGTTTCATATTAAGACCCTAGCACAGAGAGGCACCATGCCATTTCAGGATTACAGGTAGTTTATTGATCTTTGTGATCAAAGTACTTTAGAAGATAGGGCCAAAATGGCTGAATTTTATTTACACAAACATGGCCCTCATAGACATGAATGTATGGGACCCTAATTCCAAGCTAGGAGATCTACAATTAATGGCTTTGGCATCATGGATGAACCATGAGGAGTCAAGAGCTGCAAAGATGAAAAGGATATTGGCAAGAGAGAAAATTGAACCTCTTCTGATCAGAGTTGAACAATCAAATCCCATGGCCCTCATCAGTACCCATAATTTGATTGCAAATGATCCTCAACTGGCACCTAGATATCTTGCTACCCAAGAGCAAGCAATTTCACATTTTGAGGACATGTTCAGGTTGCTAGGAGATGATAGTATACATGCTTGCCTGAGGAGATGGAACACCCTGCCATACAACTTAAAGATAAGAGAATATCACTCTCCTCAAAGGTTGAGAGAGGCACTCAACAGGACACCTATGTATAAGCAATCTATGCAAAGGTTGAAGGTCAATTGGATAGGCCTAAAACTCAATCCACCACTACTCTTAGGGATGCTAGAAGGGAGAAAAGAAGAAGAAGAAAAGAGGCAGTGGGAAGAGGTAGAAAATAAAGCAGGCTTCTATGAACAAGAAGAGGAGACCATAGTAGAGGCATGGGATGTCAGAGAGGCCACTAGAGCCATGAAGGATATGGATATTGATTAAGTTGCTCAAAGGATGAGCAACACTTTCAGTAGGGGCATGATGATTAGCCTCATCATTGGGTAATTATATGGGCCTTAATTCACCTCCTAGCTTAGTCAAACCAAATTTTCTCATAACTTATTACATGTTTTTTATTATATTTTGTTTGTGAGGTGAGTTAGAGTTGGATATTATTCTTTGTGGTCTAATATGCATTGAATGCAGGATTAAAGGAGAAAATCAAGGAATTCTGGCAAAGGCAAAGGTAAAAACTTGAATGGGACAAGGGAGAGGGATTATAGGAGGTAAATCCTCCTCATTTACTACTCCTCTATTCGAATATTCCTCCATTCATCACATCAGCTCGGAGTGCAAACAACCAAATCATGAGGACTAGAAGGCAGCTAAGCAAGTGAGAGACAAAGCACTAGTTTATCTTGAGTTTGGGAGCTGAGCCTCCCTAATTTTAAGGAAGTTGTTGGGGACTTTAGATGTATAGGTAGAGAGGCCTAGGACCTCAGTAGGATTCAAATTTTTGATTGTAAAAATCTAATCTATTTTTGAGTTGCAAAACTTGTGACAGTTCTATTGATGTAATTTGTTGTTTTGGTAATAAGAATAAGTTTTGTTTTGAGCCAACATTGAGTTAACTCAGAGGGCTGAAGCTCTTGGGTTATGGCCCAACCCTAGCAGCCAAGGCTCCTCTTTATTGTACATGTATGTTTAGTGTAGATTCATAGTTTCACTGTTAATTTGCTTATTATATGCATTTCCATTACGAGTAGTGTAGATTAGATTGGTTGTGTGATAGTTTGCTTCCATTTGTGCCTTATTTCAAGTAGCAGGTTAGCAAGGAGAAAAAGTATCACCACAAGGTTTTTGGCAGGTGTCTCAGCCTCACTTCCTCCCTCTGGGACCATGACTTGAGGAAGGGACCCTTAAGTAGCCCCAAAAACATAGATTTATATTTCTTTTATGAACTTTAGAGTTTGTTGTCTTTAATTTAGTATTTGGTTAATGTTGCAAGGTAGGTTTCATTGTCATATTTTTCATCTCCATTTTTGCAGTAGATATCACTCATGCTTTCATTCCTTTCAGCAACTTTCTTCATGCATAGTTTAGACAGTTGATTCATTAATTATGCTTTTCCAATTTATGAAAATTTATCTTGTTGCATAACTTTTCTAGAAGACACACATGTTTTATGAAGAGCATGTGCTTCAGGAGGAGACTAAGAATTCATAGCCAACAAACACCTTCCACTTCATCCACCTTAGCCATCCCTTGTTTTCACCATCACCTTCACTAGTTTTTCATCATTTTTCATTGAAATTCTCCCAAACACATTGAGCGAATCTAGCCATCTATTATCTTGGATATTGACTCCTGAGTGATCCTAGACCTTCTAACACTCCATTCCACCCATCACACACCTTTCCTAAGCCTCCCATCACCTCCAACACCTCACATTTAGCTCTCAGTTGTATCCTGTAGGTTTCCTGTAATTCCTACAGGATCATCCTGTAGGTTTCTAGTACATCCTGTAGGTTTTCCTGAAACAACATGTTTTGAGGCCGAATTGATGGAAAACCTCTAGGAAGTCACCAAAAGCCTCCTAGGGACCCTCCACACCATCCAACCACTTCATAAACCTTATAGCTATCCTCAAACACCCTTAATCTACTTCCCACATCCACAAGAACAATTATTTTGCATAAAAAGACCAAAAAAGAAAAAACAGATTTAGTTTGGTCTCTTTATTTGCACATTAGTATTGTTTGATACTTCTTACTTCTGCGGCTTAGATAGTAGCATTTGTTTTATTGTTGATTTCACATTTCTTCGTAGCATAGCTTCTTAAATGGTTAATTAGGGTATGGTGTGGTTTAGCATTACATGTTGACCTTCTCCATTACTGTAGTATAGTAACTCTCTTAGAGTAGATTTAGCTTTCCTCCATCAAAGAATCAAGGTTCTTCTAACTCCATAGAAGTTTGGCTTGGAACCCTAGGGGTCTCTCTCCAGCTGAACGGTGACAACATGCAGAACCATCACTTTTACTTGTGCATACAGCACTGTCACCTCCAAGTTTGTACAAACCCCGGGTTGATAAGTAAAGTTGGTAGCCCAGGAGTTTAAGCATCCTTGCTGCAATACTGGTGCTCATCAGTGCTACAATTTTTTGACATATACATAGTAGCATTACAAGGCATCATTGAGGATGTCACAGTTTCCATTGATTCTCTAGAGTATCCTACTAATTTCCTTGTTATTTAGCCCTAAACCAAGTTTAATGGCTATCCTCATATCCTAGGAAGACCTTGATTGGCCACTACTAATGCTTACATTAGTTGTAGGACTGGAAATATGGGAAACACAAATGTGAAGTTAAGAAAACAACTTGTACTATATCCTCTTGATTAACCCCTCATTGAGCATGATTTTCCTGTGTGGGTAGAAGATGAAGTAAAATAAGAACTTTATCAGTCATCATCCTACCCCATCTGTACATTATAAACCACTATTGGTAATAGTAAATTGGATGAAGACAATATGATTGGAAAATCTCTACAAAATAAATATCTCGCTACCATGAATATTAATGGTCTAAAAGAAAATCTTTACGGAATGCTTCCTACTCTCAGGAAGTCTCATGGACATATTTAATCACTATTGGTTTTGAAAAAATTAATGTAAATATCATAGAAATAAACCCCTCTAAAAATCTAAAAATCGACCCTTTTCTTTTAAATGAACAAGAAGAAAAAATGACCACTTTCTTGAGGCAGAATGATTCCTTTGCATGGGATTATGGTACACAACTAGTTCACAAAATAGAAGAAAAAATAGATCAATGACTTGAAAATTAACCTCTTTGAGGGGGTAGCCTCCTTTGCATCTCATAAATGAACAATTATTGGCTGATACAAAGGAAAAGACCTCCTTGGTATATATAGGAGTCTAAGGAGTCACACTATAATCAGAGCCTACATAACAATAATAATGTAAGGGCACAAAAATAGCAATAGGGGGCTACACTAAAAATAACAATAAGGGGCCTACACGAGTATTATAAGGACCTAACATGCCTCTCTCATTCAATAAAAGTGTTGTCATCAATGCTTGAGTAGTTATGGATGCTTCTGTGTAAAATTTTCATCCTCCCATGTGGAATCTTCAGCAGGTAAGTTCTTCCACTTAATGAGATGCTCTGAAATTGATCAATTTTGTAACTGTCAGCTTCTTATTTATGTGGCTGCTTCAAGCTCTAATATGATTTTTCCTTCTTCATCAATTTATGGAAATATTGTTTCAACTGGGATTTTATCACTAATAACCTTCTTTAAGCATGAAACATGGAAAACTGGGTGTACTCAGGAAGCTGCAGGAAAGTCAAATTTGTATGTTATAGTACCAATCTTTTGCAACACCTTCTAACGACCATAATACTTGGGTGATAATTTATTATCCTTCTTAGCTTGCTTGAGGGATATTTGTTTACATGTTTGTAGCTGTAAAATTACCTAGTCGCCTACATCAAAACTTCTTTCCCTGCGATTCTGATCTTCCTTTTGTTTCATTTGATTTTGTGGTAGAGTGAGGTTATCCTTTAAGAGTTGGAGAACTTGTTGTTGATGCTCGATATGACCTTCCTTTGCTTCAACCTTAGAATTTTCTCTTAAAGATGATATAATGGGTGGTGGATCATATCCATAAATGGGGTCATTTTTGTTGGAGTATGGAAGGAAGCGTTATACCACCATTCAACTAGAGGTAACCAATTGAACCATTGTGTTTGTTTATAAGATACAAAGCGATGAAGATATCCTTCTAAACATTTGTTCACTATCTCAGTTTTCCTGTTAGGTTGAGGATGATAAGATGAGCTATGAGCTAATTGAGTACCAAGACAAGAAAATAATTTCATCCAAGAATTTCCAGTGAAAATGGGATCTCTGTCACTTACAATAATCTTTGGGTTTCCACGTAGCTTTTGAATTGTTTCCATAAATGAGGTATCAACTGTACTAGATTTAAAAGGATGAGATAATGCACAAAAGGGTGCATACTTGGTAAGTCTATAAACTACTACCATGATGACACTCTTTCCTTTAGACTTGGGTAAACCTATGATAAAATCCATTGAGATATCCTCTCAACGTTTACCTAGAATGGCTAAAGGTTGTAATAGACCCGGGGTCTTAATTGTCTCAACTTTATTTTGTTGGAAAACCAAACATTCTACCACAAACTTCTGAATATCAGATTTAAGGCCATCCCAAAAAATTCCTTCTTGACCCTATGGTAAGTTTTTAAAAATCTCAGGTTCCCTCCTAAGGCGAAGGTGTGCAATTCCAAAAGAATCTTTTGTTTGAGTTGGGAATTATTACAAATATACAAGCGATATTTGTACCATAATGAATCATTTTTCTAAATAAAAGTATAAGATGGATTGGTATCTTGCTGCAACTTTTGAATGAGTGTCCACACTTATTTTTCATTCTTCCATTCCTCCCTTCCTTCAGTGATCTAATCACGTTTTATAATAGAAATGGCATAGAGAAATGCTTCCACATCCTCATCCTTTCTTGAGAGTGCATCTGCAAGAACATTTTTCTTTCCTTTTTTGAATATGATTCAAAGTCATAACCCAACATCTTTGTGACCCATTTTTTCTGCTCTTTTGAAGATAATATTTGTTCCAAATTGTATTTAAGACTATCATGATCTATTTTTACCTTGAAGTGTCTTCCCATTAGGTAAGTTCGCCATTGCTTTAGTGCATGTAGTATTTCCAACATTTCATTCTCATAAATAGGTTTGTGTAAATAATTTCCCTTGATTGGATGACTTTAAGAAAACTGGGCCTTCCTTCTTGCATTAAAACAACACCAATTCCATTTCCCGAGGCATCACATTCCACAATAAAGGTTTTTGTGTAGTTTGGTGTAACTAAGATCGGTGCTTAGCGCATTGCCTCTTTAATATGTTCAAAAGCCTTAGTTACTTATAGAGTATAAGAAAAAGCATATTTCTTCAGTAATGTTGTTATAGGTGCTACTAGTCTCCCATAATTATTTACAAACTTGCGATAATACCATGTCAACCCGAGAAATCCTCGAAGATGATTTAGGGTTGTGGGGATTTTTCATTCCTTATTGGCTTTAATTTTTTTAGGGGCTACCTTAACACCCTCATGAGATACAATATAACCCAAATATTCAACCTCTTGTACTCCAAAGAAACATTTGGAGGATTTTGCATATAATTTTTTCTCCTTCAATAGTTTGAGCACCTTGTCAACATGTTGAACATGATCCTTCCAAGACTTGTTGTATATTAGTATATCATCAAAAAATACTAATGCAAAGTTTCTAAGGAAGGGTTTGAAAAGGGAGTCCATCAAACCTTGAAATGTGGAAGGTGTATTAGTAAGGCCAAAAGGCATGACCAAAAATTCATAATTACCTTCATGAGTTTTGAATGTTGTTTTGAGAATGTCTTTAGCCTTCATTCTAATTTGATGATAACGTGAACGAATCTCAAGCTTAGTGAAGTAAACAGATCCATGAAATTCATCCAACAATTCATGAATGACAGAAATGGGAAATTTATCTTTAATAGTGAGCTTTTTGAGCTCCTTATAATTTGGACACATATGCCATGATCAATCCTTCTTGTGCTCCAATATTACTAGAGCAGAGGAAGTGTTAGTTTGAAAATTATTAGCGTGTGTACCAAAAATAATTCACTTAATCCATTGGTGACAAGTGACCCTAACAAAAATATGTGGTTGTTTACACTTCAGATCTACAATAATAGAACGAGAAAACCCTGCCGGAAAAAGATTGTATGTGATCCAAAATAGAAAACAACAAGAAATATCTGATGTAATAACCCAATAGAATAAGACTTGTATATGAATACTATTTTATTAAAAAACACATGGTGAAGGAGATATACAACATGGGTTTGCAAACCCCCCTTCGTGGGATGGGTCCTTTCATGTCCTTGTATTCCAGAGATCTATTCTTTCTCTCAATATGTGAAAAAACCCAAAACAAAGAATGGAACTCAAGTGGGAGCTCATATGTAAGAATACATATAATAATGATGATGATAGTGATCATGGTGAAGAATGAATGGAAAACCCTCTTATTTATAACAAAGTATTCTGTTGATCTCAAAAATGGAAAATAATCAAATAATATTGACCAAATCAAGATCTAACTATTAGGAATACTTTATTATAATTTTTGTAGAGGGAAAATACATTAAAAATGGTCAAATATCTCATGAAGATTAAGAATGGCATGAAATTGAAATAATTATTAAATAGTGATTTAACAATTATTCCAAAATTGGAATTAAGGAATAATAAATAAATAATGATTTATTTAGTTATTCCTATGTGATTTAGTCAAATGTGACAAGGAATAATTATTAAATAATGAGTTAATAATTACTCCTAGAGAAAATTAAATAAATAATGATTTATTCGATTATTTTCATGAGGTTTTTAATTTTAATCAGAAAATAATTACAAAAAATGGTTTACTAAATTATTGCCCATGGTGAAAGTGATTTTACTATGGTGAAATTAATCCTACATGGTGTATTTCGATCCACCTAGTTAGAAATGGATAGGTGATCATTTTTTAAGTGATAAAAAATTACCCCCCAACATATGAGTGTTAGGATAAAATATTATGAATGAAATACATTGTAGGTTACACTTCCACAAGACACCAAAAGGGGGTCAGAGAGAGAGAGAGAGATACAACTGAAGCAAGGCAAGGGAGGACTTAGGAATAGGGGGTGAGACCTACTAAATTGATATAAGTCTCCTTTTATTTTGGAGTACATGATCTCAAATTAGGCAGGGGAGGCATACCCATACTTGTGGAGATAACTGAGTAGAAAGAATAATGGTGAGCCCATCAATGTGGGATTGAGCTACAAGGTACATGATACATAATATGTTGGCGTCAATGGGCTAGAAAATAATACAATGAATCCCATATACATAATGTGCCTAGAAAAATAGAGGTTAGGACTGAATAAAATAACATCTTAGTACATGAGATGCTGTTAGCTGACATGGGGGGGGGGGGGGGGATCACTATTAGCTCTGCTACATATTGCTGATATTTGAAAGCCAAAAGTAAGCTCGGTCCTTGTTCTTGCTCGGAGGAAGCCTATACTGGTCATTCTACCTCCCCTTCCACCTCACTCATCCTCCTTTCATTCCTATTTCCCGGGCTTGTTGTTAAAAAACCATATAAAAAGCCTTTTTCTTTTAAGCCCGAGTGCAAAGCCCAAACCCTCATACAATCATGTTCACATGACCGCGTGCCTTCACAAGTCCTTCACCCATAATCTCAGTCGTTGACTCTTCACCTCGATCTAACAGTTCCCTGTCACATCCGATGAAAACCTGCTCGATTGAACCTCCACCGTCCGATCACCTCTGCCACGATCGGATGGCGATCACTTCCCCCGCGCCCGCAACACAACCGCGTGATAACGCGCGATGAAAAGTGGTTTTCCCGCCCCTCTACTGCCACGCGTCACCCTCTGAGTGGGATCGCTCGCCCTTGTACGATTACTGCTTGACGATCCACGGTGGTGCGATCAATACCACCCGATGCCGAAACTGCTTTCCCCGGCCATTAACCCCTGTGCGTCTCCTCCGCCCGATGGCCGTCGGATCCACTCACCCGAGATTTGACGGCTCACGATCACCTTGTTCCTGATACCTCCCACCGAACGATCTCCACTGTTATCCGCTGGATCTGACGGCTGCTTTCCTCCTTTCGTCCCACTCGTACATCCGCCATGCACTCCCCTCGCCCTGATCTTTTCGTGCGTCTGAAGGACGAAGATGACCATCTACCTATACCTAGTGCATTTCTTCCTCAACCACCACATTCAACAGATTGTATACCTGAGAAGGAAACGTACAAAGCCGAGTAGGTGAACACATTTAACATTTATGGGACTTTATCCCATATGAGACTCCACCTACACAAGAAGGACAACAGAGCACCTGAGAAGATCATATTTGTTCATTGAAGCAAGAAAATTGCACCAGAGACTCCATCAGGTAGTTAAATCGGTTGGTGGTCAATTATGACCTCCCCATACTTAGAATGGTCGAGTGCCTTTGTATTCAAACTCTACATATACCCAAAAACAAGATGTAATTAGGGTTGATGGTTGTTGTTTTGATGTAAAGTTCAACTTCTGGAGACTGTAACTGCTTTGATACTTGCAGCGTCTCGTCTTCATTTTCAGCTAATACAAGCTTCTTTTGTTGTTAATTGCTCACTTTCCATTCCTATTCTATTCCAGGTTGTGCCTGTTATGCAGTCTTCCTGAACTCTTGATGTATAGCATTAGAGGAGTTGTCATCCTACCTCTTTGTTTAAATCTTTCATGTATCAGTGAATGTGTTAATCAGGTTTCTTTTCACTTAGTGACAGGGAGTTGTCATCCTATCTGTACACTAGGGAATTAGATTCGCAGACCTCTTTACTAGTTGTATCCGGCCATCACAAGGTCTTGTGCATCTGATGGTGTGGTCAGTATTCTCCATGTTCATCCAATCTCTGAATTGTGAGTATTTGATGGTCTAAAGCCTTGTAGTCTGGGGGTGTTCACGCATGTCTAGAGTCAAGCAAAGTAGAAGTGGTTATCTGGCTTGAACAAGCATCATTCCTTCCATTCATCCATTTCCAACATCAACTTGAATTTGTAATGTTCCCGAGCATCTCCAAGCTACAACCTAGGAGAGTTTCTTGGGTTGATAACATTAATTGGCACTGCTGCCGGGGAGAGGAGATTGAAGCTCAACTTCCCTGGGAGAACGACACAGTTCCATGCTTTGATGATAGACAAATTCTGGACACATTTCTGGTTGTAATCATCTATCTGGCGACTCTACTGGAGAACTAACCTTTGGCGACTCCACATTACAGTTCTGGCTCAGTTTGTGAGGCATACCTGGAGAAATCCTCAGAAATCACTAGCTGACCTAGTGCCTAACCCTGAGAAGATTGCTAAGCAAAGGAAAACATCACAGAAAGGAGCATCAGGATTAGGTAAACCTAAGAAATCTTATGCATCTATGAAAGAAAATATTACATCTGAAAATATACAGTTTGAAGATTTAGAGCCTAGCTTTGTTAGTAAAGAAATACCTTCAGAGATTCATAAAGCTCCTTGTTCAGTCATTTCGCCTTGGATCTCAGTCCAAATAAAGCCTCCCATACAACTCATCATATTCCTGTGTGTCTGTCATCTATTTCATTACCTCCTACCATTCAATCTGCCAGTATCCTTCCACCTATCCAAGTCATGGCAGGCTATCAAGCTCCCACAAAGATGGAAAGAATTATAGCTACTAGGTATGGACCCCTGGTCTTGCCTGTTCCTTTGAATGCCATGCCTGTAGGAGAATATCAGAAATATATGCCCAAATTCACTAGTACAAAGGGAGTAACAGCTAAAGAACACTTTGAGTCTTTTTATAGCTATGCTGATAACCTAGATATCAGTGAAGATGATATGTGGATGAGAGTATTTGTCTAGAGCCTTGATGGAGAGGCTAGAAAGTGGTTTAGAGAACTACCCCATAGGTCCATAGCGGACATTGAAGCATTGGATGATGCATTCCTGAAGCAATGGGGAGATAAGAAAGACTTGTTGTATTACCATACTGAGTTTGGTAACCTAAAGAGGGAAAATGGGGAATCATTACCTGATTTTAATAAAAGATTTAACCATATGTATAGTAAGATACCAGCTGAAGTGAAGCCTACCCCTATCTCTGCCAAACTCACTTATGCTAATTCTTTTGACTCTAATTTCTGCCTACTTTTGAGAGAAAGAAGATGTGCCACTCTAACTGATATGCAAGATGTAGCACTGGAGGTGGAATCTAATATTATGGCTGCAGAAAAACTCAAAAGTCATGCTGACAGAAGAAGGTAGAGAGGTGAGGCTTCTTCTTCCTCTGCTTCATCTTCAAAACCTAAGCTAGATAAAATGATTAAGATGATAGAGTCATTGGCTGCTAAGATATTTAAGATGAAAGTTGAGCAGAGTTCTGGGAAAGCAAAGTTTCAAAACACATTTGCTCTAAGAAATCAAAATCCATTCAGAAGAGCAAAAGGTTAAGGCTCATTTCCAAAATGTAGTCATGGAGGATGAGATTCATTGCATGGAAGATAAAGGCAGTGCTTCCTTTTTGACATTGGATGCATATGAATAATCATTGCTACAGGACCAAAATAGTCAAAGGTGGCATAGAGAGGCTATTCTACAAATTGATGAGCAGCAAAGATACAATTTGAGGTCAAAAGCAAACAATGTCAAGGAGAATCCTGCTCAAAGAGCTGCTGTCCCAATAGAGCAACAGAGTATCAGACAGAGGAAGCCAGCAGCTGATCCAATCATCCTCAAAGCACCAGCACAAGAGGTAAGAGGCCCTGAAAAGTCCTCTTCTCCTTTCAGCTTTGAATTAGAAGTCCAGAAGTTAAAAATATTTGTGCCTCTATTAGAACTTGTAAAGAGTGAAGCTTTTAGAAAGCCTATCCTTGATGATCTTGAGCTGAAACCCCACAAACCCCCACTGACTACGTCAATTTGCAAGATGATAAGCCTGCATTTGTGCTTAGCCCCATGCTCGAACCTGCTGATAATAATTCACTATCATTTTATGTCTCCTTGACAATTCATGACAAAATCCTCCACAATTGCCTGCTAGACACTGGGGCCAGCCACAATTTGATGCTTATAGCTATCATGGAAGAGTTAGGCCTTGATATCACCAGACCATATCATGACTTATTCTCATTTGATTCAAGAAAGGTAAAATGTCTAGGATTAATCAAAGACCTGGCCATTACCCTCACTCAGTTGCCCATGAAGAGCATGACCATGGATATTGTGGTAGCAGATGTCCCTCCCAAGTTTGGCATGCTGTTGTCCAGAGGGTGGATTAAGAGACTAGGTGGGACATTACAAAATGACTTATCTTATGCCACTATCCCAGTCTTTGGAGGGGAAAGCAGGAGATTGTACAGAGAAGCACAACTGGCCTACATCATTAGTGATGAGAAGAACCCTTCTAATCATCCTATCTACGCTGTGGACACTGACTTTGGAGCTTGTATTCTCCAAATTGAAGAATCCCATAAGACCTCAATGCAGATCAAGAAACTAGTAAATTAGGCCGAGGGAGAGCGAGGAAGTCAGGTTTGGGAAATGTTCTTTGATGGAGCATGTTCTAGGGAGACCGCAGGAGCAGGGGTGGTGTTGATATCTCCAAAACAGGAAAGCACACATCTATCTTTTAAGCTAGCCTTTCAAGTCACGAACAATATAGTAGAGTATAAGACTCTGCTATTGGGTCTCAATGCAGCTAAAGATAGAGGAATCAAGAACATAAAGGTGTTTGGGGATACTGATATTATCATTCAACAAGTGAATAAAACATCCAAGCAAAGCACCCAAAGCTGAAAGCATACAGAGATGAGGTATGGAGACTCAAAGATTCTTTTGATAATTTTTGTATCTCATATATCCCTAGAGTAAAAAATCAGCTTGCTGATTCCCTTGCTGTGTCTGCTAGCATGCTTATCCCTCCTATGCTTCCCAGACTAGTTTATGAAGTTCAGATGAAATACAGACCATCCTTGCCTGATAATGTCATGCATTGGAAAGTCTTTGAAGATGATGATGAGGTGAATAGATTTCTACAAGTCATTTATGAATTTTCTGAAATGCAAATTGACCAAGAGAATGAAACCTTGGAAGAAAATCCCCAGTCCCAGCTTAGAAATAGAATTGGTAAAGATAGCGTTCTCTAACTGCCCAACAATCATATACCTAAGGGTCTGGTTCCATTAGAAAAGCTGTTTGACCAAAATGATGTGCCTTATAAGTCTGCCCCAAAAGAAGACCAATCTGCAGTCTGTAAGCATAATATAGGGAGTCTAGATCAACCAAGAATTATAAATCTGTCCACTCATCTATCTGCTGCCCAGAGTGTTGAATACTACAATTTGATGAAGCAATTTGCTGATGTCTTTGCCTGGGAATATAGTGACCTGAAAACATATGACAAAAATATCATCCAACATAAAATTCCTTTAGAAAAAGACACCATCCCTTTCAAACATAAGCTGATACCAATAAATCCCTTGCTCCTCCCTCTGATTGAAAAGGAAATCAAGAAGTTACTGGCTGCCAAAATCATAGTCCCTCTCAGATATTCAAAATGGGTAGCCAATTTGGTAGTAGTGAGGAAGAAAAGTGGAGAAATCAGGCTCTGTGTTGATTTCAGAAACTTAAACAAATGTTCTAAAAAAGAAAATTATCCTTTACCTAAGATGGAACATTTGCTGCAGAAGGTCTCAGGGGTCAAAGTGATGTCTTTCCTCGATGGATTTTCAGGGTATAATCAGGTTGTTGTACATCCAGATGACCAAGAGAAAACTGCATTCACCACTCCTTGGGGCACTTTCATGTATTCTAAGATGCCTTTTGGGTTGATGAATGCTGAAGCCACCTTTCAGAGAGCTATGGATATAAAATTTGTGGGGGAGAAGGATAAGTTTGTCCTTGTTTACCTTGATGACATAATAGTATACTCCAGCAGCCACCATGACCATTTACAGCATTTGAAGAAAGTGTTCCTGAAGTGCAGAAGTTTTGGGATTTCAGTCAATCCTAAAGATTCACAGTTTGCTTTAGAAGAAGGCAAGCTGTTAGGACATGTTGTTTCTACTACAGGTGTAAAAATCGACCCAGAAAGAGTAAGAGCAATACATACTTTGTCCGTCCCGAGATCAAAGAAAGACATCTAGTCCTTTTTGGGCAAAATAAATTTTGTAAGGAGGTTCATCCCCAATTTTGCAGAACTTGTAAAGCACATTACCTCCATGTTGAGAAAGGGGTCAAAGATCAAATGGACTGATGCAGTACGAAGATCCTTTGAGTCCATTAAGAAAGCTATTATGGAAGCTCCCACTTTAAGAAGTCCAGATTGCAGCAAGGAGTTCCATATATTTTCATTTGCCTCTGAAGACACCCTTGCAATAGTTTTATTGCAGGAAGATGAAGAAGGCTCAGAGCATCCAGTGGCCTTTTTTAGCAAAACATTAAGGGATGCTGAGCTGAAATATGATATCATTGAAAAACAGGCTTATGCTCTTATCAAGTCTTTGAAAGCTTTCAGAATTTACATTCTGCATTCCAAGATAATTGCATATGTACCCTCTGCTTCAATAAAAGATGTTCTAACGCAGCCTGATGTTGATGGAAGAAGGGATAAATGGATTGCAAAACTTATTGAATTTAACATAGAATTGAAGCCCACCAAACTGGTCAGAGGTCAAGGCCTTGCCAGATTGATGGCCGAAGAAAATTGCAGAACGCTGGACATAAATCTCATGAGCACAATTTCAGAGAATGGTCAGACAGAAGAAGAAGCAGCTGAACCAGGAAAAAATCAGTCATTGGCAGAAAATCTAGCTTCTTGTGATTGGTACTATGCAATAGCTCAATTTTTGCTGAAGCTAGAAATTCCTCTAGGCCTTAGTTCAAGCCAAGCTAGAACTATTAAGCTCAAGGTAGCTAGATATTGCATTCGTGAAAATATTCTCTACTAGAGGGATCCCTCTGGAATCCTGCTAAAGTGTCTAGACAAAGAACAATCCATTGAAGTCATGCAGCAGTTTCATTCCAACCTGTGTGGAGGGCATAATTATTAGAAAACTACAGCCCAAAAAATCCTTAGAGCTGGGTTCTATTGGCCCACCTTGTTTGCTAATGTCTTTTCATTTGTTAAATCTTGTGACAGGTGTCAAAGATTTGAGGGGAAACAACAATTGAAATCCCTGCCCTTGAAACCCATACATGCTAATGGCCCTTTTCAGCAGTGGGGTTTGGATTTCATCGGAGAAATCAATCCACATTCCAGTGGCCAACACAAATGGATATTAGTAGCCACTGATTACTTCACTAAATGGATTGAAGCCATCCCTACCAGAAAAGCTGATCATCATGTGGTTATAAGGTTTTGAACAGAGAATATCTTCACCAGATTTGGTTGTCCACATAAAATAATAACAGATAATGCAACAGCCTTCAGGGCAAAAGAATTGGTGGACATGTGTGACTCAATGGGCATTAAGCTAGTTCATTCCACCTCATATTACCCTCAAGGAAATGGTCTAGTAGAATCTTCCAACAAAAGCTTGATAAGGATAATTAAAAAATTGTTGGAAGACAATAAGAAAAACTGGGATTCTAAACTCAAGTATGCATTGTGGGCTGATAGAGTGACCACCAAGAAATCCACAGGGAACTCTCCTTGTAAGCTGGTATATGGCACTAAAGCTGCATTCCCAATTCAGTTTACTCTCCCTGTGGAAAAGTTCCTACAAGAAGAGCAGAATGAGGAAGAAGATATGGCAAAAAGGATCACTGATTTAGCAGAGGTACACCAAATCAGAGAATAGCTAGTGGAAAGGTCTGTGACACATCAGAAGAAGATCAAGGAAGCCTTTGAAAGAAGGACAAAAACAGATAATTTTCAGGTTGGAGACTTGGTTATGAAGTGGGATGCACTGAAAGAGAAGAAAGGAAACCATGGGAAGTTTGATGCTTTCTGGACAGGGCCTTTTATCATTTCTCAGATCTAGGGGAACAATACTTTCATACTACAAAGCATGGAAGGGGAGACAGTTTTTGATGGCCCAGTCAATGGGCATTTTCTGAAAATTTATGTTGCTTAAGGTCTTCTGGCCTTAAGGTTGTAAATATGCTATTTGATCAGTTTTTAGTGTAAGCTCAATTAGACTCCATGCCCAATGGAACACTAGGAAATTTTGCTAATTTGTTTTTCACAGGAAAGGCAATGATCTGTAGTTCTTGAGGCCTCACAGGAAGGATCTCATCCCCAGAAGGAGCCAGTGTTAGCTCTGCTACATATTGCTGATATTTGAAAGCCAAAAGTAAGCTCGGTCCTTGTTCTTGCTTGGAGGAAGCCTATACTGGTCATTCTACCTCCCCTTCCACCTCACTCATCCTCCTTTCATTCCTATTTCCCGGGCTTGTTGTTAAAAAACCATATAAAAAGCCTTTTGCTTTTAAGCTCGAGTGCAAAGCCCAAACCCTCATACAATCGTGTTCACACGACCGCGTGCCTTCACAAGTCCTTCACCCGTAATCTCAGCCATTGACTCTTCACCTCGATCTAATGGTTCCCTGTCACATCTGACAAAAACCTGCTTGATTGAACCTCCGCGGAGGATGGCGATCGCTTCCCCCATGCCCACAACACAACCACGTGATAACGCACGATGAAAATCAGTTTTCCCGCCCCTCTGCTGCCACGCATCGCCCTTCGAGTGGGATTGCTCGCCCTTGTACGATTATTGCTCGACGATCCATAGCGGTGCGATCAATACCACCCGATGTTGAAACCACTTTCCCCGGCCGTTAACCCCCGCGCGTCTCCTCTGCCCGATGGCCTTCGGATCCACTCACCCAAGATCCGACGGCTCACGATCACCTTGTTCCCGATACCTCCTGCCCGACAATCTCCACTGTTTATCCATTGGATCCGATGGCTGCTTTCCTCCTTCTGCCCCGCTCGTACATCTACCATGCACTCCCCTTGCCCTGATCTTTCCGTGCATCCAAAGGACGAAGATGACCGTCTACCTATACCTAGTGCATTTCTTCCTCAACCACCACATTCAACACACTGTATACCCAAAAAGGAAAAGGACAGAGCCGAGCAGGTGGATGCATTTAACAGTTATGGGACTTTATCCCATATGAGACTTCACCTGCCCAAGAAGGACAACAGAGCACCCGAGAAGATCAGATTTGTTCACTGAAGCAGGAAAATTGCACTAGAGACTCCATCAAGCAGTTAAAGTGGTTGGTGGTCAATTATGACCTCCCCATACTTAGAATGGCCGAGTGCCTTTGTATTCGAACTCTACATATACCAAGAAACAAGATGTAATCAGGGTTGATGGTTGTTGTTTTGATGTAAAGTTCAACTTCTGGAGACTGTAACTGATTTGATACTTGTAGCGTCTCGTCTTCATTTTCAGCTAATACAAGCTTCTTTTGCTGTTAATTGCTCACTTTCCATTCCTATTCAATTCCAAGCTGTGTTTGATATGCAGTCTTCCTGAAATATTGATGTATAGCATTAGAGGAGTTGTCATCTTACCTCTATGTTTAAATCTTGCATGTATCAGTGAATGTGTTAATCAGGTTTCTTTTCACTTAGTGACAGGGAGCTATTATCCTGTATGTACACTAAGGAATTAGATTCGCAGACCTCTTTACTAGTTGCACCCATCCATCGCAAGGTCTTGTGCATCTGCTGGTGTGGTCAGTATTCTCCATGTTCATCCATTCTCTGAACTATGAGTAATTGGTGGTCTAAAGCCTTGTAGCCTGAGGGTGTTCACACATGTCTGGAGTCAAGCAAAGTAGAAGTGGTTATCTGGCTTGAACAAGCATCATTCCTTCCATTCATCCATTTCCAACATCAAGTTGAGTTTGTAATGTTCCCGAGCATCTCCGAGCTACAACCTAGGAGAGTTTCTTGGGGTGATAACAATCACAATCAAAGAATCCATATTGAACAAGAAAGGGCTCTGAAGATCTGAATGGAACATCTGAAAGATACATGCATGTTGTGGGTGCTGCAAGCATCAGAAACCAAACCCATTAAATCTGTGGAACTGTATTTGAGGTTGGATCATAATATGTTGACATTCAGGCATGTGGGGTGCTACCTGAAGGGCCACCCCTCATGAGGTATGGAACATCTCACACACACCTGGGGAATGTTTGACATAATTTGTTAGATCACCGCATCATCAAGTGTATGAATCTCGATCATACAATAATGAGATGGAGTCGAGCACGTGATAAACAACAAAGTTAAAGGGAAATGATGATTCCCTTTGCTTGATCTGAGGCACCGAACAAAGATGAAGGCTGGAACCAAGGTACACTACCCTCTATACCACACTTCTAGAATATATGTTTTGAAGTGGAGAGAAGAGGGGCCCGCCAGAGTTAAGGCAATGAGGAATCCTTAACAAATGCATGAGGGATCATAGTAAAGTGACTAATGGACTGAAATTAGGGATGATGATGGAAAGAAACAAGATGCGAGGCATACTGATGAATTCCCTTTTCAGAGCATGATATGCATGCTTGATTTGGCAGCGACTGAATCGATTCCAGAGGGGATGGTCAATGACTTAGACGATGGATTTTCAAAGATGGAGCAATATAGCTGGAGGCCAAATATGAGCATAATGGGATGAATTCAAAATAAGATGTATGGAACATTGTAACTAGACTCAAGGGGACTTTAAATAGATTCCAAAAATGTAAGGGTGACTCATCTTTGATGCTGTCAACAAGGGTGACTCGATGATGTTTCCACATGGGGGAGGCTCAGAGGGAACCATAAAAACATGAGTATATGATGGTTACTAGTGACGAAAATTGACACGTGAGTCAGCTAGTGAAAAGGTAAACTGGTAACAAATTACGGGTGACTCGAATGAAGAAATTCAATTTTAATAGGGGGTAAAGTGAGACCTCATGGAAAAAATGGCTTCCTAGTGAATTTTCAAATTACCAAAAACAAGGGGAGACCCATTAGACAACTCGGTGAGATATTTCCAATGGTGGTGACGATTCGTCAAACTGAGCTACAATTTTGTCATAATGGACAATGGAAAAACTAGGGTTTTTCCTATAAAAGGGATTCTTGCCCCCAAATCCAATTAATTTGCATAGTGAGATGTTGGAGAATTTGGAGAGGAGAAGGCCCTAAATCTTGTGGATATTGTAGCGAACAAATTGACCGTCAGAATTTGGATCTATGAGTTGGAGGTAGGTGGCCTTACTTGTATAAAAACGGCCTTAATGCTTCTTAGAAGATGGTTCCTATGGAAGAATCAAGGTAAGAAAGGAATACAAGAATGAACTACTAGAGAAGGTCTAGAATCATGCCCGCCCACCAAGTCAAACATGGTGACCAAGTAGTAGGTGTGGCATCACATAGAGTAGAATGATTGAATATGTGGTATCAACGATCAACAATATGTGATGTGTATATGGCTTGTCGAAGAGGTCGGTAGGAAAAAATATCCAAGGAATGAATGGATAATTGACCATACCTAGATCTTGGGGTCTAGGCCTAGACTTATGTTGATCAAGTGAGAAGGTGGCCAGGGGCCATTATGCCCCTAAGAATGGGATATTTCCCCCCTGTATATCATGATGGAGGGGATTAGTCAGGTGGGAATGATGCCCCCCTAGTTTGATGAGTTTGTGGAGCATCGTTTTGTTCGAAGTTCTCAAATAATGGATTCAATTGTTTGGTCCTACTAGCACAAGATCCTATAGAGGATCGCGAGGAGATGTAGGGGCATATATTCCCCCTAATTTTGTATGAATAGAGGTAGAATGCTATGGGCATACCGGATGTATTTAGAGTAGTGAGCTCCAAACACATTTTGATGATGTGGTTTTCTATTTGTTTATGCTATGGATGTCTTGTATATGCATGTGATAAATGCCAATCTATAATGTTATTTGCAATGGTATCTACATAGTGATGTTGTGCTCTAGGAACATGACTAAATGTAATGGATTCAAATTCACGTGCCAAAATATTAACTTGTAGATATTTTCTAAATAGGATAGTATTACACACATGATAAACACTGTTCAATTGCATGACAAGTAATAAGGAATTAAAACAAACATGAAGGTGAAGGATGGGACGATCAAGGGTATATACTAAAAAACCTATCACAACATCATATTCGGTAAAGTTATTGGTGGAAGATCCAATGCAGATACTATTGGAGTGGTCTAACAAATGTAAAGGGGTGAAAATGGCCCAAGTTTCTGAGGCTAGATTCCTCGAGAAGTCACTCACACCATCGACATAACTGATATGAGGTGTGGATGATGGATCCATCTAAAAGGTGCAAGAAGACAATGAATGGGTGAAAAAATGAAAAAGGATAGTTTTAACACGTGGTGATAAGGATCGTCACTAATGAGGAGATAGTGAGGGGATTCGTGTCGAATATGTCGTCAATCATCACGACTGATATGGGGGGAAAAGTTTTGGGTTCGCAAATAGGTGAGGATGGTTTTGGACTCCACGACATATTCATTATGGGTTTCCTATTGAAGGAAGTACGCACAAGGGTGCATATAATCCCATGGATAATCAAGGGTGGTCATGGCTTCCATGATTCCTTCATCAAAATGAAATATGGGAGGATGGGAGGAAGAGAGACCACATGATGAAGATGAGTTACCCGAGGCATCTTCATGAGAGACAAGGATCACATGTGCATCGTCAATAAGGGGAGATAGGTGACTAGTAGATGTTACATCTACCGATGTTGATACTGAAGTGTTCGTCAAAGAAGGTTCGACTGAATCACAATAGGAAATGTTAAGAGAGTCCCAACAGATCAATCCCATGGATGATGATAGGTAGAGAATAGGAGCAATATTATCATCATCTAGACATCATGAGGAAGGATCACGATGGGTGGTTGAGAGACCTCCTTTTCTGGCATAAGAGTGGGACTAAAAATCGTAGGTAGAGGAGAGGTGGGATCACTACGAATGACATCTAACTCGTGAAGCACTTGAAGTGTATCACAAAAGTCTTTGAGACAGGGAAAGTGATGAGAATAGTGGCCATAATTATCACTCAAAGCAAAAGGGTGATTTGTGCATAAGGATCTATTCTTCTTAGTTGGCTTAGGTAAGGTGACATGGACCTCAGGAATGTTATATTCAGGAAAGGTATTAAAGACCACATTCTTGATATGAAGGAGCTCAGGATAATTATTGGTAGTGTGTCCAAAAAAATCACACAAAACACATGGAGGAGTAGGCTTCGGCAACTTAGGAGGAGTTGGAGTTGGTTGGTGTGCCTTGTCTTTGGTTCCCTTTTTCCAGGATTCCCCCCCCTAACCATATGTTTTTGCAACAAAAGTAGGTTCCTATTGAGGTTGTTGTGGAACTAAAACAAAGGAAGGGGTAGGAACAATAGGTTAAACCCAGGTTAAGCAGTGTAAGGTTTAAGCTGATTAGTAGGAGTGTTTGCGAGAGGATCAATGTACCAAAATTGGATCCCCAAGGTAAGGTGTAGAATAAATTCTAGGAGGCGGGAATAAGAAAGGTATCTGACTGGAAGGGTAATGACTTGGGGGAACTGCTCCTAGATGGTTAATACCTGGGGGGATGGTTTCGAGTGTAAAAGGACTAGGAGAGATACCAACAAAAGGACATGGACCTTGAGGAATAATACCTGAAGGTTGGATTGAGTTAGGAGCAGCAGGTTGCGAAGGTGTTGGCTATTATGAAGGTGTACTAGACCACTTGTGGGTATCCCATGACACTTGGATCATGCAAACAATGGAGGAGATAGGCTCTGAGGGGGTAGGAGGTGGACCATAATAAGAACCAATTAGTGTGGAATATTTGTAGGATCCAAGTGAAACATTGATGATGGATGAGATGGTCTTATTTCCAGTCATTAATGAGATAGTAGATTGAGGGGAAGTTTGAGACTTAGGATCATAGTAAGTCAACTGATTGATAGTGACGATATTTCCATTATGGGGAAAGAACATCTTGAAAAACACTGTAGATGCGACAACGAACATGGCATAGGTTTAACTATGACTGAAGAGGATGTTATAATGTAATAGGGCATCAATGACCTCGATGTCAATGGAGAATGTCTTGCAGGAAATAGTAATAGGATAGTTACGATATAAGTTGAGGGGCTGCAAGGGATGACCATCCCAATCATGAAGAGTGATGGTGGATGGGGATAGGTTAGGTGAACCAAGTTGATTCCAAACATTAGCAGACATCGCACTAGTGTCGGTGCCTTCATCTATAATACACTGCTGAACAGTGGCGTTTCTTATGGAGACTGGTATTTAGAAGGAAATGGATGAAGGAAAGGGGGGATGTTCTACTTTTGCAACATCAAAGAAAATCATACAACCATAGGAAGGATCCACAACACCCAAAGAAGATATTATAGCTTTCCGTTGGGATGGGTACATCTGGAGGAATTCCAACTTTGACATGGAAATAAGAGGCTATGACAAGTCATCTACTATGCTATAGGTATGGGTGGATCTAGAAGAAGAAGTTTTTCTACGTAATGGACATTTGGTTATCTTAGGGACAACCTCTACCTTAGGTGGAGGGATCTGCAAGGTACCATTTGATGATGACAGAGGCTCGGTGGAAACTTGAGGTTGGGAATCAGTTGTTGACTTTGTAGGAGGCTTGTCATATTAGTGCAACCTAGTCTGAAGGTTGAATTTTTTGATGTTGACTTTGTCAGAATTCATCATAAGGATTTGGTAATCATTGTGACTAGATTGTGAAGGTGAGGGAGTTGCATGACCTTGTGCAGGTTGAGCAACAATATATCCTTGATGAGGAAAAGGATTGGTAAGCATAGTCGGTTGAGATGAAGTAGGAGGAGGAGGTGGTGGAGCAATGGATCAAGGTCCTCTAGAAGCAACTGCTTGAGCTTCCCATACTTGGTGCATCTGAGGTAAAATGGGACACTCATGGGTATAATGGCCAAATACACTGCAACAAGCAGAAGGTTTATTTGTACGAAGGGCCTTGTTTTGCTTGGGTTGTTTGCCCTGTTGTTGGGTTACATGATTAGGCTAATTTCCTTGAGGGGCATTAGGTAGTGGACCCTGGTTACCCCGCTTACCTTGAGATGGTTGGTTCTTGTTACCTTCCCCTTATTTCATTTCTTATGGTTGGGGGGATTGGTTGTGCTTTGCTAAGCATACACTTAACCTTGATGGGGATGAGGTTGCTGCTATGGCAGAGGTGGAGGAGGCATGGGGGGTTGGGGCACTGGTGTAGGAAGGGCTGCAACACTAGGAAATGCATACAGATAGTAAGGAAAGGGGGAAATATTAGGATAAATAGGTGGATAAACAACCAGCCCTGACATCTACTGATGCAGATGGGGATATGCATATGATGTGCTTGGACCTAGATAAGTGTTTCCATGTGAATTATTAGGAGGGGGATAGATGTAAGAGAAACTTGTCCTCCCCCCTGGGGTTGATCATAAATCATAGAACATGGAACATATAGTGTAGGTTGAGGGTGTGAAATTGATCCAATGATACCATCGGCAGCATGAGATGCCCTCGACACATTAGCAGCACCAAGCCAAGGTAGATCGGGAATGACAGTATAAACATACCCTGATTGTGCATAGATCAGAGCATATTTCAAAGCTACTTGGAGCGCATATTCCTCAGACTAGGGGATGTGGGAAGCGACATATTTACCAACGGGGACCAAAAGCGATCTAAGGAACCAATCCATGTAAACATGGTCTTCAAATTCAGGAGCTTTACATGTGCTCCTCCTTCTATGCCATTCTTGAACATGGTCAGATGGGTGGGTGGTAGAAGTTTGATAGAAAGAGGTCAAGAGTTCGGTACCAGTGTCATAGTGGTGGGGTAACTGGAAGTATGAAAAAAAATTCTAGAGTCACGAAGGTGGAATTAGAGGCATGCACTTGGTCCACATATCATTTGGCAGTAGCTCCAGTAAGGGTTTGTTGGAACAAACGAAGATGAATGGAGCCTTAAGTGATGGAATTGGATGAAAACCACATAAGAAATGAGCGAACATGATTTGTGGGGTCTTCTCTAGGATGACCCTAAAAATTGGGGATTTCGGAAGGAATCTTGTTAAGCATAGCAGGCCAACTCAGGTCATGGAGGAGAGGAGTGTTGATGAGCTGGCTGAAATCAGGGAGGCTCAAACTAGCCATATAAGAGAGAAATAGAGTAGGAGTGACCATATTGGTAGAAGTTTCACTTATGAGTTTACCTGGGTTACCACCATGGTTTCCCGCACCCACGTTGGTGCTTGACATGGTGGTGATATGGGGTTGGGAAGATGCATAATCAAAGTGTTGTAGTGGCTACAACCACCCTCCAAAATTTTGCCTTAGCTTTGTTTTGGAGCCGCCCTTCAAAACTTCACAGCAACATGTCTTGCTTTGTCAAGTACACAAGCTTTAATGTTTTTCTTGCACAAAGGCAGCCTGTCGATCACAGCTCAATGCATTCCCCTCACAGGCTGATCACCTGGACTTGGTCCAGCTGCAGGCTGAGTAGCTCCCCCAAGAAATTGTGCAATTCTAGAGGGAAACCAACCTTCCCTCCAAAAATTGCGCAATGTTGACTAGTAGCTTGCTGGGCTCCAAAATTGCGCAATTCTGGCAGTCAACACTCACAGTGAAAATTGTACAATTTTCCCCGGTAGGGTTTCTCATCCTAGAATTTGTACAAATGTGGGAAACAGTCCGCTGCTCTGCACAAAAATTGGGCAAATATCCTAGGAAGCGAGGCTAGCTTCCACCCAGAAATGTGCCTTTTCTCCTAGTAGTTGAGCAACCTCTTACACGTGCAGTTGAGTTGACTGTTTCCCTCTTGGACCGAGCAAAACAGACTTGCATGCATGGGTTAGTTCTCCCAAGGCAGCATGCAGAGGCATCCCTTATTTCCAGGATCTATTTGTGGCAGTTGGAGGTTACATGCAAGGATCATTTCAGAAACCTCTCACCAAGTGTCGCTTTCCCTAGATTTGTGGTATGCGTGTCACAACCTTGATTTTATCAAAACTCATCAACCAGACGCTGCAAATCTCATTCCTCACATCAACCTTGTAGCTCTAACATCCCACATCACATCTAGGAGTTGTCAGCACACTTAGCTCAGTTGTTTTGGGGTAAGCCCGCTTTCCATGACTTGTGTTGCATTTCTGGTCCTTTTTGTGTTTTGCTTCATATGAATGCCATCTGCTTGATTTTAGTGAGCATTTGTTGTTGTTTTGATGCATTTTAACTTGTACTAGAACCATTTCATTTTTTGTCAACATCTCACTGCTCTCACATGCATGAAGTTGTTTTTCATGAACGGTCACCAATTCAGCGACTCACCTCACCCACATGCATGTTGTTCCATTTTCTAAATCTGTCATTCCCCATGTGCATGCATGATCATTCACTTATGCTTACACTTAGTATCACCGTGCATTCACACTCACATTTTCTTTCAGTTACCTGTCAGTGAGTCTGGGCAGCGTTGGCCCAGACTCTGCCTCACCAAGACAACATTGTGCAATCCTAAGAGGGAAGGATCTGCTTTCTTCTCCATAAATGCACATTTTTTCCTAGCAGCTACTCCCCAGGCTTGCTTTGTGCAATCCTGAGAGACAATGACTGTTGGCCCAAAAAATTGCGTAATGGAGTCGCTGAGCATGTAGTCATTGCCAGCTGAAATTACGCATTGCACAATTCTAGTAGTTAGAAACCAGACTGGACTGTGTATTGCATAGTTCCAGCAGTCAGTCAGTCTCCTAGTAGCCCAGTCTATGCCTGTCGCAGTCTTGGCAATCAGTTTCCCAACCTCTCGGCCGAAATTGCGCAACCTTCATGATTAGTCACATAGGTATGTTGCAAGTCAGTTCTCAAGTTCATTTTGGTTTTCAACTGACAAGTTGCTTGCCATGAGCGTTTCCATGTCTCTAGGTATTTCAGGTGTTCATCTGCCTCTTAGCAGTGCAGGTACAATGGTTTCCAAGAGAGCAGAATCGAAGACACCATTCAGAGAACACTTGGGGATGCAGTCGATCAAGTGTATATCAACTTGCCTACTCACGAATATATCAAGTTGTCCGTAGACAAGGAAATCAAGGTATGATAGCAGTAGCATCATGAACAACAATTGACAGCAGCATATTGAATGCAATGAATGCAATGAACATAACGAACGCAATGAATTTAAGAGGAAGGTTGTTGACAACATAGAGGTGGAACAAAGTTGCAAGCTCAAGTAGATCCACTAATGATGAAAGCAACTTTGGAGACTCAAGCTATGAGGTGACGACGTGATGTGAAGATCGCGCAAAGACATAGAATGGAACAAAGAAGGAGTTGCATGTGTTGAAGTAGCAACTCAATGAAGAACATGAAGCTGCATAAACAAACGAATGGGTTGCAGCAAGAACAAGAATGACAGTGGGCGCAACATGCACTCATGGATGGGACTTCACCGGTACAAGTTATAGTTCTATCCCAACAGCTAGCACAAAGCAGACATGGTGAGTAGTGTTGTTGATTGCATGCAAGGGATTCAACATCATGCATGTCATTGTGCGTACACATGCGATCCAACTCATTTAGTACACTCACCAAGGCGAAGATAAGAAGCAAGTCCAACTGGAGCTAAACATATACTTCTGCAAGTTGATGTGCATGACCACTAACACACACTTGAAGATCATCACGGACACTATGCATCAATGTGTTTCTGGTTTAGCCACACCCAAGAAGAGCATGCGCGTGCTATCATTTGAGTTGGATGAAGGATCCATACTAATGCACCGGATGCAACAGAGGCAAGAGTTTGCTTCAAAAATATGTCATCATGGGGTGCATGCAAACCATCATGGATGACCAAGATTGGCATCAGCTCACCACCTTCGCCATCACTAGCATGTCAAAGAGTTGGTATCATCCAAATGGACTGAGTGTTAGTGATGTCTTGCATGGCTTGCTCAAGCCATTTTGTCTCACATGAGCACATGTGAATTATAATGTAACATCATGTCAAGTGGAAGTTCAAGTGTCAATAGTTGGATGTAACAGTCATAGAGTAGATGAAGAGTCATGAGGGTAGATGAGCTGTCATAAAGGGGAATGTCAAGGGTCACCCCACCCTTTGCTATAAATAGAACCTCATAACTCATTGTAAGGGATTTTGGTTAGCTAAGCTTCCAATAAGACTATCTTGGAGAGAGCTTGGACAGTATTGTAACGCGCCTTGGCTTCTCCACTGCATGGTGCTAGTACATCTCTTTGAAGGAGCAAGCGGATGTGGCTGTAACATTCCACTATTGGGGCTAGCGGGTGTACATGGATGTATTGCATGATTGGAACTTACACTTCTTTATATAATAAGAGCCAACATGTTTCATGCATATGTTGTATTGTTTTCCATCTGTCTTGTTTACTCTCAATGGGATATGTATTTGCTTTCTTACACACGCATGTATGGATTGTTTTATATGAGCATGTAAGAATCTTTTTGAAATGTGTTTATTGGGTTAACCATCACTTTGGATTGCCAGTTGACTCGCTTTCTAGCTTTTGATGCATCTTCGCTCATGTCCTCCCTTTCCATCTGAGTACTACTACAGGTTGCCAAGGGGCACACTCATCTCAACCCACATGTGTTAGAACCTCTCATGCACCTTCCTTGACTCACTGCAACAGTCACACCCTTGCTACTAACAAAGTTATCTTACTTTCCTCTATGTGAAATCACGGTCAAGGCATTGTTATAAAACCCACTGCTGGGACTCCTACACCAAATGGTCTGAGGTCTAATTAGGACTTCTTACCGAGGATATCCCCTTGACATGTTGGCGAGTCCAACACTGTCAACACAAAGGAAGAACTAGAAGAACCAATAGAACTAGAGTCAGAATGAGAACTCAATAGAGGAATAAGAGGATGGACTCTAACTCGATGGGGAGGAGTAAGATGTCCTAAAAGAAATTTGGGGCGAAGGCCACAAAGTCTCTGTGAAAAATGCCTAAAGGGCACAATAATGTCAATACAAAGATGACTCAATAAACTAAAGGGTTATTATAGGAGAAAAATAGAAATAAACAACATGCAAACACCTAGTGTAGTGGTGCCAAGTGTAAACTAACTATATTAAGATGCTACTCTAATTCAAGAAAGCGCGTCCTATCAAAGAAAAACAACCTCTAGCCTATAAGTGATATAAATCCTAAAACAAGTCCAAAATCTATTGTTTTAGATGGCCTTCAATAGAACTTATTACTTGACAGAATCTGATCCCTGCAAGTAGAGTTGTATAGAGAAAGGTGGGGTAGAGAACCAATTGCTACCCACAGCCAGTCCTATAGGGTGTTTTCCTAAGATTGGTCACTACAGTTACCTTCGTCCCATGAGGGTGGTCGAGTCTTGAGCTTCTTGGTGATCAAACACCTTTTCGAGATTCCCTGCCACAAGTTGGGTAGCCCTGAGGAGAACCGCTCACACGATGACCTAGCCTAACCCCCTCTAAATCGAGTTTTTGACACACTCTGACTTTGGACCGTGGGATGGTGAAGGATTTTAAGCTCCCTAATATGTCAACTTCTATGTCTCAATTTAAGTGATCAATGGGTGTTATTGGAAGCCTATCCCACCGATCCTACACCTAAACTACAAAGATTGTTTGGCCCTAGTGCCCAAGTGGGCTTAATCTATGTGTGTTGAATTATTAAGGTGTAGTGTTTCAAGTCTAGGCTTGGTGGTGTTAACCAAGCTCACGTTCGCTTAGGGTGTGAGTGTGTGAAAATAATGTGTCAAGTGGATGATTTAATTGAGCATGTTTTATGATGCCATGTGCTACTGAAAATAAAGTGTTGAAATATTGTAAATAATGTTGAAAATGTACAAAAAAATAAACAACAAATCAAGCACAAAAAACCCCACCCAAAAAGGCTATAAAGTAGCTAAGAAAGAGAAGGAAAACAAGCTACTCAAAGACACACAAATGGCCTAAAAGATATAATGTCAAAGAGAATATGATATAGAAGCACTAATATACTGTAAAAGGTGTAGACAAACAACAAAAATCAAAGGTGAAAAATGTTGCAAAGGATAGGAAAAAGCTCCAAAACCTAAGATACTCAAGGGGATCCTAAGGGGGAAAGGAAAAACCCAAAATCTAAAGGGAGAAAAAGGGTGAATAAACCTATCTAAAAGGGATGTAAATTAATGGATCAAATCTTACAAACTAGTGGTTGAAAATGTTGTACCCTAGACTCCTCAACCCAGCCAATCTCTTCCTAAAAAGGTGGAGGTGTACTCTAAACCCTAGGGGGATTTTTCCTTCCTCAAAGAGAAAAAATAAGAGAATCTAAGCCTAGGGGAGACTCAAAAAGAGAAAATAAACCCTTCCCATTCCACACACAACACTCTTGGTAATTTGAGAAAATTCTGAAAAAATTCAAAATAGAGAATCTGCCCTGGACTTAGTGGAAAACATAGTAAACTAGCCAAAAAGGGCATTTTGGAATGCAGATATGGTGTTGAAAAGTGCATTTTGTTCTCGGGACTCTTGGTAGGCAGATCTCGCACAATTTTTTCCATCTCCTACCCATCTGGTACCTGTGACTTGTAGAAAAAACAAGAAAACCACCAGAATCCAAAAATTTGGTAAAAATAAATAAATGACTAAAAATAGAAATTGAGAGGCTAAAAATAGTTGAAGAAAATATTGAAAACCACTAAAATGACAGTCACCAAGGATCTAAATTACTACACCAGCAGAGTCGCCATTTATTGACAACAAATGTAGCTAAAAACCTAGTGGAGTTGCCATTTGTTAGTATGAAAATTCTTAGCCTATGTACCAAAAATACTTCACTTAATTCACTGGTGACAAGTGACCCTAATAACAATATGTGGATTTTTATGCTTCATATCTACAATAATTGAACGAGAAAACCTTGTATCAAAAATATTGTATGTGATACAAAATAGAAAACAACAAGAAATATCCGATGTAATAACCCAATAGAATAAGACTTGTATATGAATAATCTTTTATTAAAAAACACCTAGTGAATTAGATCTACAATGTGGGTATGAAAATCCTCCTCTGTGGGATAGTTCCTTTGATGTCCTTGTATTCTAGCAATCTATTCTCTCTCTCAATATGTGAAAAAACCCAAAACAAAGAATGGAACTCAAGTGGGAGGCTAGATGTAAGAAGATGATAATGGTGACGATGATAATGATCATGGTGAAGAGTGAATGGAAAACCCTCTTATTTATACAAATTATTGGATTGATCTTGAAAATGGAAAATAATAAAATAATATTGACCAAATCAAGATCTAACTTTTAGGAATACTTTATTATATTTTTTGGAGAGGGAAAATATATTCAAAATGGTCAAATATATTTATTTAGAAATAATTAACAAATAAAATGATTTATTAATTATTTCGCGAGGATTAAGAATGACATAAAATTGAAATAATTGCTAAATAGTGATTTAACAATTATACCAAAAATGGAATTAAGGAATAATAAATAAATAATGATTTGATTAAAGAACTTTTTTGGTGATAATCACATCAGAATTCATTTCTCGACATCTTCAAACCATCATGTATGCTTCATCATCACGACAAGATGGAGAATCAAATATTGGCATTAGATTAAATAGCAAGAGATTGATGTAGAGACAATAACAATGGCTAGTTCTAATGGCTAGGAAACCCTTGATTTTTAATAAATAATGAATAATAAAAATAAAAAGTCAAATAAAATATGGTCAAAATAAAATCAAGGTCAATAATGAATGAATAAGGATACCAAAAATCCTCGATATAATCAAACAATAGGAGGTTAATTATGAATACTTATAATTAAAGAATTAAAAAATATATATAATAGAAACCCAAATATGTAATATTGGGGCCAATAGAAGTTAAAAAAAAAAATAAAAATAAAAAATGAATAAATAAATGAAAAAAATGAATAAAAAATAAATAATAATAAATAAATAAATAGGATCATAAAGGTATTAAAACTCAAAGTTCATATATAAATTAATTAAAATATGAGTAAAATAAATAAAATAAATAAGTTAGAAATGAAAATAAAAATAAAAAGACAATTTTTTTTTATGAAAATAAAAATCAAAGGGAGGCAAAGGCAGGGAACCAACAACTACTAATTTTCAATTCATCGTCTCTATTTAAATTACTAGGCTTTCTTTCAATCTCTATGGCCTCCCTAAACTTTTGGTGATGAAAATGATCAACCCTTGCAATTACTTGAGCTTCTTCAATGTAGATGTGATGTTTTGACTTATCCACATGTTCAACTAAGGCTAAGGAGCAGGTCCTCCCATGTTTGATGTAGGTTGCATGCACATGAATCCTCTAATATATTCAGTGACTAGTTTAACCAATGTAGGGGGTCCTGCAAGAACATGGGGTAACATAAACACCTTTAAATTTCTTGGGGTCAAGTGTGTCTTTTACAAATCTTAAGGAGCTCCGAATAGTATTTAGGGGCCTAAAGGTTGAAGGAACCTTATGTTTCCTTAGGATCTTAGTAATCATGTCCATGGTTCCTTAGATAAAAGGAAGATGCATTGCTGAAATCCAATATTTGGGGTATTTTTTAACATAACCCTTGCTATATTTAAGGAAATATTTAAGATCTCGGTGCCTACTATATCCATTATTATTTAAGACATTAAGGAAATGATATTTCTCACCAGACTGGTGGTTTGCATCAGAAATTATTGTCGCATGAGTAGCTAAAGCGCTGAGAACACCCAAATTTTGAGTGGGGAAATGATGCCACTTAGCATTAATATATTTATTTGTATGAGTTTTCTTCCAAAATACTTGGTGGGAGAAAGAAACACCATCCTTCTTAGAAATAATAATGTCAAGGAAAGGTAATATACCATCGACTTCAATTTCCATAGTAAACTTAATGGAGAAAGATTGATTGTTAAGATGTTCGAGGAAGAGATCCAACTTATCCCGACCATGAGGCCAGATCACACATGTGTCATCCACAAACCTCTTCCATAACTTATGTTTGAACAAAAATGAGGCCAAAGCTTTTGATTCAAAGTCCTCCATAAACAGGTTGGCAACAATAGGGGATAGGGGTAACCTAAGGCAACACCACATGTCTGTTCATAAAACTCCCCTTCAAAGCTAAAGAAGGTAGAAGTGAGACAAATTTGAACCAACTTAGCTGTATCAGGGTCTGTGATGTGATTAATGACCTCAATGGCCTCATTAATAGGGATATTAGTGTAAAGGAAGACCACATTGAAACTTACAAGAATATCTCTAGGATAAAACTTACAACCTTAAACTCATTGAAAATGATGAGGAGTCTTTCCTAAAGGACTCTATAAGGCCAACAAGGGGTTTTAGCTTCTAGGCTAAATATTTTTCCAAAAGATAGGTTGGTCCTCCAATTTTTTTGACAATTTGCCTCAGGGGAGCCCCCTCCTTATGGATCTTAGGAATCCCATTTATCTTAGGCGTAAAGGGACTACTTTCGATTAGCTTATGGCTAAAGGATACAACAATGCTACTGGATTTTATGGCTAGAGAAACTTTTCTAGAAATATTAATTAAGGTATTCGTATTAATTTTCCTATAACTCCCACTGTTACAAAGGTGATCTAACATCTTCCTCTTGTAATCCTCCTTATCAAGGATAACAACAACACCTCCCTTGTCATCTTTTAGAACAACAATGTCCTGATTCTTGTTTAAGAATCTTAGGGCATCAAACTCTTGCTTTATAATGTTGTTTTTGGGGGGGTTTTCCTTTCTAAGGACAACAACACAGTCTTGTTTGATGATATCCTTGGTGTTTTTGGGTAAGTCTCTAATCCCAAATTCAATGTCACAAATAATGTCTTCCACAGGGATTTTTCTAGGAGCCAAGGAAAAATTAAGACCTTTGTCTAGAAGACTATAGACAGGAGAGCCAAAGGAAAAGCTAGATAGATTAACAACCATAATACTAAAATAAGGGAAAGAAAACTTGTCATTATTATTATTATCATTGTCATTATCTCCTGGTTTGTTATTTCTAATCGTTTTAGATTCAAAAGAATAATAATAATAATAATAATAATAATAATAATTATTGTTATTTTATCAATAGCATTGTTTTTTTTAATAATATTATTATTGAAATCACTATAATTATTATTATTATTAATGTTACTACTATTATTATTGAGTTCACAAAAGGAATAATCATAAGAGGGTCGACCCAATCAAGGGAAAAATTCAAGGCCAAGGTAGAAATTGTCAACCAAGGGATTCAAATGAAGACGAAAGTCATCGTTGACCATGGAGGAGGATATCCATGCCAACTTTGTGACTTCATCATTACGGCGGGAAAGGATACCCATTATTGATGAAAGGAATGACTATGTGAGAGGGATTCCAACAAAGGTCTGAGAAGGAGAATGTTTAATGGAGGACGGGGTAAGACTCAAGGTGCGGGAAGAATCAAAAGGTTGGGAGTAGGAGTGATGGTCAAGAAGGTTAACATATAGGGAAGGATCTATGGGGGAGGAAATACTAGATGGAATAGGGTTGTGAGGCAATGGTAACGAAACTGAAGCAAAAAATGAATGACGGGAAGATGAAGGGTTACGATCTCTCGAACTAGAGGAGGTAAGATATAAAGAGTAAGAGAAGGGAGAATCAATAAGGGGTCCTATGGTAGCATTGGATGAAGAAGGTTGCTCAGGAGGGATGGATGAGAGAGGAGAAAAATTAAACAGAAAATCCAAATGCATAATGCCTCCACACTATTCATAACAACAAGATTCATCCTTGAGAATCGATTGACCGAGAGACACCAAACGGTCGTTCATGCTCGCTTGGGAACATACAATCTTAGGTTCTGGAACAACAATATTGGCAAAGGACCTAGTGGTAGTGATGGATGAAGAAGGCTGCCCAGGAGGGATGCGTGAGAGAGGAGAAACATGAAGCTGAAAACCCAAATGTATAATGCCTCGACACTATTCATAGGGACTAACTTCATCCCTGAGAATCATCGGACTGAGAGACCACAAACAGTCATTCACGTTGTCTTGGGAAGATACACTCTTCAACTCTAGAAAAATAATTCATTTAATCCAAGAACGAAGAGTGGAGATTCTCTCGCCATTAATTTTACTATTGGAAGAATGATCCAGAATGTCAGAAAAACCTTTATGGGAGGAGGATTTTTCTAAGAGCGTGAGAAATTTCATAGACTGTTTCTACCTCCAAATTTCCTCGATGTGAATAGATTGTATTGTTGAACATGCTTCGATCCTCATCCAAAGGTTTGAGGACAATGCACCATAAATATCCAATGATACAGATGGATATTGGTGGCCACTTGTCTATTCCACCTAGACCCGCTAGTTAGTTTCATCGATTTCCTTGTTCATTTCAGCATTTACTATTTTTAGCAGTTTTTCAGGTCCTGAACTTTTGGAGTAGTTTTGACCCCTCAAATGATGGATTTTTTGGGTCCATAGTAGGCCCATAATCATACGCAAGGGCCTATGGTGAAACCTATAGTACTCAGCGAGATCTTTCCAACAAGGTATTGTACGCGGCAAATGGAGATAATATGACCAAGTTACGACCCTGGGAAGTTGGTTGCCCAACTAACCCCAACGAGGCCCACAAACTCTTAGTGTTACATCTCCTGGGGTTAGGGTTTTGGTTGTTTAGGGTTTTCTCATGTTTTCCAATAATAAATAGGCCCTTGAGCCTCATTGTAACACAGTTCAGAGGCATGTGGCCACCACATATCTTCTCAGAGATAAGTTACCATCGCCCGAGTGATCTTGTTTCCATTATGTTTGTAAGCATAGTTCAATATTTTTCTATTAATGAAATTAAGTGTTTTTATACTACATCTCTGTCTTTACAATTATATATGTAAGTTGTTGCATTCCTGTTTAAGTTAGGATCAATGGTATAAGAGCAGTCTATGCTATCTCTATTTTTATTTGCATGTCCCCAACGAGGTCAGGGTATAAGGAGTTAGGGCTTGTGTTGGGCAATTTATTGGGCTTAAATTGCTGCATTAAATTATCAACTAGGGAAACTCATAAGCTTGTGATGCTGCCAGCAATATATATGCAAGAGTAGGCAACTAACTCTATGTCTAGCGAAATTATTTAAGATTCAATACAATATGCAAGGGAAGAGGCTCCTAACTAAGGAGGTCCTGATTGTCCTTCCCTACAGTATCATAGAGAAATCATTGATTACATAAAACTAGAGACTTGAAATGAAGACAAGAGAATGAACTTTAATTGTTGTTCAGATTGAAAGAGAGAGAAAGACTAACTTAGTCTTTTGATTTTCCTCTCATGTACTAATCCAAACTAAACTAAGATTCATTCACAAGCATAAGAAATGAAATAACTTGAAACATAAACACAAAAGAATGAATTTCAATTACCATATAAATCAATGGAGAGAGAGACTAACTTAGACTCTTGGTATCTCCTCATATGATACTTGAAACATAAAAGCAAAAGAATGAATTTTAATTATCATACAAATCAAATAGAGAGAGAGCCTAACTTAGACCCTTGGTTGTTCTCTCATGTGCTGATAAGATTCTAATTTAAAACTCATTCATCAATCTCAAACAAATCCTCAAACATCAAACATCTAAGCAATTAAATGAAATAAGATCTAATATGAAATAACATGTTTCTCTCATCCTTTTAGAGTGAGCTCAATTCTCTTAAGAACAAGACAAATTATTCCATATACTACATTAAGGAAAATTAAATCTAAAACTACATAATGGAAATATATGTAAAACTTATATCTAAAACTACATAATGAAAATATATGTAAAATGAAGCTTTATTCTATGCCATCATAAGTTGGATACAATGCTCCAAGAGTCCTCCCCTTGGAATGGAGGAGGTACTCCTTTTTATACAATGAGATGAGATAACAAACTCATAATGATGATCCACTAATCTCTCTTTAGTTCCATACATTTCTCAACCATCTAGACACATAACCCTATCCTCCATGATTTCCTCCATGAGGTCCATGATCTTCTCCATGAGATCATGATCTTTTCCATGAGGCTTATCTTATCAAATTCGAATTTGATCATTCAAGGCCACATAAAGATGCCCTAGAAGCTTCCTTTGTACCTACACATGTCAACATACTCATTCTAATTGTTAGGTATAAGTATAAGCATATTATTTTCTAAAGTTTAGCCATAAATTCACTTAAAAATGTTAAGAATTAATAAACTTTGGAAAAGCATAGTTATAACCCAATAATGAGGTAAATGGAATGATGTGGAGGTGGAATGGAGGTGACATGAAGGTAAAATGTGAAGATATTGGTGAATAATGGAGTGAAAATAGGGACCATTTTGAGGCCCAACATCTGCCCCAAACTGAAGGTATTGCATGTCCTCATGCAATCTATTACATTACTTTTTGGTACTTGAGCTTTGGCTTAAACTCTGCATGATATCATTTACATAACTTTTGCAAAGCGTTATTTTGATGAATTACAACTTGGTTGGTTCTTGTGTTTCAACCATTTTTTTTTTTTGTTGCATTCAATGTATGATCTTTGCATATTGATAATGTGATTTTTGTTGCAGAGTATTTTTGTAGGAATGCATCATGGTTGGTTCTTGTGTAACAACCATGATTGTATTGGCATCCAATTATCTTTTAAATACTTTTGTCAAATCCATTTGTATGCTCATGTAATAGTGAATATATTTTGAAGGTAAGTGGGGTTTAGAATGTGATATATGACTGTGGATATGAATGTGACAAAGCATGTATGTAAATGTATCCTTCCCCTTAAACGGATGGTTTGGGCAGTTATGTGAAATGGGGAAAAGAAGGGAAAAGGAAGTGAAGTTTTTCCAAAAATTATTATTCTAACTTTTCAAGGAATTTAATGGTTAAAAGTTAGAAAATATCATACCTTAACTTACCCTTCCAAAAATGGATGAGAGTTGTGCACGTGTGGCTGCAAAAATGTCGTTCATAGTCCTCCTTACTTGGTTGTGAAAATGGTGGATGAATCATGCATGTTCAGCTGCCACAATTATGCTCTGAAGCTTCTTCTTCAAGTTGTGGATGAAAGATGGATCTATATTATCGTATCGGCTGTTAGATCCTCTGCTACTATATGATGAATCTGAGGAGTCTATTGAACATGGCTGAAAGTCGTATCTGCTGCTGGATGATGAATTTGATGAGTCTACTGAATATGGCTGAAAATCTATAAGGCTTGGAAGGTATAAAAAATATATAAGTGACATTTCCCTCCCAGCCTTATTGATTGACTTGTCCTCAAGTGATGACAAACTGATGAAAGGAAATTGGCTTCATCTGCTACAAAATATGGGTCTTCAAGTCTTCAACGCTCGATGGCACAAATCTTACTATGTGATTAAATGTGTCGATGTCGAACATAGTAAGAAGTTGTTGACTTAGTGGCCGTTAATGAATGCCCCTAGCCAACACAAGAGCTCCCACCATTGATTCCAATGGGAGTCAGGATGCCTAACACATCTTTGTAGGTATGAATAAATTTGTCGTAGTCGAGTCACCTACAAGATCCAACGAACAAGGGATATTAATGTACTCCCATTGTTCATTGGCAAGAGTACTTGCCATTAAGGCATGCAAGCCTCTAGGTGTTTGTTCAATGATACTTAGACTCTAGGACTTTGACTCAAGCAGGGTTTTATTGGCGGAAATGAAGGGGAATGGTAATGACAAGGAAAATGGATGGATGTAAGGAAATGCATGGTGTATGAAATAAGAACTCTTGCTGTGAAAAATGGATATGGAAGTGTCACGCCTTATGGATGTACGATTGGTGGAATTCAATCTTTTTCAGGGAGGTGGAAGGTAGTGGTTGTGGAGATGGATTTGTCTTCAGAATTTTTCATGAATTTAGTCTTTGGAAGACTAATTGTCGTCACACTCAATCTCCTTAATGATCACTTTGTTATGCTGTAACCTATAAAAACTTGGCAGAAAGAAAACATAAGTTTGTTCAAGAAGAATTGTGCATTTTCTTCATGATTCTTACGCAAAAATTTCATACCAAATAAAACAAATTGAAGAAAATCAAAGTGTTGAAAGTAACTCAATTCATGATACCAGTTTCAATCCAATCTTAAAAACAACCATGAAAAATAATACTCCCTGTTTGTGTCAGATAACTCATGTGCGTGGCAATTATGTCCTGCATATTAGTGCTTCATAAAGCATACAACAGAAAGATGTGATGCCAACTAAAAGCTATCAGAAATAATTATCGTCTTGAGAATCCTCCAATCGATTTTCGAAATGTGTTTCCAAGTATCCTATTTTTTATTTTCAAATCTGTGTGAATTTTTGTGAATTTTTTTGTTTTTTTATTTTATTTTATTTATTTTTTATTTTTTTAAAACAACAAATTTTAAAAATAAAATATTAAAAGTAATAAGTAAAATTTTTATTTGTTATGTTGATTTTATTTAGATTTTTCTTTAAACAATAAATTAAAAACATAAATTTTTAATTTATTATTTAAGTTGAAATTTTTTTAAAATCAACAAAATTTTATTTATTACAACCTAATAAAGAAAAATTCTAAAAATATACTATAACTAAAATGAAGTTAGTTTTTTTTTTTTTTTTTTTTTTTTTTTTTTTTTTTTTTTTTTAATTAAAAATAAAAATAAAAATAAGGAAATTTTTTATTTTAAATAAAAATAAAAATTATTTTGTGTTGTTTTGATTTTTTTTATTATCCAAAATATTGCACAAAATATTTTTTATTTTTATTTAAATAAAAAAAAAACAACACTACAAAATAATTTTTTTATTTTTATTCAAATAACAAATTAAAAACAACACAAATTTTTTATTTTTATTTAAATAACAAATTAAAAACCATTGTTTTTAATTTATTATTTATGTGGATTTTTTTATATATTTTTTTTAGTTGTAAAAAAACCTAATCACAAATCGTTATTTTTTATTTTATCAACATACTAAATATTCATTATTTTTATTGAAATAACAAATTAAAAACAAAACAATGTTGATTTTTTTAGATTTTTTTTAGTTGTAAAAAATACTAATTTAAAAAAAACCAACAAACCGTATTCAAATCTGATCTTCCCCTTAAAACCCGGCGCTTCAACTGTTCTTAAGCATATTCAACGTACTCTAGTATCTTCTGCTGAGATTTCGGGCGTGTCATTATCTTTTGCTGAGATTTTGCCGTCTCCAATGGCATTTTTCCCTCGGCGACTTCTGCGGCTTCATCGTTCTTTGTAAGGGAAAGAATTAACTTGGTAATGGATTATGAGCATAGGGAGGAAAATCAGTAGCAAACCATTGGACGAACAAATATTGTTCTCGAATTGGACGAACAGAGTTTGTTCTAGAATGACCTGTAATCTACGAAAGAGGGCGTGGTATCTCCTCCGTTGTTGTCGATACCATGCATGGCCTGCCTCTGGGTTTTTAAATGGCCTGCTTTACCGGTCCAGGTGGGACTCCTCGGCGGCTGTGTTGCTCTGACCCCTGGAAAATCTGTAGCAGAAGCATATGACAGACTGCTCCTTCCATAACTCAATGAATCCTTCTCGGAAGCACCAGATGGCCTCTGACGGGGTGCGCTATGAGAGCGTGATTTAGCTATTGCGGACTGCGTGGCAGCCATGTAGCGAGGAACTACGGCAGGAAAGCTCTCAAAACTGTCGTCATCGCCATCGACAGCTAAACTGTACGGCTTTGCCAAAGTGCTTACCGTGTCTTCATCTACCGCATGAGAAGCATGAGCGGCGGACCGGGAAATTACAGGGCTCGCGCCAGAACGAACATGGCCGGATGAAGACTTTGCTGGAGATTGCGTCGCCCGGGATTGAAGATGCGACCGATTTGAGGATCTCCGGCCAGAAGATTGCAGGACCGTGTAGCCATCTGCGCTTTGTGAATGGACGCGTCTATTGTTGTAGTACTGCTGGTGAGAAGAAATGTCCATTTCCACGGTTTTGAAGGCAATGTCTTCCATGCTGTTTCTGACGGATGAAGACGCTTCAGGTGTCGCGTTACGATCCATGGCCCTTGCAGTCATCCAACGTTCCAGCCAATTCCAGCCCCAGTGTCCTTTGTCCGGTTCGACTTCTAGATATGTCGATGAAGAATCCCTCGCGCCGGATCTCCACATCTGTTGAGAAAAGGCATAGGCCATCGCCCTCTCGCGCTTCATGGCGGCTTCCTGCTTAGTTTGGAGCTTCGTTTGAATTTCCTCAATGGTTTGCAGACTTCCATCCCACCGTTCTGTTGATGTTGATTTTCTTCGGATCGCCTCCTGCTTCCCCTTCTCGTAGACTTTACGGTTAACACCAAAGCTTTCTTCGGCCATCTGAAGACGGCGAGCCTTTACACGAGCCTGAACCCTAACATGTGCTTGCATGCAGCGCAGCGTCATGTTCGCCTGCTTTCTGACATTGTGCCCTCTTACCAAATTCACAGTGAGTATCATGGTGAGGAGTGGATTGAGGCCGTGCTTCATGGTGAGTATCAGCGATATCCAATTGATTTTTTTAACACTCGAGCCTGAAATCTCTTCAGAATCCCGGCTGCCGCGGCCATCCTTTGTTGGCCAGAGATTTTTCTCGGGACCTGATGCCTTTTGCGCTGAGACGACTCATGACAGCAAGTTGGGCTATCATCCATTGACAAATTGTTTCCCTTCTCTATCTGTGCAGACTGCACATAATTTATCTTCGAAGGCAGCTGGTGATTGTACATAAGTTCAACATTCTTCTTCTCCTTTTCCCCATCTCCTTCATGACAATCGGAAGACTGATCAGATTGGTACGAAATTGCCTGGCCGGAGTCGATATTAATAGACTTTGTCCCCAACAGCTCCTCGCGTCCATGATCTAGATTAAGCATCTGGCCTCCATAAACGCCCTTTCGCTGTTTCAGCAAATACCTGACATGCCTTTGCAAGTCGTTATATTTGTGAGTCATCTGCGTCAATATGGACTTGAGCTTCTGATTCTCTTCCTTTATGCGATTGATCTCTGCCATAAGTATCGTCTTCACGAATTACAACAAGCCTCTGCTGCAATATGTATATGAAAATCCCTAGCCTGACAACGTGAATAAACTCACACAAAAAGTCCTCAAAAATCTACAGGTAGAAGTGATTTCTCCATTTTGTCTAAGAAGAATTGTCGGCGCACTGGATGGATTGGGGGCCTTCTTGGTCAGATATGGAAATGGCAGTTTGGAAAATCGGTCGCAGATTCAGATGGATATCCACAATGTGAAACGCACGATGTACCCAATAATCCAAGGCCTCGGCTAGCCCCATGTGCAAAATCGCAAGGAAAATCAGCTCTCCTGCGTTCCACGCAGGCATGTCACGGAGAAATGATGCGCCGCAATAGCCATGAACGCCTGCAACAAGAGAAAATTGTCCCAGTCCCATTCTCGGTCCATTTGATCGAATTCGGTGGTTTTTATTTAATGTTTTGCATTTTTTATATATATATTTTTTTAAATATCTAAAAAAACAAGAAAAACAAAAATGGTTAAATTTTTTTTTTAGTTTTTTTTTTTTAAATATCTAAAAAAACAACAAACAAACAAAAAATGGTTAATTTTTTTATTTTTTATTTTTATTTTTATTAATGTTTTGCATTTTTTTTAAAATATCTAAAAAAACAAAAAAAAGTTAGTTTTTTTAAATATCTAAAAAAACAAAAACAAAGAAAATGGTTAATTTTTTTTTTCTTTAATAATAATATGTGTATATTTGATACATATATTATTATTATTTTATGGATTTTTTTTTAAATCTAAAATTAAAAACTAATTTTTTTTTTATTTTTTTAAATCTAAAACTAAAAAAACTAAATTTCATCTAAAAAATTTAAAGATGTTTTTTTCATTCACAAAATTCTTTATTGTCTTTTTGCAAATTAGTTCTCCAGCAAGAGTATTTTTATTTGAACAAAATCAATAGATTTTCTGATCTTCCTGATCGCACGAAGCGCAGGAAGAGAGCATACTAATCACTTGATTTGTTTTTATTCATGCAGGGGGGTGTTTTTGAAAAGACAAAATTTAAAACTAGCTAAACACTAAATCATCAGAAAACTCAAACATGAATTCCCTTATGAAGATCCTGCTGTCACCAGGTCTCACAAGTTATTTTATCTAAAGAAAAATAAATACTGAATTAAATTCTAATGCCTAATCCCTTAGCACCATCCCCGGCAATGGCGCCAAAATGTTGGGCAATTTATTGGGCTTAAATTGCTGCATTAAATTATCAACCAGGGAAACTCGTAAGCTTGTGATGGTGCCAGCAATATATATGCAAGAGTAGGCAACTAACTCTATGTCTAGCGAAATTATTTAAGATTCAATACAATATGCAAGGGAAGAGGCTCCTAACTAAGGAGGTCCTGATTGTCCTTCCCTACAGTATCATAGAGAAATCATTGATTACATAAAACTAGAGACTTGAAATGAAGACAAGAGAATGAACTTTAATTGTTGTTCAGATTGAAAGAGAGAGAAAGACTAACTTAGTCTTTTGATTGTCCTCTCATGTACTAATCCAAACTAAACTAATATTCATTCACAAGCATAAGAAATGAAATAACTTGAAACCTAAACACAAAAGAATGAATTTCAATTACCATATAAATCAATGGAGAGAGAGCCTAACTTAGACTCTTGGTATCTCCTCATATGATACTTGAAACATAAAAGCAAAAGAATGAATTTTAATTATCATACAAATCAAATAGAGAGAGAGCCTAACTTAGACCCTTGGTTGTTCTCTCATGTGCTGATAAGATTCTAATTTAAAACTCATTCATCAATCTCAAACAAATCCTCAAACATCAAACATCTAAGCAATTAAATGAAATAAGATCTAATATGAAATAACATGTTTCTCTCATCCTTTTAGAGTGAGCTCAATTCTCTTAAGAACAAGACAAATTATTCCATATACTACATTAAGGAAAATTAAATCTAAAACTACATAATGGAAATATATGTAAAACTTATATCTAAAACTACATAATGAAAATATATGTAAAATGAAGCTTTATTCTATGCCATCATAAGTTGGATATAATGCTCCAAGAGTCCTCCCCTTGGAATGGAGGAGGTACTCCTATTTATACAATGAGATGAGATAACAAACTCATAATGATGATCCACTAATCTCTCTTTAGTTCCATACATTTCTCAACCATCTAGACACATAACCCTATCCTCCATGATTTCCTCCATGAGGTCCATGATCTTCTCCATGAGATCATGATCTTTTCCATGAGGCTTATCTTATCAAATTCGAATTTGATCATTCAAGGCCACATAAAGATGCCCTGGAAGCTTCCTTTGTACCTACACATGTCAACAAACTCATTCTAATTGTTAGGTATAAGTATAAGCATATTATTTTCTAAAGTTTAGCCATAAATTCACTTAAAAATGTTAAGAATTAATAAACTTTGGAAAAGCATAGTTATAACCCAATAATGAGGTAAATGGAATGATGTGGAGGTGGAATGGAGGTGACATGAAGGTAAAATGTGAAGATATTGGTGAATAATGGAGTGAAAATAGGGACCATTTTGAGGCCCAACAGCTTGATCTGGTTGAACCATTGCAATATCAGCCTCACAAAACCCAACAACATCCCATGATAGAAGAAAATAAAGACGAGGGGGTAGGAGATCCTTTCAAAATGTTTCTCGAGGAAGCCCTTGAGTGACAAAGGGACAGGATGATGGATAAATTTTCCCATATCCTTCGAAGGCTACCCACATGCAATGCATCTTCATCCATCATCCACTCTGGAGGCATCACTCCTTTTAAGGTACAATTTAACTTCAATATTTCCATATTCGAAGGCCTAATAGATGTAGACGTCGTAGATAAATGGTTAAATCTATTGGAAGGATATTTTCCAGTTCATGACTTTTCCAATTGGGAAAAGATTACTTTTGTACTTCTCAAAGCTACCCCACACGTCAATGATTGGTGGGAAACCTACTGTGAAAAAAATAACGCGAGTGAACCCTCACTATTTTCAGCTGCACCCACTTGGAATTCTTTCCAAGATGCCATCAAGGAACAATATTACCCTATCGGGAGCTATGAAGACAAATACATAAAGTGGACCATGCTACAGAAGGGAAGGGACCAAGATGTGCCAGAGTTCACAAATATTTTCCATACCCTTCGCACAAAGCTGGGTATCAAGGATATTGATCGACATTTGGTGCTCAAGTACCATGGTTGTCTACAAAAGTACATCCGAGACGAGATGGAGTTCCTGGACATTTCCTCGTTCAACACGACGTATCACTACGTTGTCAAGATTGAGAAGAAGTTTAAATAGAAGAAGCGAGACTTTGGATCTACAAATCCAAAGAAAGGAAAAGGCACCCCTAAACCATAGAACAAAGGACCAAGCCAAGATGGGGCTACCCATGACAACTCGCTAAAGCCACAAGAAAAGAACAAAACCATGAAGATGAAGAAGGACATGGGAAAATGGTGTGAGTTCCATAAGAGCTCCACTCACAATACAAGTGAGTGTTGGGCCAAGTAGTCGCTAGTGGCCGAGATGAAGGCTTCCGAATCAGACATAGGTTTTGACTCTAAATAAAAACCCGATAAGGGAGCTAAAAAAGGGAAGAATATCATTTATGCGAAGCCTAGTGCCACTGTGGCCACCACCAAGATCCAAAATATTGGGCCTAGAGGGGGAACGCCTCTTCCACTCACAAATGTGGGTGAAGGTTTCTCCACTATAGTTCATTGTCGACAACAGGAGCCAAATAACCTCATTTTAGTAGAGGTCATGAAGCGGCTGGGCCTAAAGACTACAACACATCCACAGTTGTACACCATCGGGTGGATTCACCAAGGACGAGATCTTTGCTTCAACCAACAGTGTTGCCTTCCCTACAACATAAAGCCCTTCATGGATGAGGTACTATGTGATGTTTCTCATCTTGAATTTTTTGATGTATTGTTAGGACAACCATACTTGTAGAAGTGACATGTTGTATATGAGTCTAGACCTTTCTCTCTAAATATTACTTTGGCTAATATGATGTACATGATACTAGAGGTAGCCCCACCTATCACCATCTCTTTGATCATTGCAAAGCAATGTAGTAAGATCATTTCCTAGACTAGAATTTTTTTTTCGTTATGATTCACCCCCAGGGCAAGAAGAAGGTTGTTGTCATGGCTTCCAGGCAGGGCTCCTCTACACAACAACAACAAATGGACAAGGTCATGGAGGAGTATAGGGATATTTTCACCTCACCCACAAGGGTACCTCTACACTATCAGGTCAAACACTCCATCGATCTGACCTTGGGCACGCCGCTGCCCAATGGACCAATCTATTGATGCTCTGTTCTAAAGAACGATGAAATCAAGAGGTAGATTTAGGAACTATTGTAGAAAGGGTACATCATGCCAATCTCATCACCTTGTGGGAGCTAGATTATATTGGTACAAAAGAAGGATGGAACCTAGAGGCTTTGTATTGACCATTAGGCGTTGAACAAGATCATTGTCTAGAATAGGTATGCAATCTCGCGGATTGATGACCTTCTAGACCAGCTCAAAGGGGCCAAATATTTCAAAAGGATTGACTTGAAGTCAAGTTATCACTAGGTGCCTATCGAACCCTCTAATGTGTGGAATACTTCCTTCAAATCCAAGGAGGGCCTTTTTGAATGGTTGGTCATGCCATTCGTATTGACGAATACCCCTACAACCTTCATGAGACTGATGGAAGACATCTTGCGACCCTTCACCAATGCGTTCATGTTGGTGTATTTAGATGACATCTTGATCTTCAGCTAGACTTGGGAAGAGCACCTCCACCATATTCAAAAGGTCCTTCAAACCCTGCGACAACACAAGTTGTGTGCTAACTTGGAGAAATGCACTTTTGTCCTAACCCAGGTTCAATATCTTGGATACATCATTGATGAGTCGGGTGTACATGTGGACCCATCCAAGATACAAGTCATTTGGGATTGGCCAACCCCAACCACTCTAACAAAGCTCCGCAGCTTTTTGGGTCTTGCTAATTTTTACCATAGGTTCGTTTTGGGGTTCTCTCATATCACTTAGCCTTCAAGTCAAGTCACCAAGGGCAGAGTGAAAGTAAATTTTTTTTGGTCAGAAAACCAACAAAAATCGTTCTGAGTTGAATAATCATATGTAATCTGCATTAGTGATCACATTACCAGACTTTCAACAACCATTTGAGATTAAGGTAGATGCCTCTGACTATGCTATTGGTGTAGTTCTTACTCAACATGGGCATCCAATGGCTTACCACATTGAGACACATTCAAACACAGTCTGAAAGTACCCCACTTACGACAAAGAAATCTATTCCATTATGTAGATTTGTTGTTAATGGAAGCATTACATTCCGAGGAAGGAAACAATCATCCACACAATCCACCAACCTCTACAATTCATACAGACACAAGGGAAGTTGCAGAACAATTGCCATCATAAATGGTCCATCTATCTACAACTGTTCCATTTGAACACTAAGTAGAAGAAGGGAAATACCAATGACATCCTTTATTGCCTCGGCCGACCACCGCTCATGGCGCTGATCACTATGCTCGACTCCTATGGGCATGAAACATTGGGGGTGCCTGCATCTTTATAAGAGCGATCCAAAATTCGACAACATATACCAAACACTCCTGGAAGGGAAGAAAGTTCCAAATTTTCACCTTTAGGATGCACTGTTATGCCACCTGGGACACATATGTATTCCTTGTGTGCCAAGATTATATGGGAGAAGCACTACAGTCGGGTCGTTGGACATTTCGGAGTAGAGAAAATAGTGGCGGTATTGGAGAAGTAATTTTGTTGGCTGAAACTTTGTTAGGATGTTGGGAAGTACATTAGATCCTGGACCACTTGTGCCATTGCCAATCCAACCATCAAGAAGCAAGGCATGTATACTCCTCTACCTACTCCTAGCCGACCTTGGGAATTTGTCTGCATAGGTTACATGTCAGACCTTCCTTCTACTAAGCACAACAATGATTGTATTTTCATGGTCGTTGACATATTCTCTAAGATGGCCATCATGGAGGCCTGCAAGAAGAGTATCACAACAAAGGTCACTACTAAGATTTTCTTTGAGCAAGTGTGGGTACACTTTGGGATCCCATGGTCCATTGTCTTAGATCAAGACAAAAAATTCTTGAGTGCATTTTGGTCAAGTCTCTGGTCGATGCTGGATACAAAAATTACTAAGTCCATAGATTTCCATCCCCAAACTGATGGCCAAACAGAGGTTGTCAACAAGATGATCATACACATTCTGTGCATGTATAACTTGAAGCATCCACACACATGGGATGAAAGTCTCCCCTATTTCCAACACAACTACAACATAGCTCTCCATACCTCAATAGGCCACAACCCCTTTCAGGTGGGGCTGGGATTTCATCCATTATGCCCCATTGATGTGGCCATACCATTTATAGCCACTCAAGTAGATTCGGCTCACGTTTAGTTTGAAGCTGAAAGGGCTAACAGTTTCATTGAGTGCATTCAACACATCCGCCAACATGTCCATGATATATTAGACATATCTAATGCTAAGTACAAGCAATGCCATGATCAGCATCGAGTGCCGCACAAGTTGCAGAAGGAGCGCCTTGTTGAACCCCACCGCAAGCTTCACCCTCTCTGATATGGGCCATACACCATCACCAAGGCTATCATTGACAATGCCTTCGAGCTCAGCATCCCATCATTCCTTGGTCTACACCCAGTGTTCAATGTAGATCGCCTTCAACCATACTTTCCACCATTGTTTGACACATCTGACATTGCATAATAGCTCACACCAATAGAGCTCAATCCAGACTGCATGGAATAAGCCACAATTGATCAGATCATGGACACACATATCAAGAATACTTGCTAATAGAGGATACAATTATATCAAGTTATCAAAGCAATCCAACTCCTTCACCAGGGCAAGTGGTTCACTAGGGACCAAGTTCAATAGAAATTTCCTCACCTCGTGAAGGATCTGCATGCAATGGGGACCATCACTTCCTAAGGGGGGAGGAATTATCCAGGTGGATATTCGCAGCCACCCACCTATTCCACCTAGACCCCCCAGTCAGTTTCATCTGTTTCCTTTTTAATTTGAGCATTTACTATTTTTAGCAATTTTTTTGGGTCTTGAAATTCCAGAGCACTTTTGACCCCCTAAACGGCATTTGTTTGGGGTTTGTAGTAGTCTAATCATGGTACGTAGGGGCCTATGGTGAAACCTATAGTACTCGGCGAGAAATTTCTAGCAAGGTATCGTATGCGTCAAACAGAGATAATATGACCAAGTTACGACCCTGGGAAGTTGATTGCCCAACTAACCCCAATGAGGCCCACAATCTCTTGGTGTTACATCTCCTGGGGTTAAGGTTTTGGTTGTTTAGGGTTTTCTCATGTTTTCCAATAATAAATAGGCACTTAAGCCTCATTTTAACACAGTTAAGAGGCATTTAGCCACCACATCTCTTCTTAGAGATAAGCTACTATCGTCCGAGCTATATTATTTCCATTCTCTTTGTAAGCATGATTTAGTATTTTCCTATTAATGAAATGAAGTTTTTTTTCTACTACATCTCTGTGTTTATGATTATATATGTAAGTTGTTGCATTCCTGTTTAAGTTTAGATCATCCAAATGCAAGGATAACAGTTTATGAGAAAGAAGATCAAGAATTTTCCTCACTCTGCAAATATCGAAATGAATCAGGGCTAAACCCGCAGAAAAAATACCCGATGGCTATTGGAATTTTTAAGGGGGTGTTTATTCTAAGTGAACAAAGGAATGATAGAATAATCTCTACATCGCTTTAGGAATGCCAAACCCGATTTCATCTTGGAGACCTGCACGCATGCCCATTCAAAATGATGAACTTTGATCGCCATGGTCCTTCCATGCAGGGTTGTAATGTCTAAATTTAGGCCTCTGTGATCCATAACATTGATTAAAGAAATTTTTCGGTGATAATAACATCAAAATTCATTTGTCGATGTGTTTCAAACCATCCAGTGTGGTTCATCATCAGGGCAAGATGGAGAATCAGATATTGGCATTAGATTAAATAGCAAGAGATTGATGCAGAGACAATATTAATGGCTAGAAAGTAACGATTAGTTCTAACGATTAGGAAAAGACCCTTGACTTTGAATAAATAATGAATAATAAAAGTAAAAAGTCAAATAAAAGATGGTCAAAATAAAATCAAGGTCAATAATGAATGAATAAGGATACAAAAAATCCTCAATATAATCAAATGATAGGAGGTTAATTATAAATACTTATAATTAAATAAAATTTTAAAAATTATAACATAAACCCAACTATGTAATATTGGGGGCCAATAGAAGTTAAAAATAAAAATAAAAATAAAAATTAAATTAAATTAAATGAATAAATAAATGAACATAATGAATAAAAAATAATAAATAAATAAATAGGATCATAAAGGTATTAGAACTCAAAGTTTATATATAAATTAATTAAAAGATGAATAAAATAAGGTAAATTAAATTAAATAAATAACTTAGAAATGATAAAAATAAAAACACAAAATGAAAATTTAGACAATAGTGATTGATTTAATTATTCCTAGTTGATTTAGTCAAATGTGACAAGGAATAATTATAAAAAAATTGATTTAATAATTATTCTTAGAGAAAAATAAATAAATAAATAATGATTTATTCAATTATTCTCTTGGGGTATTTTTAATTTTAATTAGAAAATAATTTAATAAAAGTGGTTTACTAAATTATTTCCCATGGTGAAAGTGATTTTACTATGGCAAAATTAATCCTACATGGTGTATTTTGATCTACCTAGTTAGAAATGGCTAGGTGATCATTTTTTAGGTGATAATAGAAAGAACTTTGACAAGGTTGAATTATACCGATCTCTAGCATTTTTGAAACCATATGCTCAATTTCACTATTTTGGGCATAAGGATATTACTAAGGCTTGATGTTTGGGGGAACACTTCCTGGAATCAAGTGAATATCATGATCATAATCACGAATAGATGGGAGGCCTTTGGGAGTCTCAAATATCTTGGAATGATTATCCAAGACCTTTTGGAGATCTAAACAAATAGATGATTTCGATGTTTGAACCTCTAGTGAGCATAAATAAGAAATTACACCATGATGTTATTTCTTCAAAAGCTTTGTCATGCCATTAGAGTTGATTATCTTCCTTGGTTTCCCTAAAATACCCCTTAATTCAATTTCCTTTTCTTCCCAAAAACGTTTCAATAAAAGCTCTTGAAAATTAAAATCTATCGTCCCTAAAGATTGTAACCATTAGATTCCCAGTACAACATTATCACCACCCATTGGAATGGAAAGCATTGGACTATTCAATACATATTCCCCCATGGTTAGCTTAATATTATGGCACTTTCCAGAGAAATTTATAGTTCCTACATTTGCAACCGTCACTTGACAATCTGGTGCTAGATATAGAAATAAATTCAATTCCTTAGCTATCTTACAATGAATAAAATTATGGTTACTACCCAAATCAATCAGCACTAGCATTACCTTTTTATTCTTGACATATCTTTTATCTTGAGAGTTTTAGGAGTGCTAATTCCTGCTAATGCATTGCAAGATATGGTTGGATTAATTTCTTATTTTTCTAGGGTTGTGTTTTGGTGTATATCCTCTTCTTTTGATGTTTCTTGATCTTTTTCTTCCTCCTCTTCACAATCTATGTAAAATAATTTCTTCTCATCTCACTTATGACCTTTAGTGCATTTTCTCTCACAACTATAACAAATTCCTTTTTCTCTCTTTTCCTCCAATTGTTGTGGTGTCAACCTTGTAGGTTGTGGAAAGCTATGATCAACAACACTTCCATCTTTATAGTTGTGAGTGGTAGACTTCCTTGTTGCCATAATTTTTCTTTCAACTTTTCTTGCCACTTTCAATGCCTTCTCCAATGAGTCAGGTTACCAAAGGCAAACCTCATGCTGGATGTTATCCTTTAAATTCACTATGAAGATATTAATCCTATTCTCCTATGGAATATCATTTACCTTGATATTTAATATTTGGAAGTCCTCGATGTGCTTTGCTATTGAACCCTTTTATTTGATATTTATCAATTAGATAAGGAATGTATTGCTCTTTGTATCCTCATAATATTCTACCAATTCTTCTGCAAAAATTGTCCAAGTGAAAATCGATTTATGAGAAAAAATTCATCGATACCACACAAACTAATTTTGTTATAAATATAAAGATGCAATACGTACCTTTTGTGTGTGCGGCACATCAGGTAGATCAAATAATTTCTCCATCTATAGTATCCATGTTATTGGATCCTTGTCATCAAAGTTCCTCATATCGATATTTGGAATGTGGTTAGTATTAAACCCACTATTGGAGTCCCTAAAATCATAATTCTTATTCCTTTTTTCCTCATCATTACTTTCATGGAGTACCTTGTCACCACTAGGAAGCATTTATTTTAGCAACTTTGTCAAACATTCCTTCAAACCTTCTAGGTCCCTTTTCATTTTTTATTTTTAAACCATCCTTCAAACCTTCCATATTGACATTCATCATTGCTTCCATGTCATATTTTAAACCATTCTTCAAACCATCCATCTTTTTTTTTCTAAATTGGACTATTTCTATATTAAAAAAAAAAAAATAGAGTATTTTACAGCAAGCCGCAGCCTTGAACGATCTAGCCAATATCGTGGCTTTTTAGCATACGCATATGACAGAGATGCATTAGATCAACAAGATTTTGGTTCGAATGGATATTAAACTCCGGTTTGTGCATGTCTCGGCTGAAACCTGTGTGCGCCTGACGCTTGCACTGTCCATTCAGTGAAAGGAAGTGTTTCAGTCTGTCCTCCTTACCAACATTACGCTGCCAGCTAAGAGCGTTCTCCAGCTCAGAGGTGGGCCTGTGTGAACAGAAGAGGACCGCCTTCATTGACTTGTGAAGCCCGTTTTGAGCCTTAGGGAGAGGAGCTGGACATTGGCGGTAACCAATGGCCCCTGTATGTGACCCATTGCCTGACATCTTCGACCTTATCCTGCTAGCTTTCCGATCAGCGCCTCTGTGCCTGGATTGAAAAGTCCTGTTGCGCCAGAGCGATGCATTCCTTCTGGAGCTGTTCATCATTTGTGTCACTGAGAGGGCCTGAGAAGTTGTAAGTCTGCTGACTGACCCCCTGGTTGGCCATTCTGTCTGCCACTTTGTTGGCTGTGCATCTTATGTGCCTGAAAGTGATGCTTCGGGGAATCCGCAGTCTTTCCTCCATCTGCTCCAATCTGCTGAGTAATCTCCAACTTGTGGTTGTTTTGGAAGCTGGGGAGCTTGCCTGGATTCTGATGACCACTATTATGGTTATAAGGGAGTCTCCTTCAACCTCAAGAGGATACATGTTTTCTTGCTCTGCTATGCAGATACCTTTCCAGATTCCTTCCAGCTCCGCTGCATTGTTGGTGTCGATGCCGATATTGCCGTGATAAATGTGTCTGATTGTGCCTATTTCATCTCTGAAGACTCCTCCGTAACCAGCAGGTCCTGGGTTTCCCTTAGCCGCGCCATCAAAGTTTAATTTGAACGAATTGGGAGCAGGGGGAAACCAGAATAGAGGAGAGGCAGAGCTGGACGGGGAACAGGGGTTGATTTGGACCGGAGTGGAAAAGTCCATGTTCCAGGCATTTAAGATAAGGCGTTCCTGAGGGAGTTCTGGCAAGTCCGCCGGTTGCCATTGTCTTAATGCCAGAGTCTCTCGGAGATTGTGCTGGAGGAGAAGCCATAGAGTGTCGATAGGCTTGCTGGAGTTGTTGAAGACCCTATTGTTTCTCTCTTTCCATAATATCCAATAAGCGAAGCCTGGGATGAGGTTCCATAGCGAGTTTAACAAAGAGCTTTGAAAGGGATGCCTTGGCCAGTTTCTGATGGTTTCTGCAATATCTCCTTGTCTTCTGCCAGATCTTCTGTTGCAGTTATCAATTTTCTCCCATAGGAGAGTAGCAAGAGGACAAGTATCCATTAGATGCACAGCTGTTTCTGCGTTGAGGTTGCAGTTAGGACATCTTGAAGGTCCTATGAAGCCTCGTTTTTGCAGCTTGTCCCATGTGAGAATGCGTTGTTTGCCTAGCAGCCATAAGAAAGTGGAGACCTTGGGCCATATACCTGGTTGCCATACTTGGTCCCAGAGTTTGTCTTTGTTTGCCTGCGTGGGAGTGTAGCGTAGGTGATGTGCTTCCTTCGTGGTAAACATACCTTTAGGCGTGTGACCCCAGCGAAGCTTGTCCTGTTGATCAGATTGCTTGATTTTCCTTTGATTCAGCTCCTGCTCTATCTCTGTGTAGGATTCACCTTGCCAGTTGGCCTGCCAAGTGCTTGCTGATTTCCAGCAATGAAAATCGTGAGAAGTTTGTTGTTGCCAGAAATGATGAACGTTGATGAGGTCAGCATGCTGCATATGGGCCTGCCACATTGGCTTGTGAAAGAGAGATGCTAGTTTTGGGAGTTGCTGCCATGAATCCTCCCAAAATCGAGCTGAGGTACCCGAGTGCACTTCCCAGAAGCTGTGTTCCTGTATGAAGGCACTGTGGAGCTTGGCCGCATTCCAGATCAGGGAACCGGGAGTTGTAGGGCAGATTCTAATAAGATCTTTCCATTGGCATCTAGGTACATATTTTGCTTGCCAAAGACGAGCCCAGGGAGTGTGTGGTTTGGAGAGCCAGTTCCACCATACTCGGGCTCCCATTGTGTTGTTACTTTGGAGGGGATCTCGCAGTCCTAACCCGCCGATTGCTTTTGGTTGACAGACTTCATTCCAATTTACCAGTGCCCATTTCCTGTTGAGACCAGAGGAGCCCCACAAAAAGTTTCTCTGCAGATTGCGGATGCTTTTAAGAACCCATTTTGGAGCAGCTAAAACATAAAAGAGATATAGGGGCATTGCCTAGAGAACGGATTTTATGAGGATAAGTCTGCTGACCATATTGAGCAAGCAAAAAGTCCACGAGGAGAGACTAGATTCCAGCTTGTCTATGAGGGTTCTCCAAGAGGCATTTTTAATAGCTGAGTCCAGGAGAGGAGCTCCCAGATATTTCGAAGGGAGTGTTGCAATGGAGTATCCCAAAATTATTGCTATGTTTCTTTGAGTGGAGGCCGAAGTATGAAAGAAAAAAAGTTGGGATTTGGCAGCATTTATAGAGGTGCCAGAGGCTTCAGAAAAGAGAGAAAGCAGATCTTTGAAGGCAGAGGCTTCGTGAGATGAAGGGTGTCCGAAGAGCATGGTGTCATCAACAAACTGTTGGTGAGACAAAGGGTGAAGACCATGAAGAGAGATGCCTTTCAGGGTTTGAGAAGAGATAGCTGAGTGGAGCAAACGGCTGAGGCCTTCAGCCATTAGAACAAAAAGAAAAGGGGAGAGGGGGTCCCCTTGACGGATTCCACGAGAGGGGTGGAAGGGCTTGGAGGGAGAACCATTGAGCAGGATTGAGAAGCTGGGTGAAGAGATGAGGTTCATAATCCATCTAGTCCATGTTGCATTAAATCCAAACGCCAATAGCATCTGTTGTATATAAGACCAGCTGAGTTTATCAAATGCTTTTGAAAGATCAAGCTTCAGAATCATACCTGGATTTTTTAGAAGCTTCAGTGAATGAATCACCTCGTTTGAGAGAATTATGCCGTCCATTATTTGTCTCCCCTCTACATAGCCAGTCTGCTCCGGCGAGATTAGGAGTGGGAGAAGGGGTTTGAGCCTGTTGGCTAAGACTTTGGAAATAAGTTTGTAGATGACGTTACATAGTGCAATAGGCCTGTATTTGTCGGGTGTGTTTGACTCAGCCCCTTTGGGAATTAACGCTAAGAAGGTGGAGTTAAGCGAAGGGAGAATCCAATGCATTATCCGTGATTCCTCCACTAATTCCCAAACTTCTGTGCTAATCAGCTCCCAAAATTCATGAAAAAAATTTGCTGTGAACCCGTCAGGACCTGGTGCTTTGCCATCTTTGATTTGAGCCATAGCCTCTTCCACTTCTTTCATTGAGATGGGTTGAAGCAGCTGTTTGTTGTGGTCTTCCGTAATTATTTTAGGGATGAGCTGTGTAATTTTTTTAATAGCCTGATCTCTGCTTTCTGGTTGTTCCTTAAGGATTTCCTGAAAGTGTTCTTGGAATTCCTTTTCCATTTCTTCATGCTTTTCTAATTTTTCCCCCTGCCTGTTGTTAATGAATGCTATATTATTGTGCATCCTCCTCTGGATTGCGGATCTGTGGAAAAACTTCGTGTTTTTCTCCCCCTCCTTTAGCCAGTGAATGCGAGATTTCTACCGCCACAGAGTTTCTTCCTGCTGTCTGCGTGTCTCGATTTCAGTCCAAAGGATCTACTCCTGGTGCGCTCTGTCTCCTGTTCGCCCCTCCATAATAATCTTCTGTTGTAAAGTGCACATTTGCTGCTCCAATTTTTTTCGCTGCTCAAATATATTGCCGAATTGGGTATGATTCCAATTTTTGAGAACCTGTTTGAGACTTTTCAATTTCTATTGAAATTGGAACATTTTGGTTCCTTCAGCGGGTTTGAAGGTTTTCCATGCCTCCGTCACCACTGATTTGAAATTGGGGTTGGTGAACCAAAACACCTCAAATCGGAAGGGTCTGTTGCTTTTTGTGCCTAGGTGTGCCCATTGCAGCATAATGGGCCAGTGGTCGGATCCTCCATGGGGCACAATAGAGGCGTGAAAATCCCCTCCAAGGTGTATGGCATTGTCCGAAATAAGAAAGCGATCCAGTCTTGAGGCGATGTGCTGAGATCCACTGCGTTTATTGGACCAGGTATAGACTCCATTTGAGGTGTGAATGTCCATGAGGTGATTATTTTGAATAAAATTACGAAAGCCAATACTGTCTCCTTCTAATTTCGTTCTGCCACCGCTTTTTTCTTCCAGGGCTCTGATGATGTTGAAATCGCCCCCTCCAATCCAAAGTGGAAATTGTCTGTTTGAATTCAGAGTCGTGAGAGTATCCAGAAGCGCCAGTTTCTGATTTAATTGTTGCGGGAAGTAGACATTTGAAAGGTGACCATGAATGTCTGTTCCTGTGAGATGAAAAGTGGCTTGGATAAAGAAATGAGAAGCGTGGAAATCGTGAAGACTGAGAAGTTGTGGGTTCCAAATGATCGCTAGTCCCCCCGATGCGCCTGAGGCATCCACAGTGACTGAGCTGCAGCCGGCCCAGATCTTTCTCAGAATCTTTTCTAAGATGGTACTGTTGCTTTTTGTTTCTTGAAGAAAAACTATGGAGGGCTTTTCTTGCTGTATCACATTTTTTAACATTCTATGTTTGGAAGCACTGTTCAATCCTCTTACATTCCAGGAAAGAAGCTTCATGAGGAACTGTGGGGTTGAGATTTGTAGAACTTTGTCAGCTTAGGAAATCTTCCAGATTCCATGAGCAATTCTCCTAGTATGATGGTCCTCTGCAGGTCCGTTTTGCGCCCTCTTTTTTTTGTTTCTTTCAGGATTTTCTTTCCATCCCATGGGCTTCCTGCTTGTATTCCTAAGAATTTGTTGTGATGCGCTTTGTTGAGAACTCCTTCTATCCTTTCGATTTCCCATGGAGGGATTGAGTTGTACTCTTTTTGTTTACAGGCCGTGTCCAGCTTGAGTATGTCTAGACCTTCTAAGCTGATACTCTCTGGATCTTCATCCATTTTTGAAGGCATGTTTTGTTCTTCCCTGAGATTATTGTCCTGAGTACTGAGGATTAGAGCCGCTTCCAGATCCATTAAAGAAGGTTGCGCTGCATTTTCTGGATCAGATATCTTATGAGCAGGGGAGACGGGAGGGCTTGAAGGAACAGAGTCAGCTGAAGTGGGAGGATGCTTGAGGATCCTGGAGGGAGAAGGTGTTTCAGCGTTATCCAAGGATGAAGCTGGAGGATTTTCAGCAGGTTCACTAGGGGTGAGTATTGCAAATCTGTTCTGGGAATTTAGCTTTTTGGATCTATCAGGAGCAGGGGTAGGTTTCTTTGCATGACGACGGCGATTAGGGATTTTGATGAAGCCTTCTGAGTCTGTGCTTGGATCATTGACAGAGGGTTTGGGTTGAGGATTGAGGGGACAATCCCTGAAGAGATGGCCATGCTCATGGCACTTCCTGCAGCGAAAAGGAATGTGCTCATAATCTAAAGATTGAATCCACTCAAAGTCGTCGTGAAAAAGACTTACCGTATCTGCAAGATCTTTGGAGATGTGCATTTGGACACAGATCCGGGCGTAAGAAGTGTATTTGCGAGTTTTAGTTTCCTCAGAAGCTTTGATGAAGGTCCCCAGGCTGTTGCCTATGTCCCTTAGAGTTTCCTCCTTCCAGTATTCTACAGGAAGGGAATACATTCGTATCCAGACAGGAGCCCAGCTGAAATCCTCCTTGTCTGGATCGAATCTTTCTTTCCATTCTCTTAAGAACAGTCCAGAAGAATTAAAGAAATACGGACCTCCTTCAAATATTCATGATTTGTCCTCCAGACAGTTAAAGATTGCCGTGAAGAAGCCTTTGGGGCCAAGCTGCAAAGTAACTTGTCCCTTAGGCTTCCATTTTGAAGCGATCCAGCCATTCAGGGCCTTTTCAGAAGGCCAGAATCCGAGGAACTTGCCGATGAGTGCATGATCCCTCATAAATTGAATTTCGCCATTGATTCGTTCGCTGGGTAGATCGACTTTGATTCTTTCAGCCTTTTTTGGTATGCATGTGGATGAAGTCACCTTTGTTTGTGTCTTAGGAGCTTTCTTATTCCCGCCACTGTCTTTGCCAGTGTCATCGCATGTAACAGCAGTTTCTTCTTCATTGGTAGCCAGATCTGGTCCTTGCTCTGTTTCAGGGAGGCTTGCTGGTTTGTGCAGAGGATCATTGTGTTTTTTCCTTGAGTTGTCAGAGGTTGAGCCAAAGTATGGAGGGGGGGAGGATCCCGCCCCTCCTGGGAGCGCAGTCATTGGAGAACCTTCAGTCAGGGCGCTTCAGATTGAAGGTTGAGCGCTACGTGAAGCAGGGGTTTCAGTATGGAGAGCCGAGGCGATTTCAAATCGCATTTGCAGAGCACGCGTCTTAATTCTCAATAATAGTGTATGTTAATTTTAGTGTTTCAAACCATCCATCTTAGCTTCTAGTTCATTTTTTATTACTCTTCACGAGAGTGAAATTTGTTGCACTTGGTCTCGTAACTTTGACATATCATGTTGCATTTCTTCCTCCTCTTCAAGCGTCATAGTAGATATTTATGGTTTCTTACTAGGTGTGTCAATTTTTCTATTTATAGGAATTTTGGAATTAAACAATGATATATATGCTTCACTAAGACCTTTGAATCACTTCAAACTAATTTTTCAAACAAAAGTTATGAAATTTTTTAAAACATACACACCTTTTTCTTGCTTTTTTATTAGATTGATATTTAAATTGTTGTGTCTATGTAATTTAGGATCTGCGAGGTTTGAAATTTTGTCTTGTGGCAGCCCTTTGAGTCTAATTTCCAATGTCATAACTCAGACCAAGATTTAATTCTTCAATATAAAGTTATGCATAATCTCCCACGACGTCCTTATTATCGACTGGCTCAGTAGAGCGAACTTGTACGACATTCCACGTGTCACCGTTTTGACATTTGGGTCTAAAAATGATATACAAAAAAATATGGTTCTTTTAATCTCACTCATTTTTTACTAAATTCAAATCTGATGCTCGTAGAGAAACTTATGACTATTTTCCTTGGGTCACCTGTTTGAGAATGAATTATGGAGCCTGCAAAAACCCTAACTTATTCGGACCATATCTTAGAAAATACAATGAACCAAGATCTGAAATTTGTACGCAAGGTTCACCAGGATTTTGTCTCCTCATGGTTGAAATTCCAGCTTTTTAAGTCTCGTAGGAAAAAAAAAAAATTATAGTGAAAATTGCAAGATGACTTATTTGAAGTAGTGAAACCCTAGAATCCAATGCTTTGATACTAAGTGTTATGCAACCAGATCACAAAACAAAACAAAATATAGATCAATGACTTGAAAATTAGCCTCTTCATGGTGGAAGCCTCCTTTACATCACATAAATAAGCATTTCTTAGATGATACAAATGACAAGTCTTCCTTGGTATGCATAGGAGTCTAAGAGGTCACAATATAATCAGAGCCTACATAACAATAATGATGTAAGGGCACACCAATAACAATAGGGGGCTTCACTAATAATAAAAATAAGGGGACTACATTAGTATTATAGAGACCTAACATATCACAAGGAGATGAAGGGAGTCCACCCCTCTATATGCACTCATATATATACATTAAGAAATACCATATACTTGTTCATCAACCTTAGAGAATAATGAACCATGCACTAAAAGACATGGTAAAAGAGGAATTTTAGAAATTATTAGCTGTGGGTTTTATCTATCTAATTTCATATAGTGAGTGGGTGTCACCTTTAGTAATTGTCCCTAAGAAGAATGGAAAATGGAGAGTTTGCATTAATTATAGAGAACTTAGTAAAGCCACCAAGAAAGATCATTTTCCCTTGCCTTTTATTGACCAAGTTTTTAATGTTCTTACAGGGAAGTTCTTTTCATTTCTGGATGGATTCAATGGGTATAATTAGATCCAAGTTAGTCCTAAATACTAGGATAATACCACATTCACCTTCCCATGGGGGACCTTTTCCAACAGGGTCCTTCCATTTGGCCTATGCAATGCCCCTGCCACTTTCTAAAGGGCGGTATTGAGTATTTTTTCTACCTTGTACATGAATCAGTAGAGATTTACATGGATGGTTTGACACCTTATGAATATTATTTCCAAGAGGTTCTCTCTCCAGCTTATGTAAGTTTTTGCAAATATGCATAGAGATGAATCTTTCCTTGAGCCCTAAAAAGTGCAATTTTTTTATGAATCAAGGAATTGTTTTAGCTAGGGAACTTCCTCTCTAAAGAAGGAATTAAGGTTGATCCCAACAAAATAGCCATTATTAGAAAGGTTCTTGTTCCTCAAAAATGGAAATATGTCAAAGGTTGTTTAGGACTTGCTAGGTACTATAGAATATTTATTAAGGATTTCAACAAAATTGCTTCACCTTTTTTTGTCTACTAACAAAAGACTTAGAGTTTTATTGGACATACTTATGTCAAAAGGTGTTTGAAGAAATAAAAGAAAAGTTTCCAATTTAACTAGTCCTTAGGGGCCCAAATTGGCCCTTGCCCTTTGACATCCACACAGATGTGAGACAAAGTAGAGGGGGAAGCACTGGGACAACTTGAAGGTAATTTTCCTTATGCCATCTATTTCATTAGAAAAAAAATTCAAGATTGATCTTAATTAAATAGTTACCGAAAAATAATAATTATTTTTTGTGCATTCTTTGAATAAATTCAGACGCTACATTACTGGATATCAAGTTTTTGTGCATACTGACCATGTAGAAATTAAGTACTTGATGAATAAACCTGATGTAAATGCTTGAACCGTTATATGGTTACTATTATTATAACAATTTGATTTAACCATTATTGACAAACAAGGGAAAGAAAATGTTGTTGTAGATTTATTGTCTAGACTAACCTTGCTTGTAGAAAATGAAGCGATGGTGGGTGATCAGCTCCCTGATGAACACCTCTTTTCCATATCATTATTGTCTCCATGGTTTGTAGATATAGGAATTTTTTTATCTACTGGCTAGTTTCCCCCTCATTTGTCTTCAAAGGAGAAGAGCAAGATTGTTTGGAAAAGTGCTCCTTAGACTTGGATTGGGGGAAACCTTTTTAGGTTGGGGCCAGAAATAATCCTAAGAAGATGTGTAAGGGAATATGAGGTCTATGAAATCCTCTCAGCTTGTAATGATGCACCTTTTTGGGGCCATTTTTCTGCTAAGAGGCCAACCTACAATATTCTCTAGGCAAGATACTATTGGCCTACTCTTCATTGAGATTCCAAGAGATACACTGCACAATGTAATTAATTTCAGAGGATAGGGAAACATACTCATAGGGATGAGATGTATTTGCAACCTCAAGTGACTTTCAATTTGTTTGAGAAGTGGGGCATGGACTTAATTTACCTTATTGATCCTCCATCTGGAAAAAATAAGTATATCATTGTGTGCATAGACTATTTGACCAAGTGGGATGAGGTGAAAGTAGTCAAGGAAACAATAGAAAAAAAAGTAACATAATTATTAAGGGAAAACATACTCTATAAATTTGGTTTCCCAGAGGAACTAGTGACAGACCAAAGTACTTACTTCACTTCCAATTTGATAGAGGGGATCATGAGGTAGCATCATGTCAGACACAAAAAATCTACCCCATGTTACAGTCATGCAAATGGGAAAGTAGAGGTGACTAATAGAGAACTAGAATTTACTTTGAATAACGTTGTTAGCAACAAAAAAAATATTGGGTAGAAAGGCTTGTTGAGGTAATTTTTGCCTACAACACCAATTGGAAGACCACTACTAGTTTCACCCCCTTTGCGTTGGTCTATGGAAAGAAGACCGTACTATCAATTTGGTTTGAGTACAATACACTAAGAATGGAAACAAAACTTGACATGGACATCACTAAAGCACAAGAAGAGTGACTGCAACAAGTAAATGCACTTGATGAACTCAAGTTGTAGGCTTTAATGCACACTAAAGTAGTTCAACTACAAAGGAAAGTTTGGCATGATAAGCACATTAAGGCTAGAACCCTCCAAGAGGGTGATTAGGCCCTCTTGTATAATTCTAGGTTCAAATATTTCAAAGAAAAACTCATGACCAGATGGATGGGACCTTATATGGTGGAAAAATGCCATGATAATGGCTCAATTTAGATCAGGACAATTGATGAAGAAAAAATACCACTTCTAATAAATGGCTACAGATTGAAGTTCTATAGGAAGCCCATCTCAAGGGTTGATTTTTATAATTCAATAAGTAGAGAGTTGAATGTGGTTGAGAGCATAAAATTTCACAATTCATTAATCCCTTGATTAAAGGAGGACGAAAAAAAGAATAAATAAATAAATAAACAAAGAGAAAAAACCGCAGGTGAAAACCTCTCTTAAGGAACTTTAGGAAGGCTCATGGTTTGAAAACATCCTTGAGGCAACCAATGAGCATGAAGAAAAGAAAAAAAGAAAAATTAAAAGATCCTCAGGTGGAAACCTCCCTTAAGGCACCTAGGGAAGACCCACTAAGGGTGAAATCCTCCATGAGGTAGCCAGTGGGCCTCAGAATAATAAATAAATAAATAAAATAAAAGAAAAAAGAAAATATGAAAGAAAAAAATTCTTCTTTGTTTTATCCATTTTGATAAATGTAAAAGTACATCAGAGAAACAACTACAAGACAAACATACCAGCATGTAATACCAACGTGCTCACCTTCAGATAAATTAGGAATCTTCTCCACATCCTTTTCATTCATTCCCACACCATTCATAACCTTTATCCATAATTCCCAAGTCTTTCCCATTTGTTTTCTTCACTGTCTGAGTTGTTATAGGATACCATTATATGAATGGAAAGAATGTAGGGATGAGGTTTTCTTCACTTGCAAGTAAGAAGAAGGTACCTATTGTTGAAAATAAAACAAGAGAATCCTAATTTAATTTGTCCTTGAATTAAATTAGGAATTAAATTGTAATTCCAATTCTCATGACAACTTGTAATAGTTAACTAAGTTGATTTGACTTAGTTAGGTTAGTTAAATTCGAGTTAGGAGTCTAACTAGAATCATGTAGAGTGTCTCCTACACTTAGGAGCACTAGTTGAGTTTATTTTGAGTTGTAATTATTTAATTCAGTCTAATTGAGTTAAATTCAGTTAAATTAGTTCCAACTGATGGAGGAATTAGTGGGAGATCAGAAACAGTGGGGTGCAACCATAAATAGTGGGGTGTAACTAGTAGTAGTGGGGTGCAGCCAACATCAGTGGGGTGTAACTAATTGTAGTGGGGTGTAACTTACTATAGTGGGTTGTGACTTACTCTAGTGAGGTGTGACTTACTATAGTGGGGTGTGACTTACTGTAGTGGGGTGTAACCAACATTGATAAGTAAAATGAAGATTCACTCATGATCAACTCATGCATGTCAGATCAGAGAAAGACCCAGTTGAGATTGGAGTTCAGGGACAATGTACTATTACTTGTATAATCATCCGAACTATACAGGTGGTTCATGCAATCATAGGAAAGCCTATGAGGATTGCAGAATTCATAATTGTGGGATTTCCCAATTAAATATGGGCTAATTCCCAAGGGAGCAGCACAAGGAAATAAGAACTTGACAGGTAGCATAATTGGGTAAGTATTAGGAGCTTGTCTAGGAAGCAGTGATATAGATAGAGAGAGTGCAAAGGCTGCTCGGGCTTGAGCAAAGCATTGTAATGTTCTCATATTTTTTTATTAATGCAATATGCAGATAGCAGGGGTTTTTAGTTGTGCCTTCCCCAAAAAATCATTATGTTATGTGTGATTGAATTCTTTCTCTTATATGCTTTGTGATTTCATCGATCATTTATTGTTTCTGCTGATGAGTAGAGTAGATTCAAGTCAATTGTTTTAGCATATTACAATTTGTAGTTTGAATCTACAAGGAATTTCTACATGGTATTGGAGTTGAAATCACTATAGAAGAGGAGAATATGAGTTTGTCTTTTGCAAGAGAAATCAAATTTTTTAGTATCATACTTCAGTGCCAACAAGATTTCATTCTAAGGATTGAGACTCAAATATGCCCTTGAGGGTAGTTTGAACTATATTTCTTAGAAGGACAGGATGGAGGCAGTGTTGAAAGACAGCATGCTTAAGGAATTCATAGACAAATATATTCCTAAGACAGCTGATCCTTAGGATTTGGCTGAGTGGAGAAAGTGTGTGGCAAAGGTGAGAAGGATTATCTTAGAAGAAGTTCGAGATCATATTGTCTTGAACCTCCATGGCGAGGAAACTCCATTTTCAATGTGGAAGGCCTTGAAAGACCCATTTCAAAACCGTCATGACCAAAGGAAATTGGCATTGAAGGACAAGCTCAAAAAGATCAAGATGGAGAAGGGTGACTATATACCAAAGTACTTGACCAAGTTCACCCAATGGGATGACCCTGGAAGTGTCAGCGTTACAGTTGTTGAAGATGATATGGTGAGCCTAGCACTTTTAGGCCTTCCCAAGAGCTATAACACTTACCAGGACTCAGTTAATTGGAGGGAGAAGCTACTAGAGTGGGAGTGGTTGTGGTCCGATTTGGTACAAGAAGAGATTCGACAGAGCACCAGAGATGAATCCTCATCCAAGGAAGATGATGAAGAGAACTATGCCTTAGTTGGAAAGGTGAAGAAAGGAAAGGGGAATTCATCCCATTCCATTTTAGATTCCAGTAAGGGAGTGAAGAAGAATGAATTGTCAAATATTAAATGTTTTCATTGTCACGAGCTGGGACACTATGCCACAAAGTTTCCACACAAGAAGGTCGCTAAGAATCCCACAGGAGGAGTGGCAGGTAAAGCTATTAATTCACAATTCGAGCTAGATTTCACCCTCATCTCTGGAGTGGTGACATCGGTGATGGGTAGTGTGTGGTACCTAGATAGTGGAGCCTCATTCCATATGTCCGACAATGAAGAGTTCTTCAGTGACTTGGAGGAGAAGGACCTCTAGATGCACATTGAGATGGGAGATGATGGGAGGTATAGCGCTACTGACATTGATACTATTTCCTTTCAAATGGAGTCTGGTTCTCCTCTCACATTAAAAGATGTCATGTATGTTAGAGGTTTTAAGAAGAATTTGGTTTTAGTTTCCATGTTGGAGGACCGTGGCTACGATGTGATATTTAGCAAGGAAAAGGATTTCCTTCGTCACATAGCCTCAGGACACGTGAAGAGGATCAGTGTTCAAGTGATGAACCTATACAAATTAGATGTAGAAGACTATGTGGATTTGAGTACAAAATTAGAGAATGTGCAGAGCCAATACATCGGTGAGTTGTGGCATAGAAGATTAGGTCACTTGCACCATGAATCTTTGAAGATCATGCAACAAATTTCTACAGACTTCCCAAGGTTACACTAGAGAAGAGAGACACATGCAAAGGGTGTATGTTGGGGAAGTACACCAAATATTCCTTTCATGATAAAGACATTTGAGAGCAAGAGATCCTTGATAGAGTTCACTTAGATGTGTGTGGACCATTCTCATCAGCTTCCATGACCAAGCACATGTATTATCTAATATTTGTTGATGATTTTTCTCATAAGTGCTGGATTTTATTCATGCAGAAGAAAGATCAGACATTCGCTAAATTTTGTGAATTTAAAGAACTTGTCGAGAAAGATATTGGAAGGAAAGTTAAATCTCTCAGAAGTGATAACAGTGGAGAATATGTGTCGAATGAATTCAAGAACTTCTATGCATCAAAAGGAATTAGACAAAATTTAATAGCACCTCATGACCCACAACAGAATGGGGTGGCTGAAAGGAAGAACATAAGTATTTTTGGAGCTTCACAGGTGATGCTACGTGATTAGGGCCTACTGTTGCACTTGTGGGTTGAAGCATGCAACACAACTGTTTATTTGCAGAACAAAAGTCATCATCAAATTCTCAGGATGAGTACACCAGAAGATGTTTTTTTAGGTAAGAAACCAGATGTGGCACACTTCAGGATCTTTGGTTCATCAATCTACAATAATGTTACCAATGATACATAGAAAAAGTTAGAGCCAACAAATGAGTTGGACATATTTGTGGGGTACATTGATACACCTCACAACTATCAAGTGTACCTGTCCTCCAACAGGATGACAATGGTTCGTAGAGATGTGAATTTCAATGAAGAGAAGGCCATGAGATGTTCCCTTGAGAGAGAGCTTCAATTACATGTAGAGGAAGAGATTTTAGCTCCAAAGGAGGAACCTCGGGATGATGTGGAGTAGCCACATGCAGAGTAGCAGAGAGTGGAAGCATCCACTCATGAAGAGAATTCCAAATATGGAAGGAAGTGCAATAGAAAGGCTAACAGATTGATGCATGATGCTAGAGATAATGTGGGAGAACCCACATCATAGAACAGGTAGAGGAGGTCACTAGATCGATACACTATCTACATGGATCTAATGAGTGAGAGTGTAGAGGTTGAGCCATCCTCATTCGAGGAAGCAGTGCAACGACCAATATGGGTTCATGGCATGGTTGAGGAGTTGTTATATAATATTTTGTCACACTCCTAGTATTGTATCATGAAGTGCCACAATTTGTGTTGTCAATGTTGCAAGTGTCACAAAGTGATGAAAGTTGTCACAAACAATTTATTCACCATGAAACATGTTTAGAACATCCTTGAAGAAAAGGAAGAAAACTTGCCTTGAAATAATTCTGAAGAGCTTGTCAAAAAACCTTGTTTTTCTAGCCTAGATCTACTTTTATAAGGCAAACCTACACTGGTAACCTCTAACATTTTACATGACTAGCGTTTCTAGTGCTACTTTTATCAAGAAAAACTGTATTGATCCTATTTAGGCATTTTTTTCCCATAATGGAGGAGAATATTATCTTACTAGAAAGCTCGAGAACGATGATGTGATTTTGGGTGAATGAATATTGGAGCAAGAACTCCCATTCTTGGCCCTTGATCCTCTTTTCATGTATCTCTCGCTTGAGATGTGGAACTCCTCCCTCTTTTCATGGATCATCAATTCCCTCTCCTTCCCTATAAATGAATTCCCAATATCCACTAATGGTTGGCTGTTGGTTGGTTAGTTTCCATCCTATTGTTGAATTATGCCCAATTGTTGCCCATTTGCAAAGGAGAAAGGTGTTTGAAGGCTAAGTCTTGCACTTGGAATCTCACTTGAAGGAGGCTTCCAATATCAAGGCTTCATTGATTGTAATGTTCCCCTTTTCATCTATTAATAATACAATATGTGTTTTCTTTCCATAAATGTGTCAATTATTGTCCATTTATTGTGATGCTTCTTGATCTATTACATAATTTGTATTAGAAAATGTTATGCTTTGTATAGTTTTGTTGTCTCCACTTGATCTTTCTTGTAGGCACTACTCTACACTAACAACAAAGAGGAGATCGTGAGATTGGAAGAAAAATAATCAAGGTCGACATCAAAGGTATTAGCAACAGAGGGAGGTAGGAGATCTATCCTCCTTTGTATTTTCTAGTATGAATTAGGAAAGATTGCATGTAGTTGTCTTCTATAGTTTCTAGATCCTCCCATAGGACCAGAGGGATTGTTTTTGTCCTCGTAAATGATTGCCTGCACAACAGGAGTATGACTCCATTACCGGAAACAATGTTATGGAAGTGGTCCCAAGACCAACAGATAAGTTAGTGGTGAGTTCTAGATGGATTTAGAAGGTAAAGCAAGAAAAACATGGGAGTTTGGAGAAACACATGACCATATTTGTGGCCAAAGTATTCTCTGAGGTGGAGGGAATTGATTACGATGAGACCTTTGCTCCAGTAGCAAGGTACTATTCAATAAAATCTATTATGGAACTATCTGTGAAGATGGGATGGAAGATACATCATATGGATGTGAAGATAACATTCATTAATGGTATGATTGAGAAAAAGGTGTATATTTAGAATCTGGAATGATTTGAGACCTTCAATAGAGAGTCACATGTGTGCATACTCAAGTAAGATTGTATGGACTAAAACAAGCACTTTGTGCTTGGTACACCAGGATTGACAACTATTTCATTGGGTTGGGCTTCACCAAAAGTGAAGCAGATGTGAACCTTTACCATATTGTGGTTGAAGGTAAATTGTTGATTATAGTATTATATGTTGATGATTTGCTTCTAATAGGTGATGTGAATCTAATAAAATATTGCAAAGAAGATCTTGCAAGAGAATTCAAGATGAAGGACCTGTAGCACATGCATTACTTTCTTGGTATTGAAGTATGGCAAGGAGATGGGGAACTGTTTGTCTCTCAAGGAAAGTATGCCAATGAGATACTGAAGAAGTCCCACATGGAGAGAAGAAAATCCATGGCGAATCTTTTAACAGGTAATTGGAGGAAGGAAGATGCTACTTCAGGTGAAGTAGTGGATGATATTATTTATAGAAAACTTGTGGGTTCAATTATGTATTTGGTGAAAAAACGATCAGGCATTTTTTGCAGTTAACCGGCTTAGTTAAGCCATGGTTAAACCAACCAAAATTTATTGGAAGGCAGCTAAACTTGTGTTGAGATCATAGGCACCACTCAGTTTGGTGTTTGGTACAAATGGATAGAGGAAGTGAAGCTTCAAGGCTTCACAGATGCATATTGGGCAGGGAGTCCATCTAATAGGATGAGCACATCAGGGGGAATCTTCAATATTGGGTCAGCAACAGTTTGTTGGTACAAAACGAAGAAGAGGTTAGTTGCACTCAGTTCAACATAACCAGAGTACATGGCTTCTAGTCAGGCATCTTGTGAGGCTATCTAGATGAGGAAGATCCTTGTTGTATTATTTGGTCAGCAGATGGATCCTATAGTGATTACTGTGAAAATCATAGTTGTATCAAACTCTCCGAGAATCCATTTTTTCATGATCTGTCCAAGCATATAGACATTTGGTATCACCATCTACGAGATTGTGTGTAGAGGAGAATCATGTTGCTAGAGTACATTCATACAAAGGAGCAAGATGCATATATTTTGACAAAGGCATTGTCAAGATGAAAATTCAAGTTTCACAGAGACATGATTAGGGTAGCAGATAATCCTTTCTTGTTGATAGGGAGTGTTGAAAATGAAACAAGAAAATCCTAATTTAATTTGTCCTTGAATTAAATTAGGAATTAAATTGTAGTTCCAATTCTCATGACAACTTTTAATAGTTAACAATGTTGATTTGACTTAGTTATCTTAGTTAAATTCAAGTTGGGAGTCTAACTAGAGTCATGTAGAGTGTATCCTACACTTAGGAGCACTAGTTGAGTTTATTTTGAGTTGTAATTATTTAGTTCATTCTAACTGAGTTAAATTCAAGTAAATTAGTTCCAACAGATGGAGGAATTAGTGGGAGACTAGAAATAGTGGGGTGCAACTAGAAACAGTGGGGTGTAACCAACAATAGTGGTGTGCAACCAACATCAATGGGGTGTAACTTATTGTAGTGGGGTGTGACTTACTTCAGTGGGGTATGACTTACTGTAGTGGGGTGTGACTTACTGTAGTGGGTTGTGACTTACTCTTGTGGGGCGTGACTTACTATAGTGGGGTGTAACCAACACTGATCAGTAAACTGAAGATTCACTCATAATTAACTCATACGTGTCATATCATAAAAAGACCCAATTGAGATTGGAGTTCAGGGACAATGTACTATTAGTTGTATAATCATATGAATTGTATAGGTAGTGGATTTAATCAAAGGAAGGCTCACGAGGATTGTGTAATTCATAATTGTGGGATTTCCTAATTAAATAAGGGATAATTCCTAAGGGAACAACTCAAAAAAATAGGAGCTTGACAGGCAGCAAAATTGGATAAGTATTGGCTTGAGCTTTTCTGGGAAGGAGTGAGATAAATAGAGATAGTGTAGAGGTTGCTCAGGCTTGAGCAAAGCATTGTAATCTTTTCATATTTTCTGATGAATGAAATATACAGATAACAAGGGTTTTTATTTATGGCTTTCCCCAAAAAATTATTGTGTTATGTGCGATTGAATTATTTCTCATACATGCTTCATGATTTCATCGATCGTTTATTATTTCTGTTGATTAGTAGAGTAGATTCAAGTCAATTGTTTTAGCATATTATAGTCTTTAGTTTAAGTATACAATGAATTTCTACACCTATGGGTCCCTAACATCCACACATTCCATCAACGCCTCCCACCCTCCATTTTTCCCTTCACTATCTCAGTTTTCTTTCATAACATTACAACATTTCTAGTCTTTCCCATCAACCACAAGTGGAAAATACCTCTCCATCACCACCAACAACTTGCATCTGATTTATGAAAATTTTGTGAATGCTCCAGCAAGAAAACATCATGAGTTTAAGGATATTTTGTGGCTGCTATAGGAAAAACACAATCTTTTAGCAGTCTTCAGAAACCCTACTAGCCTATGTCTCCATTATGTGTAGAAAGAGCCACAAACTCCATAGTATCTAGAGGACAAGAAAATCAGCCCTAGGCAGCTATAAGACCTCTTGTAGGCTACTACAGGATCCTCATCCACCTACACCAATAATACTTCAGAAACTTGTATCAGAGTCATTTGGAGCAGTAGTGACAACATTGAAAAGACTCTAGAAGGTCTCCTAAAGCAGTAATAGAAGCAAAAATATTCAACAGATCATCAAAGGAAATAACAAAATCTAAGTCTTCAACAAATTCCTCAAAGGAAACCTTAACAACAACATCTATGACACCTACAACCAACATTGAAGTTAAGGCACATGTATGAATCTCTTAAAACCTCACCCTTCAAACCTATTTTAGCTCGAGGAAACATTAAGTGTAATAAGGAAAGGTTTTATGGCCATATTTAGTTATAAGAGTAGCCTCAACCATATCTAGCAGCGAACTTAACTTTTCTTCAAAGGATACCCACATGTGTGGGAGAGAAATGAGACAAAAAAGTGAAAAGATTGAGAGGGTGGGCCAATGTTGCTTACTCATTTTAGATGTGGAGAATGATGTGGTAGGTGGGGGCCAACTCACCATTGCATGTTGAGCTCATCACCTCAAAAAATGACTACCTAGGTTTGGGGCCTTCGAGCCTTTTACATGAAAATCTATTTTAAAATTTCAATGAGGCCCTTCCATTGCTACCGGAGATCGACCTAACATAAATATTTCCAAGACAACTTGCTACAAGATATTATAGAAATCTACAGGAGTTACTATAGGAGACTGGCAGAGTGTTATAGAAAGGCCAATTTCGTCTAGAACAACCATCAAGCCTTGAGAAACAAAGGAAAACTTTAGAGAAAATGTAAGTGAAAAATTTTCCTCACTAACATTCGGCATAAGTATTTAAAAAAACACCTCAATTATCAGAAAAAAAGCACTCTACATTTTTATGGTTTGAATTCTAGTGAAGACAACAATTCAATGGGATGAGTATTTACTTATGGAAATGGTGTGTAAAATAAGGAATGGGTGCATGTTGTAATTTTTCCTTTCCCCAACCTTCAAAAAAACTGTCAACTTTCCCTGCTACAACATTCCTCATTGTGCAAAAAACCTTATGCTCTTATAACAACAAAAGATGAGTTCCTTGTTCCATTCCGTCAGAATTGTATTAATAAATGGGGGGAGGATTTAAAAGGAGAGAGCCAACATACACCTTAAGTATCCATCAAAACCCTAAGGTCATAAACATTTTCGAGAATTGTCATTGGCTAGGGTTTTTTTGAGAAGTTAAGAAGCTTTGATGATGAGGTTGCTCTAGAATTTTCCTTAAGTATCTAACAACCATAAGGGAATGAGGTAATTATTGTGGTTATAGGTCTAATCATCTATCTAAATGAGGATTTTATTAGTAGGGTCACCACTCTTCCTAGGGGGATCAAATGGAGTAAGGAAGAGAGGCCCAAGGCTACTACAACCAAGAAAAAATTCTTCCTTCAGAATGAGAAACCTATGGAGGATATGAATGGAATGAGAAGGGACATATTTCCATATCCATGGGATGAGGTGTATTACCATATATTTAGATACATTTCCCATGAGGTAAGGCTCAACAATGTATATGCCTACTAGTTTAAGTTGCTTTACCAATCAAGATTTCAAGTGGATTTTCCTGCCCAAGAGAGACTCAACATTCCTCATTTCCTCCTTCAATTCTTAAAATAAATGAGCATAAGAGTGAAAGGGGGAAAGCATAATTATCTATCTCACCATGGGTTGATAATATTGATAGCCCTAGATGTCCTAGAAAGAATGCAGACACCTATCTCCTGGACTAATTTAATTGAAATGGATAGGGAAGCTTTCTTGGAGACCCAAATAGAACCTCAACTGGAGCTAGAGGAGGCAGAAATAGAGGAGGAAACTAAAGCAGGATCAGAAGAATAATTTGAGATAGAAGGGGAAGAATAACAGGAAGAACTAGAAGATAAGACAAAGAAGGAGGAAAAAAATAGACATAGACACAATTTTAAACAAAGGTAGAGGAAGAAATGATTGAGGAAGGATCGACCAAGCTAAATTTAATAGAATCAGAGGCTAAAAATCCCCAAGAGGATATTGAGACATCATCAAGAGTTGTAAAGAAAAGCAAAATGGGGGAAAAGGAGATCAATCTAGAAGAAAACTTAAAAGAAGAAGTTGCCACTACCTTAGCAACCTTGAGTACCCAAACAAAGTCAAAAGTTAGGAAACCAAGGGAAACTCCTCTTTACTTTAGGAGAAGGGAGGGTAGAAAAATAAGGCCCACTGGAAAACCTCAGCCACCATCTCCCACTCCAATCACCATTGAGGATTCACCTATCCTTGAGGAGGAAGAAAATCAAAAGGAAGAAGAGAAAAAATTTGTGACAACCTTCACCTCACTTAAAGTAAAAGAGCCATAGGCTCAACAAAAAGGCCCAAGCACTCAAGATGTAGTGCTTGTAGAAAAAACCATAGTGCCACATGAGTAGAATACATAAGTATAGGAGAAGAATGTAGAACCATAGGGGATGGTTATGAAATTATAGGAACTAGATCCTTAGCCATAACTCTCTTCTTATTATTCTCGGATTGAGGCAGGGGATGTGCTTCCTATGAACCTTGCACTAGTCCTATTCTTTGAGTTAGAAGTAGAAAGAGGCAAAATGAATAGAAGGATGCAGATTGCAAAATCTAAAGGTGTTTATAATGTTGCCATCGTGGAGGAAAATATGAAAAAGATGGGAGAAGAAATGGCCAACCTTAGATTCCATTAAGCTAACATAAGAGATCATCTACATAAGGAAAACAAGAAGTTGAAGGCCCAACTGAAGAAAACAAAAAAGTTGTTGCAAGAGAAAGAAAAGAAAATTATCACTTTGGTCAATATCTCCTTGGACGCTATACATTGCAGACACCCTTCAAAAAATAATTCTCTATTCCTAAAGGATTAGTGGTGTTAGTTTCATATCAGAAAATTAGCACTTAAAGGTTCCCTTCCCCTACATGATGTAAGACAACTCATTGGTTTTTGTCTCCAATGTAGTGTTGAGGATAGAGCCAGAATTGTAGAATTTTACATGCATAATTTAGTACTGACTTACATAAACATCTGGGACCCAAATTCTCAACTGGGTGATGTACAATTAATGGCTCTAGCTTCATGGTTGAATCAAGAAGAAATAAAGGCAGAGGAGGTTAAGAGAATCCTAGCTAAAGAGGTAGAGGAACCATTATGGGTCAAGGTGGAGCTTCCATCCCGACATTTCCTCATTGGAATTACAAGCTAATAATAGAATATCCAAATTTAGTAGAAATATATAAGGAAAGGCAGGGAAAATAAATCCTTCACTTTGAGGATACCTTTAGGTTGTTGGGTGAGGAGAGCCTACAGGCACGCCAAAGAAGATGGCACACATTTCCACATAGTTTAAGGGTAAGAGAATACCATTCACCTTAAATATTAAGGACTACACTAGAAAAAAAAGAATTTTTATAAATTAATAATCCACAAACATGGATTCTAATTGATTAGACTCAAGTTCAGTCCTCCCTTACTGTCAGGCCTATAGGAGCATTAGAATGAGGAAGAGGAAAATAGGGAATGGTTAGAAATTGAGGAAAATGTAGGATTATATCCAGAAGGGGCTACCGTATTTGAGACAACCTAGGATGTTAGAAAAACCATCAAGATAATGAATGAAAAACAACAATATGAATAGGTTTCTCAAAGGATGAGAAACAATTTCAATAGGGGGTATGATGGGCCCCACAAATAGGTACAACTTAAGGCCCATCTAACCATTCCTAGGCACATTTAAACTTTCCTTCTACACTTAATAAATTATTTTTAATATTTAATATGTTTTTAGTATGGCTAAGAGATTATTTCCATATCATATGTGCCTAATGTATTTATTGTGTAGGATATTGAGAATAACAGAATAACATGGGGCATGTCCCCTACTGAAAGATAATAAAAAATCGGTTGGCTCAAGGTCATTACCACCTCCTTGTAGTTGTGAAGTCCTCAATGAACTAGATCCTATTTTCTATGGATTTTGGAGGGAAGAAATCCTCTCTTCAAGGAGGTTGTCCCTCAACCATTTTTTATTTAAATAAGGGGCCTCAGTAGCCAATTAGGGTTTTGAACTTTTGGAGAAGATAGTCAACCATAGAGAAAGGATATTTCCTATTATTTCAATTCTATCATATTTCATGCACAAGCACATTTCTTGATTAATTAAAACCACTCTTTGGTTTCCGTATTGATTTTCATTTAAGGGAACTGAGACTCCTTGGGTTAGGGACCAACCTAGGTGCTCAAACCCCCTTCCTATATGTTTAATTTCCATGCATTTCTACAAATCTCATCTCTAAAAATATTGTCATTATAGGGTTAATGAATAAGATTCTCTCTAAGTTTGTTTAAGTATATTTCTATGATGAATTTAGAAATATTTTCTTTCATGCAGTGATATTCTTCATTTAAAGTTCAACTCATCCTTTCAGTTGTTTTATTTTCTACAACTAATTAGCTTATTATCCATTCATGCATTTTTCATTCAGTTAGATAATAGTGCTTAATTTAGATAATAGTTATTAGGTATAGTTAGTATTATTTTTGGTGCACTCAGCTCACTTAGATCGTCATATTTTCACTCATTGTTACCCATTTTTCCAATTTATCAGCAAGTTTATTTTTGTTTGGAGAAGCTATGGGAAGTCCTAGATCTGCCTATTTGTTGCACGAGTTTACCCATCAAAGTTAATTTAGCTTGGGAAATACTCTTTTACCCTAATACAACCCCTCTTCACCTTCTTCACCCCTTATACCACATATAGAATGCATAGAAATTCTCTCGGTTGTTCCTTTAACAAAACAAGGGCATCATGTAACAATACATAGATCAAACCATAACACGTCCAAATTTGCACCCTAGGCATATTCATCCTTCCTAAAAATTGACAATCCACATTAGACCCTGGAGATGGATTTTAGACATTCAGATACCCCTTAGAACCCTTACCCTAGTAGTTGTAGAAAAAATTGTTTTCTTTTCTATAATTAAGGTTTATTGTTTGAATGTCCTCTTTCAGTTGTAAGTTGATTTATCATGCATCATAGAATAGAATTGAACTTGCTCCATATTTCTTGAAATGTTTTTCTTTCCTTTCCTACAGTTAGCATAGATTTGTTTTATTTCCTTTAATTTCCTGCAAAACTAAGTAATTTTGTTTTTGTCATTTACTTTTCTACAAATAGAGTAGGGTTACTTTCTATTGTTTACTTTCCTAAAAACTAGAGTAGGTATATTTGTTGTTCCTTGTTTTTTTGAGCATTTCCTGTAGCCTATATAGCATAAGCGGTCTTTGTAAAATTTAGCTTCCCTTCAATTGAATTAGATAAACCAAAAGAGAATACATTACTTGTTTCACACACAATGTTGACCCCTCTTAAGTTTGTATGAACCCCGGGTTGATAATTAAGGTTGATACCCTTGGGAGTTTCAACATTCTTGTTTTAATACTAAGGGCCATCACATACAATCAACTAATCTAACATCTAATTTATATTATTTGTTTATTATATTAAGTATTAACTAATTTCGATGACCATAAAAATACTTTATAGTAAGCATCTCAATCAAGGACACCCAATTATTCATTCCAATATTTTTGATTTCATATATTCCATTGTTACTTGAACTATCGACATTTGGAATTAACGAAACACAATCAAAACGCTCATGAAAATATTTCCCATGAAAGATATTACTATTCACCCTTGAATTTGGAAAATTTTGATACCCAACAATGACAAATATACATCTTAGGCATATATGAAGCTTGTTATTCATACTAGAGATATAATTAATTTTTTTGCAACCAACTTTATTGTCTATAACAACCTTTAAACTTGCACACCATGATTTATAGACATACTAGAGCTTAATCCTCAAATCAAATGCATAATTATTTCAACACAACAACATAATCATTGATCTTTACCAAATACATAAGCATGACAGAAAAATACAACACTATATATCCTAAAAAGCATGGTTTATAACCATATAATTTATGATAACAAATTTCTTATATTTTTAGTGGATGCACTTAGGAAAATAACTCAATAGGAGCCTTTTTCCTCCTAGCCATAGGAACCAAACTGGTGTGGGTTCCATCCTCATCTTATTCATTGAAACAAGAGGGAAAATTCACATTTTATAGGTTAGGTCCTTCTCACTCAATTCAAATTCTAGACATTTTGATCAAGGCATAACATTTCAAATTATTATTACAACATTCCCACTTGATAGCCTCTATTCCAATTCATCATGCACAAAAAAGGTAATAAGATCCCCTTCTCTATTAAATATCCACTAGGGTTGTTCCCTTGCCTTTTAATAATGACAAGTTGGAAAAAAGAATTTATACTATTGGGAACCATGGAACTCCAATTGTAACTTATTTACCCCTCTCTCTTAGAAATTACCAATTAAATTAGCATGGTTTCCATATAGGTTCATCGCAACCAACTATGGTAGCTATTATGAAACCAGCTCAAGAAAGAGATAGAAAAGATATATCAACGCCTTAAAATTCAGCCTCTTCGAGGGGGCAACCTCCTTTACATTACATAAATGAACAATTCTTGGATGATACAAATAAAAAGACCTCCTTTCTATATATAGGAGTCTAAGGGGTCATAACATAATCAGAGCCGACATAACAATAATAATGTAAGGGCACAATAATAACAATAATGGGCTTCTATGGAGCACAATAGTAACAATATGGGCACTACATGGGTACATCAATATAATAAGTGGGTTGTGCTAATAACAATAAGGGGTTACACTAGTGGTATAGGGGCCTAACATGCCCCTTTCCTTCAAAAAGCATTGTCCTCAACGCTTGAGTAGTTCTTGATGCTTCTGTATAAAATTCTTATCCTCCCATGTAGAATCTTCCGCAGGTAAGTTCTTCCACTTGATGAGATACTCTGAAATTGATCAATTTCGTAGCTGTCGGGTTCTTGTTTCTATGACTGCTCCAAGTTCCAATATGATTTTTCCTTCCTCTTCAATTTCTGGCAATATTGTTTGAATTGAGATCATTTGCAACTTTTGAATAAGTGGCCATACTTCTTCATCCTTCTTCCATTCATCCCTTGCTTCATTTATCCAATCTGTTTGGATAATAGAAATAGCACAAAACAATGCTTCCACATCCTCATCCCTGAAGAGTCTTCCCATTCGGTAAGGTCGCCATCTTTTAAGTGCATGTAGTATTGCCAACATTTCCTTCTCATAAATAGCTTGCTTGAGATGTAGCAGTAAAAATACCCAATCACCTACATCAAAACAATTTTCACTATGATGTTGATCTACCTGTTGTTTCGTTTGATTTTGCACCGAAGTGGCATTATCCTTTAAAAGTTGGAGAACTTGTTGTTGATGCTCAATGTGATCTTTCACTGCTTGAACCTTTTTCTTCTTGATATGTCCTTCTATCTCTAGAGTTTGAGGAGTGGTAATTTCTTCCAATCCTTTACAAGATATAGTCAGATTCATTTCGTGATGCTCGATGTGATCTTCCACTTCTTGAACAATTTTCTTCTTGATATGTCCTTCTGTCTTGATAGTTTGAGGAGTGCTAATTTCGACCAATGAATTACAAGATATGGTTGGATTCATTTCTTCTTTCTCGATGTGATCTTTAACTTCTTGCACCTTTTTCTTCTTGATATGTCCTTCTATCTTGAGAGTTTGAGGAGTGGTAATTCTTTCCAATGCTTTACAAGATATGGTCTGATTCATTTCTTCTTTCTCTGGGGTGGGGTCCTGGGGTATATCCTATTCTTTTGATGTTTCTTGATCATTTTCTTCCCCCTCTTCATAGTCTATGTAGAATAATTTCTTCTCACCACACTTATGACCTTTAGTGCATTTGCTATCACAATTATAACAAAGCCCTTTTTCTCTTTTTTCTTCCAATTGTTGTGGTGTAACCCTTGTAGGTTGTGGAAGGCTAGGAGAAACAACACTTCCATCTTTATAGTTGTGATGGGTATGCTTCCTAGTTTCCATAATTTTTCTTTCCACTATGTCACAAATCCCTTTTACTCTTTCCAATTGTTGTGGTATTGCTCTAAAGAAGGTGTTGCTCTTTGTATCCTCATAATGTGCTATCATTTCCTCCGTGAAAATTGACCATGTAACAAGTTGTTTATGAGAACAAAGCCCTTCATACCATAAAAATTGATCTGGTTCTAAATATGAAGATGCAATACATACCTTTTGTAACAGTGGTACACCATGTAGATCAAAACATTGCTCCATCTGAAGTATCCAATTTACCGGATCCTTGCCATCAAACTTCCTCATCTTTCTTTTTCTTGATTTTAGGAGCTGGATCTTGAAATGACAGTAACTATGTACTTTCAAATATTTAAGTTCTAAAATTGTGACCTATAGTAGCCCTCTATGTCCACTTTCTAATGCCACCAATCTGATCCAAATTGGATTCTCCAAGAAAGATTTATGCGAAATATCCCACAGTGACTTGATTATAGACTAGTTCAGTAAAGCGAACTTGTACGACGTTCCACGAGTCACTGTTTTGACCTTTGGATCTAAAAAATGCATACAAGAAACTACAATTCGTCCTCTTTCTGTACCTTCTTACGAAATTTCAATCCGATCCCCAGAGAAACATTTATGACGATTTTCCCCATGTCACATGTTTAGAATGTAATTCAGGAGTCTGCAAAAAGACAAACTTCCTCAGATCATATCTCCATAAATATAGCGCAAAAAGCTCTAAAATTCGGACCCAAGGTTCAGCGCAATTTCTTCTCAAATGGGTTTTTTTTTCAACTTCTGAAACATCGCAGAAAAAAATTTATAGTGAAAATTCCACGATGACCTATTTGGAGCAGCGAAAGCCTAGAATCCAAAGCTCTGATACTAAATGTTATGAAACCAGCTCAAGAAAGAGATAGAAAAGATAGATCAACGCCTTAAAATTCAGCCTCTTCGAGGGGGCAACCTCCTTTACTTTACATAAATGAACAATTCTTGGATGATACAAATGAAAAAACCTCCTTTCTATATATAGGAGTCTAAGGGGTCATAACATAATCAGAGCCGACATAACAGTAATAATGTAAGGGCACAATAATAACAATAATGGGCTTCTATGGGGCACAATAGTAACAATATGGGCACTACATGGGTACATCAATATAATAAGTGGGTTGTACTAATAACAATAAGGGGTTACACTAGTGGTATAGGGGCCTAACAGTAGCATAGCATACCCCATGGAATAATTCATTCTCAGGGCTCTCATCCCTCCATGGCTTTCCTAGGATCACTACATGAATGATATCCCAAAAGTTGAGCAAGTAGGCTTGCATGAACTCCATGAACTCCACACTTTCATGGAGAGCATGTTCCCTCCAATGAATCTTGGAAAATAAAGCACGGGTCACTTAAGACAAAAATGTAAAAATATTAGTGAAAATATACTCAACAACAACAACATAAATTGCATTGGTCTCACCCTATTCCCCACTTTATGGTTCATTGTCCCATGGTGCTCCTAGGAAGTTATAAACTCAAGTGCATATTATTATTATTCTATATTAATTCCAATATTATCATATTATAATTTAACTATCAAACATAACGCATACTTACACATTATATTTCCAATGCTGATGTGTGGTATTACATTGCTACTACCTTGATTGATTTGACACATCTCTCATTGATGGTGGATTTACATAGTAATTAGTATATAAACATGTAGCTCCACTCGTTGTAGATCATGATGCCATGTTGTAGCATTAAGTTGGATTATACACATTCATTATCCACACAATTTTGTAGTTATCTATATTCATAGGTATTATCTCTCTAATAGTTTTCTACATGGTTAGAGATATAATAATATAGGACATTTATTTATCCGAAGTTGTGTTGTAATTTTTTTTTGTCATATATATAATTATATACTCAATCCATATATTAGATTGTATGTATTCCTTTTTTTGGATTTGTGGTCTCCATTTTATTTTCCTATATATTTATGCTATGTTATGCTTCACACTTAATATTTTAAGCCACATATGTTTTTGCAACACATTAAATGTTCTACATTATTATTTTTGTCCACTTGGTGAAGTTTCTATTTATAAGATCTTACCACCTTGTCATGTTTGTGCAATTATGTATAATGAAATGTATGTCATAGTTCTATTTTTTCCTTTCAATGAAGGGCTTGTGCACTTTGGATGAATAATAGTACCCCAAGTATAGATCATTGATATCAAAGTATGAAAATTTATTTGTCATGATTGAAGGATAATATAGTTGATATATCCATTGTTATTAGATCTAGTCATTTCTAAAGATAAAACTACTCGAAACAATCCACCTAATGTTTTCATGATCTATTAATTTGCATCTTACTTTGTTTTAGGGAATGAATAAAATTCAAGCAAGAATATATAAGATTGCATTCCCTAGTATGTGATGACCTTGGGATTATTTCCAATATCTAATGTCTTGACCTTTTAACACCACTAAGGAGCCCATTTTTCATAAATACAAATCTATGGTGATCATTATAAAGACTTGTGCAAATTTCCATGTAGATTGCTTGCAAGGACTATAGATTGATAAAAGAAGAGAATGCTGATTTGGATACACATAGTATCAAAGGTATAGAGTCAATTTGAACACCATTGAGTTTCCTTGTATGCACTTGAGATCTCCAAATATGCTGGGATTCAATTCCATTTGTTCCACAACACTCGACATGAGTGTTGTGTAAATATGATTAAAGAAGATGTTTAGAAGCAACGTCAAGAAATTTTAAATTAGTTTATATAGTTGTAAAATATTATTTTCTCCAAACACCATTTGGTTAATCCTCTTAAGGATTACGAATTTTTGTTGGAAAAACCTTATTTATGCTCAAGATTGACCACAATATACCATTAATGTTAAATTTAAAGTTTGATGTAAAAATACTAGAAGAATGGTTCATTTCTTTATAGATTTACTTTAGTTTCAAGAATTTTAATGATTTTCGGTATTCAAGCTTCTATGATCCATAATGAATTAAACAAAGTTTTTTGGTAGAAATCACATGAGAGAATTTTTTGGCCGACACGTTTCGAATCAACAAGTGTGGTTCATCATCAGGACCAGATGAAGAGGCAGACCATGGCAAAAGCTTAAATAGAGAGCAATGTAGAAACATAATTTCAAGTAACGGCTATATTTGAACAATAATGTTTAAATTATAATATTAATTTATTAATATAAAAAAAAAAAACAAATATTATTAAGTAACGGCTAGTTTTTTAAAAAATATTTAAATTTAATGATATTATTTCATTAATTTATTAAAAATATTAATAGGTAACAACTAGTTTTTGAAAAATAATATTTAAATTAATTTATTAAAACCAAATATTACTAATTCTTGAAAATTAATATTTTTTTTGGTAGGTAAGCACCCACAAGGGATTTGAACCATTTACCTATCGCAACGAGTGCCTTAACAATGCGCCCATTCACCATCAATCCAAAGTCCCATGGGCCTTGAAAGTTAATATTTATATAATGATATTAGTTTATTAATTTATTAAAATATTAATATGTAATGGCTATATTAAACGGCTAGTTTTTGAAAAATAATATCTACATTGTGATATTAGTTTATTAATTTATTAAAAAAAAATATTAATAATGATATTTTTCCATTAATTATTTTTAATTTATTTTATTTTGAATTTTTAGAAATATTTTTGGAAAAATCACATTAGAAAATCTTTGTCGACGCGTTTCGAACCAACGAGTGTGGTTCATCGTTAGGACAAGTTGAAAAAATCAGATCATGGCTACATGTTAAATAGGGATGGCAGATCTTCCAACGGTTAGGTTTGACTGGAAAAACGGCTATATTAGACTCGATTGGATCAAGGCCATAATTGATTAAGAAACGGCTAGATTAGGTAGGTTTATTTAATTATAATAATATTATCAATGAATTAGATTAAAATATTAATATTTTATAATGCCATTTAATACATTCTTGGTTTATTTAATAAGTTTTATAAAAATATTATACTACATCTTATTAAATCATTATCATAACATTATAATAGTGGTAGTATTTTCATCATTATAAATTTTTAGCCAAAACCTACTACTCAAATCTAAATATTAATCTTATAATGGTTAATATTAACCGCTTATAGTTAGTTATAACAAAGGTAATCTTAGATATTATAATGTATAATATTAATATTTATTTAATACGAGTTAATCTTAATTGTAATGTTATTATTAATAATTATTTAATATGAGTCTAATCTTAATTATAATGACATTATTAATGTATAATAATAATATTTATTTAATACGAGTCATAGATGTTTTAATATAATGATACTAAGTATTATTATTTATCACAGTTTAAATATTATTTTATTTTATTTCCATTAGTTATTTTATTTATCAAATGATCTTGTCTCGATTAGGGTCTTCACTCGTTTTTATAATTTTTGACTCCCCTCCTTTAAAGTTCAACTTTGATTATTTATTTATTTATTTTAAAAACTAGTTGTTTAATATAACGATTACTTATTAATATTTGTTTTTAATAAACTAATAAAATAGTATCACACTTTAAATATTATTTTTCAAAAACTAGCCATTTAATATAGCCGTTACATATTAATATTTTAATAAATTAATAAACTAATATCATTATTTAAATATTAATTTTCAAGAACTAGTAATATTTGGTTTTAATAAATTAATTTTAATATTATTTTTCAAAAACTAGTCATTTAATATAGCCATTGCCTAATAATATTTTTAATAAATTAATGAAATGATATCATTATTTAAATGTTTTTCAAAAAAATAGTCGTTTAATATAGCCGTTAAATATTAATATTTTAATAAAATAATAAACTAATATGATTATTTAGATATTATTTTTCAAAAACTAGCCGTTTAATATAGCCGTTACCTATTAATATTTTTAATAAATTAATGAAATAATATCATTATTTAAATATTTTTTTTAAAAAATAGCTGTTTAATATAGCCGTTACTTAATAATATTTGTTTTCAATATATTAATAAATTAATATTATAATTTAAACATTATTGTTCAAATATAGCCGTTATTTGAAATTATGTCTCTACATTGCTTTCTATTTAAGCCTTTGCCATGGTCTGCCTCTTCATCTAGTCCTGATGATGAACCACACTTGTTAGTTCGAAACACGTTGGCCAAAAAATTCTCTCATGTGATTTCTACCGAAAGACTTTGTTTAATTTTAATGATGCTAAGAAGTTTACGCTCTCAACAATGAAAATTCACTCATTTCCAAGGCATGATAAGAAGTCCACAATTAGTAGCTTAAGGAACATAGTGAGCCTATTAGTGCATATTATGACTTCATGAAGGTGATGTATAAGAATTGTACCCTCTACAATAGAATGATCAATGATCAATATATGAAGTGGAAATAACTATGCTAGTGCTATCATCCATTAGTTGATTATAACAACACCTAATAACTTGCAAACATGTTTGACACATTTTACAAAATTTTCAATTCACATTTTGTAATGCCTTTAACTAATCCTATTATCTTTCATTATTTTATTAGTTTATCTACTCAGTGATTCACTTTTGTAACTAATTCTTATAAGTATCATTATGTTATGAAACCAACTCACGAAAAGATAGAAAAGATAGATCAACGCCTTAGAATTCAGCCTCTTCGAGGGGACAACCTCCTTTACATTACACAAATGAATGATTCTTTGGTGATTCAAATGACAAAACCTCCTTTCTATATATAGGAGTCTAAGGAGTCACAATATCACCCAGTCGACCTAACAATAATAATATAAAGGCACAAAAATAATAATAGAGGGATTCTATGGGCACAGTAATAACAATATGGGGGCAATAGGGGCACAACAATATTAATAAGGGATAAAATACAATAGTAATGGGGTAATCACTAGTATTATAGGGACCTAACATGCCCCTCTCCTTCAAAAAAGTGTTGTCCTCAACGCTTGAGTAGTTCTGGATGCTTCTGTATAAAATTTTCATCCTCTCATGTGGAATCTTTAGCGGATAAGTTCTTCCACTTGATGAGATACTCTGAAATTGATCGATTTTGTAGCTGTCAAGTTCTTGTTTCTGTGACTGCTTCCGGTTCCAATATAATTTTTCCTTCCTCGTCAAGTTCTGGAAATATTGTTTGAACTAGGAGCTTGTCACCCATAACCTTCTTTAAACATGAAACATGGAAAACTGGGTGCACTTGAGAAGCTGCAGGAAGCTCCAATTTGTATGCCATAGTACGAATCTTTTGCAACACCTTGTACGGACCATAATACTTTGGTGATAATATATTATCCTTCTTAGCTTGCTTGAGCAAAATTTATTTATATGGTTGTAGCCATAGGAATACCCAATCACCTACATCAAAACTTCTTTCACTGCGATATTGATCTGCATGTTGTTTCATTCTATTCTACGCCAACACGAGTTTATCCTTTAAGAGTTGGAGGACTTGTTGTTGATGCTTGATGTGATGTTCCACTACTTGAACCTTAGAATTTTCTCTTAAATATGATGTGATGGATGGTGGTTGATATCCATAAAGTGCCATAAATGGGGTCATTTTTGTTGCTGTATGGAAGGAAGTGTTATGCCACCATTCAGCCAGAGGCAACCATTTAACCCATTGTGTCTGTTTATCAGATATAAAGCAACAAAGATATCCTTCCAAACATTTGTTTACTATCTCAGTTTGCCCATCAGATTGAGGATGATAAGATGAACTATGAGCTAACTGAGTACCAAGACAAGAAAATAATTATTTCCAAAAATTTCCAGTGAAAATGGGATCTTTGTCACTTATAATAATCTTTGGGTTTCCATGTAGCTTTTGAATTGTTTCCATAAATGTAGTAGAAACTGTACTGGCTTTAAATGGATGTGATAATGCACAAAAGTGTGCATACTTGGTAAGTTTTTCAACTATCACCATGATGACACTCTTTCTCTCAGACTTGGGTAAACCTGTGATAAAATCCATTGGAACCTCCTCCCAACGTTCGCTTGGAATGGATAAAGGTTGTAATAGACTCGGGGTCTTAATTGTTTCAACTTTATTTTGTTGCCAAACCAAACATTATACCACAAACTTTTGAATATCTAATTTAAGGCCATCCCAAAAAAGTCCTTCTTAACCCTGTGGTAAGTTTTTAAAAATTATGAGTGCCCTCCTAAGGGAGAAGTGTGCAATTCCATAAGAATATTTTGTTTGAGTTGGGAATTCTTACAGAGGTACAAGCGATGTTTGTACCATAACGAATAATTTTGCCAGCTAAATGTATCAGATGTACTGGAATCTTGTTGTAACTTTCGAATAAGTGCCCACACTTCTTCATCATTCTTCCATTCCTCCCTTGCTTCGTTTATCCAATCTAGTTGGATAATAGAAATGGCACACAACAATGCTTCCACATCCTCATCCTTTCTTGAGAGTGCATCTGCCACCACATTTTGCTTCTCTTTTTTGTAGATGATTTCAAAGTCATAACCCAACATCTTTGTGAGCCACTTTTGTTGCTCTTCAGAGGATAATCTTTGTTCTAAAAAGTATTTAAGGCTATCATGATCCGTTTTTACCTTAAAGTGTCTTCCCATTAGGTAGGGTCGCCATTTCTTAAGTGCATGTAGTATTGCCAACATTTCCTTCTCATAAATAGCTTTGTGTAAAAAATTTCCCTTGATTGGACGACTTTCAAAAGCAATGGGTCTTTCATCTTGCATTAAAACAGCACCAATTCCATTTCCTGAAGCATCACATTCCACAATAAAGGTTTTTGTGAAGTCCGGTGTAGCTAAGACCGGTGCTCAGCACATTGACTCTTTAAGATGTTTGAAGGCCTTTGTTGCTTCTAGAGTCCATGAAAATGCATCTTTCTTCAATAATGTTGTTAGAGGCGCTGCTATTCTCCCATAATTCTTAACAAACTTGCGATAATACCCTGTCAACCCGAGAAATTCTCGCAGATGCTTTATGGATGTGGGGATTTTCCATTCCTTAATGGATTTAATTTTGTTAAGGTCTACCTTAACTCCTTCATGAGATACAATATGACTCGGATATTCCACCTCTTGTACTCCAAAGAAACATTTGGATCTTTTTGCATATAATTATTTCTCCTACAATAGTTTTAGCACCCTGTCAACATGTTCAACATGATCCTTCCAAGACTTGCTGTAGATTAGTATATCATCAAAAAATACTAACACAAATTTTGTAAGGAAGGGTTTGAAAATGGAATTCATCAAACCTTGAAATGTAGAAGGTTCATTGGTAAGGCCAAAAGGCATGGCCAAAAATTCATAATGACCCTCATGAGTTCTAAATACGATTTTCAGAATGTCTTCAGTCTTCATTGTGATTTGATGATATCCTGAATGAAGATCCAACTTGGTGAAGTAAATTGATCCATGCAATTCATCAATGACAGGAATGGGAAACTTATCTTTAGTAGTGAGCTTGTTGAGCTCCCTATAATCCGGACACATGCGCCATGATCCATCCTTCTTGTGCACCAATACTACTGGAGCAGAGAAAGAACTTTGACTAGGTTGAATTATACCCGCCTCTAGCATTTCTGCAACCATACGTTCAATTTCACTCTTTTGGGCATAGGGATATCTATACGGCCTGATGTTTGGAGGAACACTTCCTGGAATTAGATGAATAGCATGATCATGATCACAAATATGTGGGAGACCTTTGGGAGTCTCAAATAGCTTGGAATGATTGTCCAAGACCTTTTGAAGATCTAGAGAAATAAATGATTTCAATGTGGAAACATCTAGCGAACATAATTGTGAATTACACCTCTTTGTTCCTTTTTTAGAAGCTTTGCCATACCGTTAGAGCTGATTATCTTTCCCGGTTTCCCTGCAATACCCCTTAATTCAACATCCTTTCCTTCCGCAGAAAATTTCATGAAAAGTTCTTGAAAATTAAAAGCTATTGTACCTAAGGATTGTAGCCATTGGACTCCTAGTACAACATTATCACCTCCCATTGGAATGGAAAGCATTGGGCTAGTCAATACATATTCTCCCATGGATAGCTTGATATTATGGCACTTTCCAGAGCAATTTATCATTCCTCCATTTGCAACCATCACTTGACACTCTGGTGTTGGATATAGGAAGCAATTCAATTCTTTTGCTATCTTATAATGAATAAAATTGTGGGTACTTCCTGAATCAATCAACACTATTACCTTTTTCTAATTGATTTGTCCTTCTATCTTGATGGTTTGAGGAGTGGTAATTCCAGCCAATGCATTACAAGATATGGTTGGATTCTTTTCTTCTTTATCTAGGCTTTGTTCCTAGAGTATATCCTCTTCTTTTGACCTTTCTTGCTTCTTTTCTTCTTCCTCTTCACAATCTATGTAGAATAATTCCTTCTCAGCACACTTATGACCTTTAGTGTATTTGCTATCACAACTATAACAAAGCCCTTTTGCTCTTTTTTCTTCCAATTGTTATGGTGTCAACCTTATAGGTTGTGGAAGGTTAGGGGCAACAACACTTCCATATTTATAGTTGTGAGTGGTATGCTTCCTAGTTACCATAATTTTGCTTTCCATTTTTCTTGCTAACTTGAATGCCTTCTCTAAGGAATCAGGTTCCCAAAGGCGAACATCATGTTGGATATTATCCTTTAAAGTCCCTATGAACACATCAATCCTATGCTCCTATGGAATATTTTTTACCCTTATGTTCAATTTTTGAAACTCCTCAATGTGCTCCATTATTGAACCCTTTTGTTTGAGACTTATCAATTGACTAAAAAAAGTGTTGCTTTTTGTTCCTCATAATGTGCTGTCAATTCTTCCGTAAAAATTTCCCAAGTGATAATTTGTTTATGAGAGAAAAGCCATTGATACCATACAAACTAGTTTGGTTCCAAATATAAAGTTGCAATATGTACCTTTTGTGTGTTTTGCACATTATTGAGATCGAAAAATTGCTCCATCTGTAATATCCATGTTGCGAGATCCTTGCCATCAAACTTCCTCATATCAATTTTTGGAATATGGTGGGTATTCAATCCAGCATTAGAGTCTATGAAATCATGATTAACATTTCGTTTGTTCTCATCATGAGTTTCCTTTACTACCCTTTCACCATTAGCAAGTATTTCTTGTAGAAAATTTGTCAAATCTGTCTTCAAATCTGCCATGCCTCTCTTCAAATCTGTCTTCAAATCTATCTTCAAATCATCCATCTTAGCTTCCACGTCATTCATCTTAGCTTCTACATCTTTATTTAAACCATCCATCTTAGATTCTGTTACTTTTTGTGCGAGTGACATTTGTTGCACTTGGTCTCGTAAGTTTGATATATCATGTTGTATTTCTTCCTCTTCTTCGTAAGTCATGCTAGAGCTTTCAGGTTGCTTACTAGGTGTTTGCATTTTCTTTCCTCAAGGCATTAGTTACTGATAATAATTCTCTACTATGCCCTTTGAATTCCTTCAAAATAATTTTTCAAACCAAGGTTAAGAAAAAATTTAAAAAAATCTACACACCTTTTTTCACTTTGTAGGAGCTAGATATTGACTTTGATGTATCTCTATAATTTTGGATCATCCAGTTCTGAAATTGCGACCTGCAGTATCCCTCTATGTCCTCTTTCCAATGCCACCAGTCTGATTGAATTTAGATTCTCCAAGGTAGAGTTATGCACAATCTCCCAAGATGACCTGATTATAGACCTTTTCAGAAGAGCGAAGTTGTAGGAAGTGCCACGTATCACTGTTTGACCTTAGGATCTGAAAAATATACACAGGAAACTACAGTCCATCCTCTTTCTGTAACTTACAAAATTTCAATCTGATTCTCAAAACAAAAGTTATGACTATTTTCCCCAAGTCATCTGTTTGGAATGTAATTTGGGAGTCTGCAAAAATGCCAATTTCCTTAGATCATATCTCCACAAATATAGTGCAAAAAGATCTGAAATTTGGACCTGCAGTTCAGAACGATTTCGGCCCAAATTGGTTTTTTTTTAGCGTCTGAAATGTCGCAGAAAAAAAGTTATAGCACAAATGCCACAATGACCTGTTTGGAGCAGCAAAACCCTAGAATTCAAAGCTCTGATACCAAATGTTATGAAACCAGCTCACGAAAAGATAGAAAAGATAGATCAACGCCTTAGAATTCAGCCTCTTTGATGGGGCAACCTCCTTTACATTACACAAATGAATGATTCTTTGGTGATTCAAATGACAAAACCTCCTTTCTATATATAGGAGTCTAAGGAGTCACAATATAACCCGACCAACCTAACAATAATAATATAAAGGCACAAAAATAACAATAGAGGGATTCTATTGGTACAATAATAACAATATGGGGACAATAGGGGCACAACAATATTAATAAGGGATACAATACAATAGTAATGGGGTAATCACTAGTATTATAGGGACCTAACATATTAGTATAAGTATGAAGTATGCATATGATATCTACATACCCACATCTCACACGAATACATTAGTATCCTATGATTACTATTAATCTTGATTAATGGTTAATTAATTGACTCACCATTAACCCCAATTAATGAATAATTAATTATTGTTATGCTTAATTCAATATTAAATTAATTAGGATTCTCACAATTCTATTTTGATTTGATGGACCTGAAATGAAATATATTCATATGAATTATGTTGTTAAACTTGAAATATGATGTCGTTAAATATAATGTTTCTTTTATTAACAAGTTGTAAAATTTGGTGAAATTTTGTTATTGTTGAGTATCTCGTAAGGGGGCCTCACACATGGTATCAAATCCTGGTTCAAAACATGGACCCTAAAACCCACCAGAATAGCCCTCAATCCTTACCTGCAAAAATAGGCAGGGGGATAATATCATCAAAACCCATGATAAGTGAGAGAAATAATAAAATGATAAATGTATTAACAAATGTGCTTTCATTTCATTTATTTTCTTCTACCTTTTATCAATATTTTCTCATTTCATCTTCTTTTTAACCAGTTCAAGTAAACTAGTTCATAAACTAGGATTTCAAAAAAAAATTGTAAACTCAATCATTAGGATGGAGATATGTTATATCCTTCCTACTAATGCAAAAGTGAATTATCGAGATAATAGTGACTTGTATAAAAACCCCTACAAAAATGAAGTATCAAGACAATACTAGCTCATATAAATTATAGAACTTCTTTATAAGAAAACTTTTAAAAGAAAAGACAAATAAAAACTTAATCTATGGAAAATGAGGGAGCTATTATTGTCATAAATTCCACAAGGGAGAATCCTAAAATATAGGTTTCATAGATCAAGTTAAGCACAAGCCACCTAATAGAGAATAATATGACTATATAGACATAAGATCCCTAAAGGCAATGAATTATATTCACTCTTTTGTAAAGGAACTTAGTGGAATAACCTCAAAAATTGCTTACAAAACAAACTTGGGTCATTTCATTCTTTGTCTAAAGAGGAAACATTAAATGAAAAACCTCATCAGTTAGAAGGGACATAGTCATTGTATTCTTAAAAAATATGATGAGAGGAATATAACTAGAAATAAATCCTAAAATATATGTTTTATATTCTAGGGTTTCAAAGAATCTGTAACAATTCTAACAAAAAAAATAACTGAATTGAAAACAAAATGTTGATGACAAGATTTTTCTTATGAAGAAACTACATAAAATGCACTTGACATTGCAACTAGTGTTACTTTCAAAGAGAAATACTAGAGTCAAAACACTCAGCATAAATAATAGAGACGTTTAGAGCTTCAACAAAGTTGAAATATTGATGCCTAGAAATGAAAAAAAATAAGAGACAAAAAAAAAACTTAAAGAAATAATAGGGGAATGAGTTGAAAGCATACTTTGCATTGGCTTCATTAGTCTCATCATAGACCATAAACTCGATGGCTTCATGGAATTCATGTATTGTGAATGGAATTGTTTCTTTTCATTTTCCTAATGACATAAGGCACTTGCTCTTTTTTAAGACTCCAATGTACAATACTCCACTTAAAATATCACCTTCCACCTCATTATTAGGGTCATCTAGTACAGATTGGCCATTAAGACATGCCAAGACTCCTTCCTTCCTACAAGTAAGCCATGTAGAGGTTTCCTTACTCACAACATCTTTGGAAAGCTTTACAGATATTATTGCCTTGTAGATAGGACCTGCAACTACTAATCCTGTTGAGACAACAGGGCTAAAGCAGAAACTTCCAAAATCAAGAAACCCATTCTTCCTTTTTGCAAATACAAGTCTAACAACAATATAACTAGAAAAACCTTGCCCCAACAACTTACTATCCTTATGATTCTTTGTCAAAGTTGAAGCTTCTCTACATGTATTTGATGATTGATATTCATCATTTTTTTTTCTTAATCATTATAGGAAAGGAAATCCCCTTTATATTCCATTAATAACCCACCTACTATGATAGTGTTCCCACATAGGCCTTCATTGATACTTTCCAACATATGTCTAATATCTACTCATGCATTTTCTAGCAACATAAACACCAGGGAATGTATATTATTTGACAATGATGATGCATAATTCACCAAACTAGCCACAAAGAAATCAACCTCGCCTTCCACAAAGAAATTGCATAAAGAAACAACCTTTATATGAAAACTAGGGAAATTTCCAATGATGAAAACCATGCCATGTTGCTTAACAATTATCTTGCAACCAACAATTTCTCTTGTCTCAAAAACTAGTTTCAGCCACTTCACCTCCTTTTGTTCCTTGTTGATTGCATCTATACTAATTATATCTTGAGAATAACATGCAATAGTAGGGATCCTTGAATCTAAATTTATTTTCATAAGGGTAGAGATCCTTGACAAGATAATCTTATGGCCTACAAAGGAAATTGAAAAACATGGTTGAATTGGCTTATAAAGTATCTTCTCCATAATATCATCCATGGCAGCCTCTAATTGTCGATTATGAGATAATGTTGACATTAATTTTGAATTTGTTGACTAGGATGAATGCATTGCCTACAGCCTTAAGGGGATCTCTCTCGTATGATGCCCCAACTAGTCTTCACATTGTTTGGGATGAGAGTCCCATCTATTATTTTGGCCCAGGTTCTATCTTATGCTTTTATGAATGTTAAATTTTTGGATGGATGATATATGAAAGGAAACCCAAATTAAGTCCTTAATGTAATGCAAGTAAAATTAACTTCAATTAAAATACTTTAAATGAAATTGTATAATGAATGCTACAATAGATTTATAATAAACATGAATCTCAAAGAAAGAGTGATAACAATCTCTAATTAATATACATAATGGAAAAAGTATACTAGTTATCAATACTGAAACAATTTACAATCGACAACTAGCATAAACATATGCAAAAATCAGCAAGAAATTCTTAAAATGATAAGAGTTTATAGTGAATTAAATAGTTCATTAACTTGCCACAATATACAACAATCGCGTATTAATGAAAAAAAAAAGATAATTCTTACAACGGTCAATGTAAAAGCCCTTGTGTTAGCCCATGATTTTGTAATGATAAATGATGATTGTAATCATAAATAAATTTTATGTTTGCTTCATCTTAAGAGTGGGGACAACTATATCCAGGATTTTTGGGAGAGATGAGAGTGGTGGTGGTTGGCATAGCTTAATTCCAACCACCAAATAGTTGGAAAAGACATGACAGGCTAGAGGAGATGCCCATGTTCTTCCCTGCTTCCATGACAAGAATGGTAGGGGAAGCGAATAGTCATGTGGGGGAACTATGAAGAGACTAGAGGAAAAATAAAGAAAGGAAATAAAAACAACAAAATGTTGGACAAACAGAGAGAGAAAAACCACTAGAAATAAAAGGCCAAGTGTAGGAGCAAGTGTTGTGTGTGTCAGAAAGTATGCTCAGAATGATGGGATGTGATTCCTAGTTTCAATGCATGCAAATTTCTATATTGTGGTGTCCAAGAATGAAATGTCAGTGGGATGCTTAGAGGAGGAATTTTAAATTTTTAATCCTATATTGAAATTACCTACAAATGAATTCTTAAAAAAGAAATAGAAAAAATATACAATGGCAAGAACATAAAATATACATAGAGATTTTTCTTCTAGAACCCCAAACTGGAAAAACTAGATTGCTTTTTCATTATATTCCTTTCAATGTTACAAAAAATTATATACATATTAAAGCATTCATAAACCCCAATCCATTAACCCTAGATTAGAACATAACCATAGTTCCCTTGACAGGATCTACAAAATACCTTGGACAAAACCATCATGCCCAAAACCATGTGCAAAGTCCCATGTAAACAATGATGGTTGGGTCTACCTACCATCCTTGGGTCTGCCCCCTATGTTTGGGTCCACCCAACCATACTTGGATCCACATAAAAAAAATTGGGGCACTTGCCCGAACCCCAAGTAATGGAGATATCATGCCCCATTGCACTCAGTGAAATGTAACAACTCCCCTCACTAGTCATGCAAAGAATATAATGAATACCCAATAGAATTGCATTATGAGTTCTTGATAAAAAGGGTTCATAAACCAGTAAGTGCTTACTAAGAAGGTTGATAAACCACTTGGTGCTTGCCAAGTAAGTTGATAAACAACTCAGATTTTTGTTGTAAGGCTAATAAACCACTAAGTGCTTGTAGAGAAGGTTGATAAAACACTTAGTGTTGTCCAAGAAGGTTGATAAACCACTTAGTGCTTCCCAAGAAGGTTGATAAACTATAACACCCTCCTCCCAAATCTACCCAAGTAACCAACCAACCGGCATAAACATGTGACCAAAAGTTACTATGATATGATTCGACCTCCTAATTCATGTTAAGTAAGTGGAACTGATAGAAACACACCATACAGACCTTCCACATCAACAACAAGACTCTTAGGAACCATCTCAACCTCTCAGGTAACCAGCCCTGAGTCTCACTAAGTTTTTAGACCAATTAACCCCTGGACGTTCCCATCATAGAGGCATGAATGCGTCTAGAGGGCTTTGGACAGTCCCATAGCATGGTATGCCAGTGTCCAAGGACTATTTTTCTTAGTGTTGTGCCAATTTCCCTGGGATTTGAGCCACTTTTTAAGGCCCTGAGCCCAATTCAATGCCCAGAATTCAATGATACCTTCATAATAGAAAGATAACAATGGAATGATGATACAAATGCAATTACTTGAAAAAGGGTTTGACTGGACCCCTACTAGCCATGATAGGCATTTCATCAAACATATCACAATTATGTAATCTATAGGTTTAAACAATAAATCTAAGCATAGGGGTCTCATACTTATCTGAGAATCGCTAAGAAGCATTGATGCGCCAAAACATTAGTTGCAGTTTCATCCATTAGGCCATAGATACATTTTTCATTCATATACAAGTAGAAACATGATGGGATCCATATATAGCCATTGTCATAATACATATTCATAACCAACAAAATAATAACAGAAATACCAAGGAAGCAACACCCATATAAACCACATATAAATCAGTATAATACTTATGAGATTACAAGGACAAATAACCTCATATTAATGATGCAAAAGCCAACCTGGTATGGGACTACCATGTTCCACCTGACTATAGACATGGTTGAGCCAAATATATCTTCATCCAATCACCCCCATGCCATATTCCAAGCATGAATGTGGGATCTCATAAAACACATCAATCAAAACCATCTAGGGCTTCCAAAGGCCAAACCACCACAACCCATCAAACAATGATTCCACCTCATGGTCGGAAATCACAAAACCATCATCAGATTGGTCTCTGTTATCACTCAGAGTTTTCCTTAGAAGTTATCAAAAGAAGGAAGAAACCGAGGCAACCACAAAGCAATCTTTTAAGTATAGGCTCTAGCCAACCTATGACTCAGAGAGGGCTCTCTATATATGATTTAGCTTTGTTTTCTGTGATTTTAGGCTAGTTCTTAATATTCATGGGGTTTTGGATTTGAATTGAAGGTTGGGTGGTCGAATTCTTGGAATAGATGGATAGAGAAAGGTCTGTAAGCCATTGGGCTATGGAGTCAATAAATGGATAGTAGAACTGGATCAATTCATTAAAGGGAATGTTCACAAGGCAGGCTAGCAAAGTAAAGTGCAAATCTTTAGGTCGAGTGGGTGAAATGATCTTAACCAAGATGAGAGAGCACTTAAGAATTCTCAGACCTAGATTGAAATGAAGAACAAAGGATAATCATGAACAAAGGGTAATCAAGAATCCTTTGCTATAGATCACAAGGAACTACCTAAACTAAGGAGCAATCAAGAATTCCTTAAGTTAGATTTGTGAAGAAAACATTCAGTATGTATAACAGTCAAAACAGAGTGTAGTTAAGCAATTTCTAAGATATCATTCCATGTTATAGCATTCAGATTTTTAGAGATACAAGTAAGACTGTGGAAAAACTTAAAGAAAAATAACATTGAACATGAGAAAATACCTATTTTAACTTTTCTTTACAGAAGAATCTGACAAAATATCTTATCTTTATTCCTTGATCCAGCTAGCTGATCCAGTCATTGATACAATAGAATTTGAGACTTAAGAACAAGAAGTCTATAGAAATTTTTTGGAATGCACTGTACATACTTCGATTTGTGAAGTATTTATACAAAAATTATTACAAAATATCTCAAAACAACTTGAGACTTAATCTAGGAAATACAAATATTTTCTTGCAAGAAGATAGAGACAACTATTGAACTATTTCATGCTATCCCTTTTATTATGGTTGTGCTGGGCTTTATCGTTGAAGTGTAACCCTTTATGCTGGCTTGCAGTTTTGGTGTTTCATGTTGGAATCTTCTTCAAATTTTACCTTTCAGCTGATACTCTTTGACCCTGATGTGTTGTTTTTACTTGTTTACCTGGTTGTTCTATTTTTACTGTGCGATAACTTTTGCTGTAAATTTATCATAGTAAATCAGTCATTGTCTCCCACCATTCTGCATCAGGAAATTTTATGTTCATCATCCTCCTATAGATTTCATCAGCGTCAGTATATTTGGCTAAATTGGGCTTGGTGAGGAATAAATGTTTGATCTCATGCTCAAGGAAAAACAAGTTTTCAAATGTGTTGTACAAAAATTTGCCTGTTGGCAAAGCTTTTATGGATGAAGAGATGGCTTGTTCCTTATCCAACTATCTGAGTCTATTACCATAGTCTAACTGTGTCATGAGTTTGTCATTGATAACTAAAGGAATGGGCAGACCTTTCTCCCTTAAAATCTAGAATTTAGCCATGAACTTATCAATGGCTACCTGCATATTATGGCACTTTTCTTCTAAATTAAGCATAAGGTTCCTTTTGGAAAGGACCTTCCTTATTTCTAAAATGGTCTCAGTCCTATCTTCTATATTTAGCTCATGGAGCTCATATCTATTGCTGTTGTTGAGGAAGTGGATGAGTCTATTGGCATCCTTAGGCTTATCTCCCAGCTCCTCTTTTACTTTCTAGATAGCTTCTGTAGCTACTTTTACTAACTCTGTTTGTTCAAAAATAACTTGGATTGATGGCCAAATATAATTGATAGAGTCAAGTCTTTCTATAAGACTTTGATTCTTTCACTCATTCTTTGGGCCTTTTGTGCTTCTTCGTTTTGCTTAAGTTGGGCAAGTTTGCAATCAATTTCCAAACTTGCAACCTTTTCTCTTTACCTATTCATTTCATTAGCCTGGATAGACATCTCTTCCATGGCTTTAATCAGTTCTGCTGCTTTATCTCCTGATACACCTGCTGCTGATGTGGATTTTGTTGTTACTGGTAAGGTGTGGTAAGTGGAGCTGTAGGTGCCAAAGATGCTACTAATGTGGATGGAACTATTGTGGAGACTGTATGGATAACATTTGTTGAAGAAGTGGCCACGTTCGCTTGTTTTAATTGGATTAAAGCATCCAATTCCTTTTCTATCTCTTTTAGTTGATCATTCAGCTTTAAGACTAAGTCCATGAGTTCTTCATGCCCCTGCTGGGCTTCTAGGACTTCCAATGTTTGTGGATGTTGCAGCTGAGGTATTTTTAGTTGTTTCTTCAATGCAGCTATATCATCGTTCTTCTTTTTAATAAGCTACTTTGTAGCTTTTATATCCTTGGGATCGTGTCCCAATTCAATCACTAAGTCCTCTAAGGACTTGATCCTGGTATCCTTGGCCTGTGAGGAGGCCTTCTCTAACTGAAATTGTGCTGAAATGTTGTTTAAAGAGTTTTGTAGCTGATGAGCAGCTATGGCTTTATGTGTTAGGGTGGAGTATATCATTTCTCTAGATTTTTTTTGTAGTTCAATCTGGTCTATGAGATGAATATCCCTTGCCAACACTTCAAAGTCTACCTTCTTGAAATCAAATGTTGTCTTTAGCTGCTGGGTTGTAGGTTTGATGAAAGACATCTACAGCTTCCCCTCTTTAATGTCAAAGGCTGACATTAGCCTTGTTTGATTGGTAGGAGTCAGCTTTAGGTACTGAGCATAGGTTTGGGCCTTGAGCCTTTCGTTTCTTGCTTTGATTTCCTTGTATCTTTCCTTGATGTCTTGGTCTCTGTCAGCAGGCCTACTGAATGAAGACACTTCCACACTAAGTTGCCTTTCCAACATCTAAGTCTGTGATGTGGAAGGCTCTTGCATGCCTTCAAATGGAGTGGTAGGCCTACTTCTGTTTCCTTCAGTGTTAGTGACCTCAGTTGAGCCCTCTGTATCCTCCTGTTCAGAGACAGGATTCATTTTCTACATTTTTTCTTGGCTTGTTTCTGGCTGAGCATATGAGGCTTCTCTTGCTGATGTAGTGGCCTCCTCCCTACTTCTCTTTAGGTTATTCTCCTCATTTTGAGGAGTCTGCATAATTGGAGGGGTACTCATGGTTGTCTCTGGTTGGTCTGATTGCTATGATACCTGCAGGAAAGAACCCTCATCAAGTTGTCTTTCTAGATCAATGAGAGTATTCTCTATGTCTGCCCTGGTGCTGTCTTGGTCTACTAGGGTACCTTCCACCCATTCTGTTTGATTGGCATAGGCTTCTATTTCAGGTATGGGATGGTGAATGAAAGGTCTTATCTTGACCTTTTGTCTCTTCTTGGTAATGAATTCCAAAGGATCACATCTCCAAAAAAAACTTCTTTGGAACTTCATGATCTGAAATATCAAATCTGCTTTTTTGCCTGCCTCCCTGGAATTGCAAATGAAGGGACCTAATTGATATTTGATTTTGAAATTGGCTTTATTCTTGGCATTGACAAAGTTTATTTCATCTGCATTGATGATTTGTCTATAATATTCTAAGGCAAACAACCTCATGGAGAGGTATCTTGGCAATTTATATGGTGCAAGCATGCAACCATATATTCTGATTTCTGTATGGTTCTAATAAAGGTACTAGTCACCCACTTTGGTTTTCTTGGACAGTTGGAGGACTCTCTTTATTTCTGGACTGATTCTAGGAGGAGGGCTTCCAGTCAACAAAGCCATGACTGGGTGTACAAATAAATCAATGAAATCAGAATAAGAGTATGGAGACTGATATTGGTGGATCAATGGGGTCCAAAAAATGACTGACGTAGGCTGACCCTTGGTATCCAGCTTCTAAAGGGTGAATGGGAACTTATCAGGTTGATAATACAACAACATATGGTATAAGACTCAGGAATACTTGAAAACTCTTTCATTGCTCATTCTAGGAAATTGTTCATGCATCCTATCAGCTATAAATTGGGCATAGTCATAAATGACAGCAGGAGGCTATCTTGGAGTGTAGATGGATATGAAGGCAAGGATTAACTCATTAGTGTATTCACTAGTGGTGTACCCCAAAACATAGGATATCATGGCTACAATGTTCTAGCCCCATGGGGAAAAAATAACAACTACATATGGAGGGGGATCCTTAGGGATGTGTTTTTCCTCTCTGATGAAGGTTTGGAACAATTGGGCCAACTTTGTAGAACTAAGCTTGGGGTACTGGTCCAACAGGTCTCCAATTGAGAGGGGAGTTAGGTTTGGCCCTGGTTGGAGCTACAACATTTTGTTTATGGACTCAACAATGATGGTGAAAAGTATGGTTTGGTTTGGGGACATGACTGCTCTCTGACTAGGGATGTAATTGGCATGACAGTAGTGGACAATCTCTGGGAAAATGTGGACTTGGGGGAACTGGTATTTGGGAAAATTTGACTCCCAAAGGCCAATCTCATCAGCATGGTTGAGGTATCTGTCCCTACTTTGGCAATGTACTTTGAGCAGGGGCTCTAGGGTAGTGGTATCTGTTGGGCCGCCAAATTAACATCAATTTTCACTCCATTTTCACCTTTATCCTCATTTTTCCACCTCACTTCATCATATTATCATTACATAACCCTGTATTTCCATTACCATATGAGTTTATATTTTCATTTTCCAAAGCTATTAATTTCATGTATTTAGAGTGAATTTATGATTAAAAGTTAGAGAAATAACATGTATTTGCTTATACCTAAAAGTGGCTTGAGTTTGATGACATGTGTAGATCATTTGGAAGTTTCCAAGGCACCCTTATGTGGCCTCCCAAGATCAAATTCGAATTTCAACTCAAGAGGTGGACCATATTCCAAGGAGAAAGATCATGGAGATTTTGATGTGTCATGGGATTTGTATCTAGTATTTAGGGATAAGTCGAGACAAGTATGGGTCTAGTAGATATTTAAGGGATCTACATTTATTGAGTATATATCCCTAATTCATGTATAAATAAGAGGAGCATCCTTCAAAGAAAGAGGAGGGAGAGAAAATAATTATCAGTTACTCATTAGCATTAGATTTATGTTCATTCAACATGAATAATACCACTTTCCCAAATCATGAGTTATGAGTGTTGTTTGATTCTTAAGGTGTGATAGTTGTTCATGTGTGCTCATTGAGGAATGGAAGGATCCCCATACTGAGATAAGTACACTTTGTTTTAAAGTAATGTTGTGAATATACTAATTTTAATTATGATGTTCATCTTATTTCTTTGTTGTAAATACTTGTAGATAATTTTAGTATGAATTCATGTTGTGGCCATGTTTTGTTGTGTGAAGGTTGATCTCCTTTCAGTAGCTAGTTTTGATGTGAGAAGGACAACCAGGAACTCCTAAGTTAGGAGTCTCTTCTCCATGAGCTAGATTAAATTGAAATAAGATTTACTTTCTCATATGCTTTCCTAGATTACATTTATGTGAATATTGATTTCCTTTCAGTATATAGTTTTTATGTGAGAAGGGCAATCAAGTCCTCCTAAGTTAGGAGACTCTTCTCCATGAGCTAAGAATTGAACTAAAAACAATATTTACTTGCTTTCATTTATATGCTTTCTTTCTTGCTTTCTTAGGTGTTTGGCAATGTTATTATAGGAAGATTGTAGAAGGACAATCAAGACTCTTGAACAAGAGACTCTTCTCTATCTTCTAAAGTAAAATAATTCCATTGATCAAACATTTTTATGCTTTCATAAAATAGATCTGATAGTTTAGATTTGTAATATGCATTTCCATTCTAAACAAACTTCCTACACCTGTTTCATCTGAGGTCCCATATATTTTGGTTTGCTTCTAAGTTTACGATACCCCGGATTGATAAATTAAATGACAGGGATTTAGCAGACAACTAAATCGCCCAACAATATCTTTTATTTGGAAATCTTTATCAACTAAAGGAAGGTGGTCCAAGTCTAAATGAGGTGTAGAGATGGGCCTTACATCCATTGCGATTAGGGTATCCATACTCAGTTCTTGTGGATTTGAGTGTGGGGGGGTAATTTAGAGTTTTTGGGGCAACGCCGGTTTTGAAAATGGTTATGGATCAGAGTGTAAAAATCAAAGTAAATTTGATATTTTTTACTTAATTAATAGTGTTATGAGGATGAATTTACTTGGAATTTGACAATGGAGTTGGTTTTCCACGGTTAAATACTTGGAATTGGGTGAAATTGACTGTAAATGGTGGTTGATGGAGGCTGTAGAGGTCCTTACGGTTTTGGTACAGACTGATGAATGAGCTGGACTGTTTGCAACATCTGTGGAGTAATGGCAGAGGTCTGTGAGTGAATTCTCAATTTGCAAGGGCCACAACAGCTTTCTGAGTTCTCACTAGTGAATGCATGAAAATAATGAAAAGAGGGGTAATTGGGCTTATATAGGAAAAAATGTTAATTTTGGCGGGTTCATTAAATGATGAATAGTGGGAAGTTTTTTTCGGTTATGCGGGAAGGTGGTTTAATGGGGTCATCACATCGCTTTTGAGAGGGAAGTGGTTTTGATGGGGGCTCAGCCGATCTAGTCGAGCACGTGACACATAGCATTTCAGGGATCAGGGAAAACTGCCTTATTAGGCAGGTAAAGGACAGACATCAGGTGTGGCCGATATGATCACGGGCCATTGGATGAGGGGGAGGGATGATCAACGGTGGTCGGGAGATGGAGTTGCATGGTGATTTACACATAAAGTTTTCAGGGGGCCCATGGGTCTAATCACCAACGGTATAGGATTAAATTAACACTTAATCGGGGGCGCCTTAATACAAGATTAAGGACTGAGGGTGGGATTTTAATATATTTTGTGGGATATGGGGTAATCATATAGTTTATAACTAAACTAAGGGGTGGGGTTATTTTATATAAAGGAGTTAAATATATACGAGCTAATGGGTTTTCCGGGAATTTTATATATTTAATTAAAAAGTTAATATGAGGTGAAATGAGTGGAAGGGGTATTGTACTTAGGTATAGAAAATATTATACTCTTTCCATACATTTAGTACTTAGGATAAATGTAATTTGGTGGGTTTTTACATAAAATATGTTTATCATGGGGTTTTCCTAGGCAGAAAGAATTTAACCTTTAGGAAAAGGGGTTTTGTGATGGGGATGAATGATTTTCAAGGGAATTTAACACCTTTCCTTCTTAAGTCATCAAGCCGAGGGTCCGGTCCCACCAGAAGTCAGAGAAATGCTCTGAGCCTTTTTGATTTAAAGAACTATAGTTATTAATATTTTTGTTATGAAAGGGATGTTAGTGAGTGTCGTAGGGGTTAAAATGAATGATGAGGATGTTAAATAAATTATATTGTGAACCATTGCCTTTGCTTTGTTTACCACTTATGCATATCTGAAAGATGCATTTGGAACAATGACATAAGTGTTTTTTGTGTAATCACATGATATTTCTACAACCTTTCTATTACGTACCCTACCATTTTTTCTTCACTTTATTTGGGTGCATTTAGGCTAGCAAACCCTTATCAATATTTTTCTTTTATTTACATAGAAAACTATCTAAATCTAACCTTATATCATCCAAGGGCTCAGATTAAACTGATGAGCTCCTTTTATTCACTCTACCTATCTAATGATCTACCAAGATTATACTGTTTGGTCAGATTTTATTCTCTAACTATAAACATAAAATTTAAAACATGAAATAGCCAAGTTTAAACAATTTGACTATCATGGATTGTGGCATGAGTAACAAGCTACACACAATCATTTATTATGCATAAAAAGTAAATAGTAGTGGCATTTTGACTTGCACACTTTCATGGTCTCTTTTTGTCTTTTGGGGTTCATATATTTTCATTTTTTTGACCTTTTCATTCTTTTTGTCCTTTGATTGTTCTTTTAGGACATACCCTCTTTACATTTTTTAATTTTTTAAAATGGAAAAGATTTGCTAAAAGCAAAGGTATGTATAATATTACAAGGCTTAACCTTAGTCATTCAAAATTATGACTCCTATTGGTACAGGAACCTAACAGTCTCTACCTAAGCTTTCCAAGGCTCCAGAGTGTTTGTTCCAACCCAACTTCTAGGACTAGTAACTCAACTTACGCCTGCTGTCGGGCTCCAGAGAATTTGTCTAACCAAAGCTTCAATACTAGTAACTCAACCCACGAATTTTTGTGGGCTTACATAGAGTTTGTCAAAATAGGGCTTCCAGGACTAGTAAATCAACTCGCCATGGGCTTCCAGAGCATTTTTCCAACCAAGGATTCCAATACTAGTAACTCAACCCAAGTTGTTACAGGGCTTCCTGAGCGTTTTTCCAACCAAGGCTCCAAGAACTAATAACTCAACCCAAGCTAAAGGAAACATGAGAATCAATCAAAAAAATAAAGAAATGAACCCACAACACCATGGCTATCTAGGAAATAGCAAGACAAGAAATCCTTCATGCCAATGATAGATCATGACCAATAAACCACATGCATATGCCATGCATGCCAAAACTAGTGAGGAAAACATACATGCAACTCTGTACATGTAAGCAAAACCCACTGTAGTTGTTGATCCCGATGTCATTTTGTGCTTTCCTACTCTTCCTTTTCCTTCTTGCTCCAAAAATCCAAGTTTGCCACACTCCTCCAAGGGTGCTCCAAGAAAACTTTGAGTGTCCAAGAGTATGAGAGAGAGAGAGAAAGAATAGAAGAGTGCTCCACCAAAACCTATCAAAATCTTGCCAACTGATCCTCAAAAGCCTTTTTATCAACGAGGCCTCTATTTTCTTCATTTTCAATTATTTTCTTTCAATTTCTTCCTCACATGCAACCTGTGACTTGTGACCTTTCACCTTCCTTTTCTCCTAATTTCCTTTATTTTCATAAATAAAATTCCAATTAATGCCTCATGCCCTTCCAAAGCCTTTGCCACTGCCTTTGCTAATTTCCTTAGCCATAATAACCGAAATGAACACCCATTAGGATGTTTTTCCTACCATTCAACTTCGAATATGTGTCCCATGACTGTGGTCTTATATATTTTTACATGGATTTTTAACCAGGGATGTTACACAACTCTCCCCCTTGGGGGAACATTATCCTCAGTGTTCAATGACACCTAAAACCAACAAGATTATTGGAAACACAACATACTGCCCATGGAGCTTTATAACACAACTAGTTGTAGTGTTTACAATGACCATCTGCTAAAACATGACAAACATATCGTTTACTGGAGCTTTATAACACAACTCATTACAATATTTACAATAATAACAACATATACACACATACACATTTGATTCACCCAACAAATAATCATATTGTCTATGGAGCTTTATAATTCCAACATGATACAATATTTACAATAATACACACATATGCACATATGCACATTTTCTCAGCCAAAAATTAAAAGGATATGATGCTTGCATCTGCAACAAGGGAATCTAGAGGCTCACGCCACCACCATCAAAGTAATACCTGTTGTCACTCCAGGAAACTCTCCTAGGTTGCAGCTCGGAGATGCGTGGTAACATATAATCTTCAATATTGTTCTCTGAACTATTGGAATGAATGATGGTTTGGATCAAGTCAGATAACCATTTCAACTCTATTCTCACTCAAGACATGCATGAACACCCTCAACAATACAAGGCTTTCGACTACTAATGCTCATCAGTTTATAGATTTAGTGGATAGATGGAGAATACTGACTGTACCAGCAGATGCAGATGCATACATAAACATATATGAATGGCCAACTACAGGTAGTAAATGAAACTTGCAGATCTAGTTTATCAATGCAGAGATAAGATGACAGTTATATGGCATTAGACACAGCAAAAAACATAAATAACCTATTCAAGTGCAAGCATATAATAGTAGGGAAAAGGGTAGTTGAAAATATAATAGTAAAAGAAGCTTGTATTTGTTAGAATGAAGATGAGAAGCTTCAAGGAGTAGAGTCTCAACAATCTCCAGAAGTTGAACCCTTGTTACATTTAGCTTTTAGATATTTATATCTCTTTACAATGCTCTTGAGCCTTCTGAGGCTCAAGAGGTCTTAATCCATCCCTCTGTCCCTTCAACAACTTTGATGCCTTGACTAGGCAAGCATGGCTTGGAGGTTTCTTCTTCTGACAGAAGAGTAACCGCACTCGGGTCTATTGTTCCGTTGGTAGGGAGATCTCTCATGCCAGAGATGCTCCATAATTGGTTCTGTTGTTTTTGGCTGAGCACTGTTTGCTCCCTGATTGTTTTTTTCGAGCTGCATCGTGTTGTGTTGCGTTGTGCTACTCCATGACTGCTTGTCGGTTTGCAATGAGTTGCGCATGCTGTGGCCCTTGTTATTCCCTTTCTGGTCTTTGTATCCCTTTAAATATTTAGAATGACTATTTTTCTGTTAAACGCAGAAAACACTGCAACTATGAGAAATCCTACCAAGCTCTCATCATTTCGGACTTCAAAAGTCCTTAAACATGGATTAATTATCTATTGGGTTTTCCCTTAGGGTCACTGTCGCAAGTCGCAAGTGGCCCGGTCCCTTGCTTCCCCTTTGTATTTGGAAATATGTCGAAAACATTGGAAACTATGAAAAATCGGCCTTGGCGGACCTAAAATATTTATATATTTCATTCCTGAACCCTTTCGGGTTCGGGCCTTATCGCATCGGCGCCGCTCCTTTTCTCCCCTTGTATTTCATTACACAATGAAAATATGCGAAATACATTGAAAAAGGCTTACCTACGGACCTCAAATATTATGAAATATCCTGAATATAAGTGTCGGGTCTGGTTATTGCATCGCACATATACCTGTGCATAGGCCTCGCCCCTTGGTGTTGTTCCGCTGCGATACAGCGATGCAATCTGATCACAATCACATATCGCTCGTGTCTAGGGCCACTATTAGCGCACCCCTTGTGTTTCTCCGATAGTGACTCTTGCGACGCAATGTGGGTCATCAATCTGCATCGCTTGATCGATGGTCCACGTTGCATCTCTAATCGCAATCGCATATCCACTTGGTCCCTACTTATTCCACTAGCCTGCCTACACTGATTACGACCCGCCGATCTGATCATCGAAGATCGCTGATCGGGGGTGTCTTGCACCCATCCTTAAGTCATCCTTTCTGTAGCACCGATTGCAATTTTCCACTTAGATCTGGGCCATTGATTAACCAGATCTAACGGAAGCTGTGTGTTGCTATGTTCATGCCTACAATACTCTTTTTTTCACTATTTTGGAGTGTTTTAGCCTCCCGATAGTGTTTTTTCCACCCTTCCAAGGGCTCTTGGCATGCGATGGTTTTTCTCTTTGAACGATCTTAAGAAAATTTTGAAGCCTTCAGTAGTGTTTTGGATTCATTTTTGGGTCAAATGCTTCCAAGGCTAACACTGGCTCCTTCTGGGGATGAAATCCTCCCTGTGAGGTTTCGATAACTTCAAACCAATGCCTTTCCTGTAACAACAAAATTAAAGCTTCCTCCTAGTATTTCATTGGGCATGGAGTCTATTTTGTAATGAAAATAAAAGCTGGAAAAAACATATTTACAATAACAATGCTTTAAAGCCTTAAATGAAATAAAGTCTCAAGAAACGCCCATTTACTGGGCTACCAAAAGTATCTCCTCCTTCCAAACTATGCAGAATGAATGTATTTCTCTTCTGAATTTGAGTGATGACAAACGGACCTTTCCATAAGGAGTAAAACTTGCCATGATTACCTTTCTTTTCCTTATATGCATCCCATTTAAGCACCCAGTCACCAACTTGGAAATTGTCCACTTTTGCTTTGCTGTCAAAGGTTTCTTTGATTTTCTTCTGATGAGATTTTGACTTCTCAACTAGTTGCTCTGTGATCTACTGTAGTTCAACCAGGTTATTCATTCTTCTTACCATGTCATTCTCTTCATCTTGTTCTTCTTGCAAGAATTTAGCTACAGGGAGAATCATCTAGATAGGGAAAACAACATTAGCGCCATAAACCAGTTTAAATGGAGAATTGCCTATGGACTTTTTGATGGTAACTCTGTCAGCGCATAGCGCAAACTTCAACTTGGAATCCCAGCACTTTTTGTTGTCCTCTAACAGTTTTTCGATTACCCTTACTAGACTCTTGTTAGATGATTCTGCTAGGCCATTTCCTTAAGGATAATATGAGGTAGAATGAACTACTTGAATGCCCATGGATTCAGTCATGTCCACCAATTCTTTTGCCTTGAAAGCTACTACATTATCAATGACTAGTTTGGCTGAGCAACCAAATCTAGTGAAAATATTCTCATTCAAGAACTTTATGACAACTTTATGATTGGCATTCTTAGTGGGTATAGCCTTAATCCACTTGGTGAAATAATCAGTGGCTACTAATATCCATTTGTGTTGGCCACTAGAATGTGGATTGATCTCACCTATAAAGTCCAAGCCCCACTGCTGGAAGGGATCATTGACATGTATTGGCTTCAAGGGTAGAGATTTTAGATGCTATCTTCTTGCAAACCTTTGAAACTTGTAACAAGATTTCACAAAAGAAAACACATCAGAGAATAGAGTAGGCCAATAATACCTAGCCCTTAGGATTTTGTGGGCTGTGGTTTTCCAATAATGATGCCCTCCATAGATGCTAGAGTGGAACTAGTGTATGACTGCCACAGATTGTTCTTTATCTAGACATCTCAAGATGATTCCTGTTGGGTCTTTCCAATAAAGCAGATTTTATTAATGCAGAATTTGGCTGATCTGAGTTTAATGGCCTAGAATTGACTTGAGCTAAGCCCTGGAGGGACTTCTAGCTTCTGCAAAAAATGAACTATGCTGGAATACCATTCATAGGTGGCTAGATTTTCAGCCAGAGACTGATTCTGCTTTTTCTTTTCTGCTACTCCCTCTGTCTGCTCATCATCTGAATTTAGACCCATGCAATTTATGTCTAATAAGCTACAATTTTCTTTAGCCATAAGTTTAGCCAAGCCCTAGCCCTTGACAATCTTAGTGGGCTTCACCTCTATGTTAAACTCTATGAATTTTGCAATCCATTTAGCTCTCTTTCCATCAATATCTGGCTGAGTTATGACATCTTTTACTGAGGTTGAAGGTACATATGTGACCACTCTGGAATGCAGAATATAAATTTTGAATGCCTTTAAAGACTTTATGAGAGCATAAGCTTGCTTTTCAATAAGGTCATACCTTAGTTCAGCATCCCTTAGAGTTTTGCTGAAAAAGGCCACGGGGTGCTCGATGCCTTCATAATTTTTCTGCAACAGAACTGCTGCAAGTGTATCATAATAGGAAAAAGAGAAGATACAGAACTCCTTAGTGTAATATGGGTTGATTAGAGTGGGAGCTTGCATGATAGCTTGCTTGATGGCTTCAAAAGAGCTTCTTGAAGCATCTGTTCATTTTATTTCTGATCCTTTCTTTAGCATGGAAGTGATGTGCTTTACTAGCTCTCCAAAGTTTGGAATAAACCTCCTTACAAAGTTAATCTTACCCAGGAAGGATTGAATGTCCCTTTTTGACCTTGGGATGGACAATGTCTAAATTGCTTGAACCCTCGCTAGATCAATCTTCACACCTTCAGCAGAAACAATATGTCCCAAAAGTTTGCCTTCTTCTAGAGCAAACTGTGACTTCTTTGGGTTCACCGAAATTCCAAACTATCTGCACTTTAGGAAGACCCTCTTCAAATTCTGCAAATGGTCTTTGTGACTGTTGGATAAGACTGTTATTTCATCAAGATAAATAAGGACAAACTTGTCCTTCTCTCCCACAAAGGCTATGTCCATGGCCCTCTGAAAAGTAGCCCCAACATTCATCAGTCTGAAAGGCATCTTGGAGTACATGAAAGTGCCCCAAGGAGTAGTGAAGGTGGTATTTTCCTGATCTTTTGGATGTACAACAACCTGATTGTAACCTGAAAATCCATCTAAGAAAGACATGACTCTGGCCCCTGAAACTCTTTGCAGCAAGTGTTCCATCTTAGGCAAGGGGTAGTTATCTTTTTTAGAGCACTTATTCAGATTTCTAAAGTCAACACAAAGCCTGATTTCTCCATTTTTCTTTATTACTACCATAAGGTTAGCTATCCACTTTGAATACCTTAGGGGAACTATGATTTTGGAATCCAACAACTTCTTGATTTCTTTCTCAATCAAAGGCAATAAGAGAGGGTTGATAGGTCTTAATTTCTGCTTAAAAGGGATGGTGTTATTTTCTAGTGGAATCTTATGCTGAATGATGTTTGTGTCATAAGTTTTAAGATCACTGTATTCCTAGGAAAAAATGTTAGCGAATTGCTTCATGAGGATTCAATACTTGAAATTCTGGGTAGAAGACAAATGAGTGGACAAATTTATGTATTTCGGATGGGCTGGGCTCCCTATATTGTGTTTATGAACAGCATACTCATTTTCTGTTTTGGTAGGCTTATAAGGCACATTGTTATGATCGAACAAATTCTCTAGAGGCACCAATCCCTTTGGTATATGGTTACTAGGTAGCTAGACAATGCTTCCTCAGCCGATCTTATTTTTTAGCTTGGATTGGCCGCATTCTTCCATGGTTTCATTTTCTTGGTCGATGTGTGCTTCAGAAAATTCCTCAACGACTTGTAAAAACCTGTTAATTTCATCATCGTCTTCAAAAAATTTCCAGTATTTGACATTGTCAGGCAGAGATGGTCTATATTTAACCTGAACTTCATACGTCAATTTAGGAGGCAAAGGAGGAATAAATGTGCTAGCAGACACAGCAAGGGAGTCAGCAAGTTGGTTCTTCATTCTCAGAATGTAAGAAATGCTAAAATTATTAAAAGAATCCTTGAGCCTCCATACCTCATCTCTGTATGCTTTTAGCCTTGGATGCTTTGCTTGGAAAGTTTTATTGACTTGCTGAATGATGAGGTCTGCATCTCCAAACACTTTCAGGCCTTTGATGCCCATTTCTTTAGCAGCACTTAAGCCCAAAATCAAAGCTTCGTACTCTGCTATGTTGTTTGTGACCTGAAAGGTTAATTTGAAAGATAAATGAATGTATTCCTGTGTGGGGGACACAAGGACTACACCTGCCCCTGCAGCTTCCTTAGAGCAAGCCCCATCAAAGAACATGTCCCAAATCTGTGGGCCTTCTTCCTCAACGATCTGGCAAACTGGTTTTTTAAGCTGCGTGGAGGCCAACTGGGATTCTTCAATATGAAGAATACATGCTCCAAAATCAGTGTCAACAGCATATATGGGATGATTAGTGGGATTCCTTTCATCGCTAATGATATAAGCCAACTGAGCTTCTCTGTATAATCTCTTGCTCTCACCTCCGAAAACTGGGACAATAGCATAGGACAGATCATTTTGTAATGATCCACCTAATCTCTTGATCCAACCTCTGGAAAGTAACATGCCAAACTTGGGGGGTACATTTGCTACCACAATATCCATCATCATTCTTTTCATGGGCAGCTGAGACAAAGTGATGGCTAGTTCCTTGATTAATCCCAGACATTTCACTTTTCTAGAGTCAAAAGAAAATAGGTCATGATAAGGCTTGGTAATGTCAAGACCCAACTCATCCACGACAGCCTTGGGCATTAGATTATGGCTGGCTCCAGCGTCTAGAAGGCAGTTGTGAAGGGTTTATCAAGAATAGTCAGAGAGACATAGAATGATGGGGAGCTGTCTTCACAATTTTCAATCATTGGGCTAATAATAACAGTTGGCTTGTCATCTTGTAGATTTACATAGTTAGTGGAGGCTTGGATGGCTTTAGGCTCAAGGGCCTCGAGGATGGATCTTTGAAGGACTCATTCTTCACTAGTTCAATCAGAGGAATAGGTATTCTTAGCTTCTGAATTTCTGATTGAAAATTAAAAGGAGAAGGAGACTTGTCAAGACCTCTTACCTCATGAGCTGGAGCTTTGAGGATGATAGGATCAACTACTGGTCACTTCTACTTATTAGCTTGCTATATTGCAGGGACAATAACTCTTTGAACAGGGGTTTCCTTGGCATTATTCATCTTTGACCTTAGATTATATCTTTGTTGATCTTCAATTTGTAGAACAGCTTCACCATCCCATTCTTGGTTAATCTGGTCATTAAATAATGACTTTTCATAGGTAGTTGAGGTCAAAAAGGAGGCATTTCCTTTGTCTTCCAGACAATGGATCTCATCATCTTCTTCAAACTGCTCTTCTTCCATGACTACATTCTGGAAAGGGGTCTTCACCCTTTGGTCTTCATTGGCATCTTTTCTTCTTTTCAAAATCTGCAACTGCTCATTAGTTCTTCTATATGGATTTGGATTTGGATTTCTAGGAGCAAAGGTATTAGGAACTCTTCCTTTCCCAGGGTGCTGCTCAACCTTTAATTTGGAGATTTTAGAGGCTAACGACTCTATCATTTTGGTCATTTTATCTATCTTGGGATTTGAGGATGATGAAGACTCGCCCCTTTGTCTTCTTCTATCAACATTTCCCTTGAGCTTCTCTACAGCCATGATGTTTGATTCCACTTCCAAGGCTGCATCCTGCATATTAGCCAAAGTAGCACATCTCCTCTCCCTAAACAGTAGACAGAAGTCAGAATCAAAAGCATTGGCATAGGTGAGTTTAGCAGAGGTAGTAGTAGGTTTTACTTCAATTGGTATCTTGTTGTACATACGGTTAAACCTCTTATTAAAATTAGACGGCAACTCACCATTTCACCTCTTTAAGTTCCCAAACTAAGTGTGGTAGTAGAGGAGATCCTTCTTATCCCCCCAATGCTTTAGGAATGCATCACCTAAAGCTTCAATATCTGCTATAGATCTTGGGGTCAGTTCTCTGAACCATTTTCTAGCCTCTCCATCTAGGCTTTGGACAAAGACTCGCATCCACACATCATCTTCACTAATTTCCAAGTTATCAGCATAGCTATAAAATGACTCAAGATGTTCTTCAGCGATAACACCTTCAGTCTCAGTGAACTTAGGCCTATATTTCTGATATTCTCCAGTGGGCATGGCATTCAAAGGAGTGGGTAGTATTAGAGGTCCATACCTAGCAGCTATGATTTTTTCCATTTTGGTGGGTGCTTGTGGTCCTGCCATAGTTGTGGTGGCTATAAGAGTACTGGTAGTCTGAATGATAGAGGGATGAGAAATGACTGACAAGACTAAAGGAGTATGATGGATAGGTGGTGAGGTTTTCTTTGGGCTTACAACAAAAGGAGAACCTAAAGAATAAGGAGCTTTATGAATCTCTGAGAGTTTTTCTTCACTACTAGTATTAGATGCTATACTCTCAACATGTATTTGCTCTATTGCGGGATTTGCTTGAATAGATATAGAATATTGTTTAGGTTTACCTGAACTTGATGCTCCTTTCTGCAAAGCTTTTCTTTCTTTGATGATTTTTTCAGGGTTAGATATTGGATCAGCTTGTTATTTCTAAGGATTTCTCTGAGTATGCCTCACAAATTGAGCCAGAACTATGAAGTGGAGTTGCCAAGAGGTTCGTCCTTAAGTAGAGTCGCTAGATAGATGATTACAACCAAAAAAGTGCCCAGACTTTGTCTATCATCAAAGCTGGATCTATGTTGTTTCTCAGGGAAGCTGAGCTTTAGTTTCCTCTCCCCAGTAATGGCACCAATTATGTTATCACTCCAGGAAACTCTCCTAGGTTGCAGCTCGGAGATGCCTGGTAACATATAATCTTCAATATTGTTCTCTGAACTATTGGAATGAATGATGGTTTGGATCAAGTCAGATAACCATTTCAACTCTATTCTCACTCAAGACATGCATGAACACCCTCAACAATACAAGGTTTTTGACTACTAATGCTCAACAGTTTATAGATTCAATGGATAGATGGAGAATACTGACTGTACCAGCAGATTCATACATAAACATATATGAATGGCCAGCTACAGGAAGTAAATGAAACTTACAGATCTAGTTTATCAATGCAAAGATAACATGACAGTTATCTGGCATTAGACACAGCAGAAAACATGAATAACCTATTCAAGTGCAAGCATAAAACAACAGGGAAAAGGGGAATTGAACATATAACAGTGAAAGAAGCTTGTATTTTTTAAAATGAAGATGAGAAGCTTCAAGGAGCAGAGTCTCAACAATCTCCAGAAGTTGAACGCTTGTTACATTTATCTTTCAGATATTTATAGCTCTTTACAATGCTCTCGAGCCTTCTGAGGCTCGAGATGTCTTAATCCATCCCTTTGTCCCTTCAACAACATTGATTCCCTGACTAGGCAAGCATGGCTCAGAGGTTTCTTCTTCTGACAGAAAAGTAACCACACTCGAGTCCGTTGTTGCGCTGGCAGGGAGATCTCTCATGGCAGAGATGCTCCATCATCGGTTCTGTTGTTTTTAGTTGAGTGTTGTCTACTCCTTGATTATTTGTTTCAAGCTGCATCGTGCGGTGTTGCGCTATGATGCTCCATGATTGATTGTTAGTTTGGGATGAGCTGCGTGTGTTGTGGCCCTTGTTATTCCCTTTCCAGTCTCTGTCTCCCTTTAAATATTTAGAATGACTATTTTTCTATTAAACATAGAAAACACTGCAACTGTGAGAAATCCCACCAAGCTCTCATCATTTTGGACTTCAAAAGTCCTTAAACATGGCTTATTTATCTATCGAGTCTGCCCTTAGGGTCACTGTTGCAAGTCGCAAGTGGCCGGGTCCCTTGCTTCCCCTTTGTATTTAGCAATATGTCTAAAACATTGGAAACTATGAAAAATTGGCCTTGGCAGACCTGAAATATTTATATATTTCATTCCAGAACCCTTTCAAGTCTGGGCCTTATCGCATCGGCGCCGCTCCTTGTCTCCCCTTGTATTTAGTTAAACAACAAAAATATGCAAAATACATTGAAAAAGGCTTACCCGTGGACCTCAAATATTATGAAATATCTTGAATATAACCGTCGGGTCTGGTTATTGCATCACACATATACCTGTGCATAGGCCCCGCCCCTTGGTGTTGTTCCACTGCAATACAGTGATGCGATCCGATCGCAATCCTATATCGCTCATGCCCAGGGTCACTGTTAGCACGCCCCTTGTGTTTCTTCGATAGCGACTCTTGTGACACGATGTGGGCCATCGATCTGCATCGCTTGATCAGTGGTCCACATTGCAGCGCTGATCACAATTGCATATCCACTTGGTCCCTGCTTATTCCACCGGCCTGCCTCCGCTGATTGCAACCTGCTGATCCGATCATCGGAAATCATTGATCGGGGGTGTCTTGCGCCCATCCTTAAGTCATCCTTTCTACAGCGTCGATTACGATTTTCAACTTAGATCTGCGTCGTTGATCAGCGAGATCTAATGGCATCTATGCGTTGCTATGTTCATGCCTGAAATACTCTGTTTTTTCACTATTTTGGGGTGTTTTAGCCTCTTGATAGTGTTTTTTTCCATCCTTCCAACGGCTCTTGGCATGCGATGGTTTTGCTCTTTGAATGATCTTAAGCAAATTTTGAAGCCTTCAGTAGTGTTTTGGATCCATTTTTGGGTCAAATGCTTCCAAGGATAACAATACCAAGATTCACCTCCTTCCTAGGATGTCCAGAATCCACTGGAAGGTCAAATTTTCATCCAATGTCCAACGCTACAACCTAGTGCCACTTGTCCTCTCAGTGAACAGTTACCGACTCATTTTTCTAGGGCACAATCCTAATGAGCATTTGATTCCATATGGAAATGCTAATGGAAAAAACAAATCCATCCCCTTCCCTTCCCTTCCATGCTACACAGTCCCTCAGGGAATCCGGTCACCCCTTCCATGCAGTCGCTCACCTTCCAAGTTCCCCGACATCCCTTATCCCAAGTGATCCACCCCTTGGCAAGGCTTCCTTGCATTAGAAGGTCAACAACCAAGGCATATACCTGACTCAAAACTATCATCCTGATCATATCATTCTCATGGAAATCAATGGACACCATTGGGTACTAGTGTCCCACAATGGCCCTGCTCCTGAACTACTTTACCAGCATATTGCTGCATGTTCCAATTCCTTTCATCGATTGTGCTAATCCTTGCAGTCGATTTCAACCACCCATCCAAGAATGTTCATGCATTCTTGTACCAAGCACATAATTTCCATTAGATTTCAAATAGATTGAAATAAATTCACATCATACTTCATTGGTAGCTTGTCAATAAGGTGCACTTGCAATCCTATTTACTTCTCATCATAAGAATTCAAACTAGCATCTTTGACCAAATCAACATGTATAAAATATCAAATCAAGTTATCTCAAAACACAACCATCATATATCAAAATCATGAATCACATTCAATCATCATAAACCAAAATCATAGATCACATGTAATCAACATATACCATAATCATAAATCACATGCATAATAAAACTGAAATAAAATGTTGATACTTATCCTTTAATCAATCTTTATCTTCTACCTTTTTTCTTTATTCCGTACGCACTCTGGATCAGTTGCCACAGCCGACAAACACCCAATTCCTTCTTCTCAACCATGTGCATATACACATAGCATGCATCACACACATACAACCACACACGACATACAACACCATGCAATACATGCACCTACACATAGTGTACAACGCAACACACCACCACATAATACATTCACTTACACCCGATGTACAACACAATACATATACGTAAACAACTTACAACACAATGAATACACATGTCAGGATGCCACAACTACATAATGTACATGTACAATACAGTGTGTACACAACACAACATGTACGACATGCACATAATACCAAAGGTACACCAGTACCACATGTACAACATGTACACTATACCGCCTATACACAACACCACTTGCATAACGTGTACACAACATCACATGTACATTGCACCCCTTGCATAATGTGTACACAACACCACATGTACATCGTGAACCCTGTACAATGTGTACGCAATGTCATACGTACACAACACCACATGCACGACATGTACACAACACCACATGTACACAACACCATATGCACTGCATGTACATAGCACCACTTGCACATAGCACCATATGTACAACATGTACATGGCACCACATGCTCACATCACCAGTTGTACAATCATGCACACAACACCATATGTACATAGCACTACATATACAACATGTACATAGCACCCTATGTACACAACACTGCATATCCAACATGTGCACTATACCATATGCACACAATACTGCATATCCATCATGCACACAATAAGGTATGTACACAACATCGCATATCCAACATGTACATAGCACTATCTATACCCAGCACTGCATATGCAACATTTGCACAACACTATCTTTACCACCCTGTACATAACATTGCATAAAAAACATGTATACACACTACATATGCACAACACTGCATGCACAAAAAATCATAGATGCAACATGTACAACATATACAACATATGGACAACAGTAGTACTACACATTCAAAGCCACACTGTCTCTACCAGGAAACCTTTCTTCTAGTATATTTTCACTATTCATGCATGTTCCATCATGTTGTCGATCAAATTGCTTTCATTTCATTGATGTATCCCTCAACATTACGTGTCCATAACATAAACATAGGCACAGTACAAGCATATAATATAAATTCAAATCCACATGATACTGACCTCATAAATTTGTTGAGGTTACTCTTCTCACTTGATTCCCCATAAGACCAAGAACCTCATCATGCCACTCACCTGCATAAGCAACCATTCCTCCACAAGAATAATCCCTTACAACCCTATCATACAGTTACATAGATACATGGATACATGGATACATAGATACATATACATAAACATTAGCATAAAAGAATCATGATCCTGTCAAACCACGACATACATACACACATACATACGTATGTAAACTTCAACATAATTACCAGATAGCATAAGGTCAAGGTTAAGATAACTCCCTTTATCTACGCACAACATGCACAACATTGAGAATAATCCTTCCCACCATAGTCAAGGCATCTGATGCCTCATATCCATTTACTTCACCTTTCCTGATACCTTTCTCATTACTATATTGTCACTGTCCATTTACACCAATGGACTGAACCAATCCAACCTATTGTCATATTTTTAGCTTCAACTTCCCTTACTCATGCACTGAGCTTCATTTGGGTCTTGCATTACCTGCTAGGTTTCATTCAGCTCTCCCCAAGCTCCATTAAATTTCCTCTTTCCCAAACCAATTCTCAAGATTCAAAACATAAAAGGAAAGACAATAACAAATAGGAAGAAACCCATGAAAATCAATATCAATACGACACCACAAACAAAGTGGCATGGCCATGCACAAGACACAAACAAAACTTCAATCAATCACAACAAATCACCAAAATACCAAAAGCACAAGGCTGATGACAGACACCATGACTCAATCCCCATGGTTCCCAGTGCTTTCAAGGGAAATCTCAACCTAATCCTTCTTCAAGATTTCATGGCATCCTCTTTTCCATGCAATCCCTTATATCACATTGCCATCAACACATAAATGTCAGTGCATAAATAAACATAACAATACACATATTACCTTACCTTGTTGTTCTAAGCATGTTGTCTTGCAACTGAACACATCCATGCCATCTCTCAATGGAATCTAGTTCCCTTGATAGATCTAGCTATAACTAGACACCAGTTGTTATACTTGTCAAATACATGTCCATGAATATAGCACATACCCACATAATGTCGGACGAAATCAAGGTTAAGAAGACTTCTTGTATGAAAAGCATTTATTTGTTTAGAATTAGGGTTTCCAAACATAGCCAAAGGAATTCTTGTCCAATTCCTTTCTTTTACCTTTTTACCTTGTTGCAATTGAAGCTTACTATGTACTATCATATCACCCAACTATTAGTTATATAAACACATTAATTATTACCTTGTCACGCTAATACCAAGCATGTTTCTTGCAATTGTTTACACGTGTCAACCACATGTTCCAAATATCAATACAATCATATCAATCAATTTTAAATTAACCCTTACCAAGACTAACAATCATGTCATAATCCATAGTCAACTCATAGTCATTATACATAATGCTACAACTATCACCTACTACACTCATATACATATCAGTTATCTCAACACATATGTGTGAGTAAAACCATCTTAAAACAAGATCATTTCTTGATGCAATCTTATAGACACATACTCATATCATGAAATTAATCAAACATTCAAATAATCTGTAAACATACCATGTTATATAAATCATCTAGATGACATAATATACACGAAACAGTCAAACACCAAATAGACGACATAGTCATACATTCAAACACCAAATAGACGACATAAGAAAAATCATACCTTAATGTATCTCAAGGGAGGCTATCTTTTCTACACAATCAATCTAGATTAGCACCATATAAATTCACAACATATCAACTCCAACATAAATAAGGTCATGATATCCATAATAGTCACTAGCTAGCATGTTCACATCATAAACTCATAAACAATTATCATTCATACAGAATAATCACATCTACACAATCTGTCTAGATTAATATGACATAATATCACAACATATTAACTCATACCTGAATGTCATAACCCTAACCATTTGAATATACCCATCCAACTTAGTATGACACATATAACATGATCTTAATGTAGTAACCCTAATCATCAAGTTACTAGCATATAACAACAAGAAGTTATATATCATGCTCATTAATAACAAATAACCTAATCATCAAGCTAACTATAATATAACAATAATTTAACCTACAATAGACTCATCAATGACATACAACATAATCATCAAGTTATCTAACATAAAACAATAATAGCAATGCATACAACCACAACTTACGATCATTCATGACTATCCGACACATGTGAAAATGACTACACTAATCAGCTAACATCTATCATGTATGTAACCATAACATCAATATAATGAAAGGCATACACATAACCATAATTCGTATAACAATCCTTAACCTACATACCTGCATGCCTAACATACAAACTTGTATGAAGACATGCTCTTGCCTCGAGGTCCCATGTTGCAAATTCACTTTGATGGTGTACATCTCTTGCTCTATCTTAGTCAACACATTAGCATCGTAACATACCAATATTATCATGATGACCTAATCACCTCAAAATTCATGTCTAACCTACCATACATGCATAACCATAACCATGTCAATGCATGCATAACAGCATATAGACACTGACATGCATAACAATTGCATATACATCCATACACTCATGACGACACATCCCAAAACAACAACATCAACCTTCACATGGCAACATCACTATAACCATGATGAAAACCATGAAAATGAAACAAGAACATGGACTACACCACCCATCCAGTCTGAGGGGTGAACCATGCTCTAATACCACTGTGTAACACCCTCTCCCACATCTACCCAAGTAACTGACCGATTGGGGTAAACATGTGATGAGAAGTTACTATGATATTATTTGACCTCCTAATTCATGTGTAAGGAAGTGGAACCGATTGAAACACATCATGAAAACCTTGCACATCAACAACAAGACTCTCAGGAACCAGCCAAACCTCTCAGGTAACCAGTCCCTGAGTCTCACTAAGTTTTTAGACTAATTAATCCCTAGACACTCCCATGATATGGGCATGCATGCGTCCAGAGGGATATGGAAGCTCCCACATCATGGTATGCCAACATCCAAGGACTATTTTGCTCAGTGTTGTGCCAGTGTCGTTGGGATTTGAGCCACATTTTTAGGCCCACAGCCCAGGTCACCGCCAAGAATTTAATGATACCTTCAAGACTGAAAGATAAAAATGGAATGATGATACAAATGAAATTACTTGAACAGGGGCTTGACTAGACCCCTACTAGTCATGATAGTCATTTCATCAAACATATCACAATTATGTAACCTACAGGTTTAAACGATAAAAACTCAACATAAGGGTCTCATACTTATCTCAGAATCGCTAATAAGCATTGATGCCTCAATAAATTAGATGCAGTTTCATCCATTAGGCCATAGATACATTTTTCATTCATATACAAGTAAAAAAATGATGGGATCCATACATAGCCACTGTCATATTACACATTCATAACCAATATAATAACAATAGAAATACGAAGGAAACAACAACCATATAATCCACATATAAACTCGTATAATACTCATGAGATAACAAGGAGAAATAACCTCATAATAATGATGCAAAATCCAACTCGGTATAGGAATACTACGTTCCACACGATCGTAGACATGGTTGAGCCAAATCTCTCTTTAGTTAGTCAGACCCATGCCATATTCCAAGCATGAATGTGGGATCTCATAAAACACATAAATCAAAAAAATTCAAGGCTTCCAAAGGCCAAACCACCTCCACCCATCAAATAGTAATTCCACCTCACGGTGGGATTTTACACAGGAAAATGACCTCCTCATCAGCTCAAAGGAGAAGGGCAAGATGATTGAAAGATTGACCAAGTTCACAAACCTATTTTTCAAGCTAACGCTCTCCAGGAACTAGAAACCTACTTTATAAAGCTTCCTAGCCATGCATCAGGTGTGTTAATCCCTAGGGTAACTCTGTTTTTTGCCTCAGGAAGAGTGTTAGTCAACTTAAGTGAGTTTCTGGAGGTCAAAGGAGAAAGTTGACTGAGAATTATCCCTATATTCAATCCTATGTCAGTTCATAAAGCAAGGAAACATCTAGATTTGACCTATTTGGAGGAATTTATATTCCTAATGGAGTCTACAAACAGGGAAAGAGCACTAAAGCATGGAAACATCTCTGCTTTTTCCCAAAGGAACTCATGAAGGATTTGACAAGGCTTATCCTCTCATGCTATATATTTGAGGCTAGGGCCATTGTGAAAGAGGTCGAAACTATTGAAAGGATTGCCTATTAACTATTGAAGCTTGTATTAGACATCGGCTCTTCAAGAGGTTAAGAAGAGAGAGAGAGAGAGAGGAGCTAGAGGAGTAATGGAAGACTGATGCAATTGATGGATGTAATCACTATTTTCTATCATTAATATAGACTTGCAATTGTTTTGTCCATTCCATGGCATTGTTTTTGTGATTTATTTACATTTTTATGCAATGCTAATGTTTATGAGTGGCCTAGATGTATGCAGTTAGATATCCCTATGTACTATTGTATTGATTGTTGAAGTTATATGATATGATGTTACGACTCATCTTTTTTATGTGCAGGCATTGATCTTGGAGCTAGCTGAGGGGTCTTATGCTTCACTACTTTGCATTCTCCAGCAACACCACAACAAGACCTAAGGTAAAAATCCTTCTTCTTCTTTGATTATCATTTCACTAATACGGATATGTGCATGTATCTCTAGGATAGTTGCAGCTAATATGACTATCTACCAAGGATCCCAGGAAGATCTTTGAGGGAATCTCCATCACCAAACCCTAGTGTATTAATCCCTGTAGAAGAATTGGAGACTCCCTGGGGACTACACTTAGTTCCTGGTTTTCTCCTAGAAATTTTCCAAATTTCCCAGATCTCTCTTTCTTCCAGACCTTCCTATACTTCTTGATCCCCTTTTTGACCACTCAAGACTATACAACACCCTTCTCTCAGTGCTCAGCCTTAGATCTGATCCCCACAGCCTTGTTTTCAAGCCTATTCCTCACTAACGCACCCTACCAGTGTAAATAGTGCTTTATAAAGCACCGTGGCCTTGCAAATAGTGAATTAGTGCAGTCACTAACTCTCTGTGTCTTCTGTCACAATGCATTAGCCAACCATTTATTGATAAGCAGCCAGTTCTCTGACCTCTTGGGTTGGGAAATTTTCTTGTAGACTAATTAGGGATCTGCAATTGTGCATGTTTGATTGATATATGTCTCCTAAACAAATGTTTCTTTTAAAGAAATAGCTCTTCTTCTTAAAGTCTTTTATAAAGAAGAAAATACAATTTTTTTTTACAGTTTTCTGCTTAGTTGGTTAGATCTGCATTTATTTGGTTTTAAAAGTTTTTAGAGAGGGTTATAGTTTTGTTGGTTGTGCTTGTGTTTTACTTTATTGGATGCATGGTATAGATTGATGTATAAATGACTCCTTCCTTGTAGAAGAAACTTATTCATTGAAAGTGAAATTTAAAGCATTGTTTCTACATGATTTGAGTGATAGTCCCACATAACTTCATATGTCAACACCCCCACCGAAGACTTTAACAAAATGTGGTGTAGGTAAATTCTCGATGCGGACAAAGACAATTCCTCTAGCCCGAGAGAGCGGGTCTAGCCACAAACAAATAATCTAGTGAAAACTTCCTTAGGCTAGAATCAAATAAGAGGGCCTACCTCTTAGAACACTATTCCACTTGGTGATGATCTTGCTTCCTTACTCCAGCTACTTTTCATTTCCTTCCTTCAAATACCTGAAACAAGCAAACAAACAACAACAAAAAATGTGATATCATACAAATTGTATTTAGCCTACTTAAAAGGTCAAGGAATCTTAAGCCATCAAATGTAAGATAACACTTAATGTAGGAAATCAATCAATAGTTGTATTTATATAAGTTCAGAAACATATTACAACCAAAACCTTAACGTTGCAGGTCTCCTCCAACATATCCGGGTTCCCACACCTCTGCTAGCACTTCATGGATAGCCCCAAAATGGAAGTTTTAAGGCTTCTTCCCTTTAGTTACAAACCCAAACCAAACACACTATTCTCCCTCCACAAACATAAACTAGAAGGCTACAAGCTATGATATCTTGCTAGTTATTCAAGCTCCAAAAATACTAAGGATCGTTTAGCTTGGAAAATGAGGAGTTTATATAGCCTTGAAGGAGGGGAAATGGTTCCTCTTATTATGGGAGAGGACTTATCTCTTGGCTTTGTTCCATCTTAATAGGGAAAAGGAGCCCAAACTGACTTCTTTGGCTCCATCCATCCCAACCATATACCAGACTTCTGTTATGAAGCTTATAGACCTGGAAACTTCGACTCCATATTTAAAAAACTTGCCAAAAGAGGATCATCTTGACTGATAAAAGGCTTAGTTGCACCATAAGGTGCTAGTCCTGGTTTCAATCTCTGCAAATTGGCTCGAGGAGGGAATGGGTCATTAGCGTCAGTCTTGTAAACTGGGGTAAAAGGAAGATTCTTGGGAAATGATGCAAAAGGAAATTGTTCTGCTCATGAAGAGGGATATAATGAGAGTCTCTTAATGATGGGACAGTCTGCAGGGTTCACTGTAGAGGTCCTCCAGGATCGTGGGATAGAGAGTACAAGGATAGTGACAAAATGTTTTGTAACAGATGCCCCTAAAGCATGAAGGGAAAACTAGAGTGAGGGGTGAAATGCTTTACAAGTAGATGCGGGGAACCAGAGTCCATCGTCGGAAAACCTGCAAGCAATGATATATACATGTACATCACTGAAACTCTGACAAATGATAATGAATCGTGGTATGGATGCTTCCATCCAAAGAGAGATCATGTAAATTGATCCAAGGCATGGGCGTAGCCATCCAATAATCAGAAGGATCACATATAACAACTCATGGTATGGTTGCAACCATCCATCTAAGAGAGACATGTATATCAGCATGATCATGTCACATCACCTTGCAACCTAGACTTTAGTAATCTGAGCCCAAGGTCTTGCTCTCCAACATGACCCAATCAAAGTACAAATCCTAACATGTGAATAGATGGGTTGAATTTGAACATGCTAGAAAGTCGCTTGATTACCAGTCAATGATGTGAATTGTTAACAAGCATGAGAGAAACCACCAATAATGACAATGGCTCTCAAGGTACCAACAGCACAATCACAAGAATGTGAATAAAGGAACTGAGGTCGAACACGTGTGAAATCACCCAATCGAAAGCCAATGATGTGAACTTGTTGTCAAGTGCGAAGAACTTTCCATTAGGGCATGCAAGTTCTGAGGTACTCAAAGGGAGTCTCTTGGTCAACTTCCCGGACAATAAGTTGAAGTTGAGAGGAAGTGACCATGTTGAAGGAGGGCCATGATGTATCCCACATCATCGACGTGACACAAAGGGATATAATGATTATGGATGATACAGAGAATCAGGAATGAGTGTAACTGCAGAAGGACAACTCTTGAACATATCGACGACACAACTCCGAAGCTTAGTAGCTTTCGGATCCATAGGATCGAAGGTCATGATGACGTGGTAGAGATAAAATGGAAGAAAAAAATGAATGGCCCAACCTAGGAAGGTTAATGATGAAGTAAGGATATCCCAACCTGACACGAAGTAGAAAGTGTCATGTTCAAGAGTCATAAGCTGCCGACACAATTGATAGAATTTCCCATTTTCCCCCACCATTTCTCGTAGTACCCTAGTTATGTTTACAAAATCTTGATGGGGATAGCATATTCTTGTAATATAATTCCATCCTTCAGATGGATCCATCCTAGTAAGTTTTACAAGCCCTAGGAAGGAGTAGCTCGGTCTCATCATAATGATAAGTCCTATGTCGTTTAATATTTTAACGAGTCTGACAAAGGTGTAACTCGACATCTTTTTCATGTTTAGAGAGTTTGAAAAATACACAGAAAAGAAAACTCCAAATGGTCCCTTTTCACACATTTGTGTCTCTAGAGCCCAAAAAGGTAGAAAACGATACTTGAGAGAATCGTTTGACCATGTTAGTCAAGGAGTACCTTTTTCATAAATAGTTTAACCGAGCCTGAAAAAAGGGGTAAACATATACTGGGTAAACAACTTTTTGCAGCCTTTAACGAGTTCAAAATGACAAGAGATCGACAATCATTTTGTGTCTAAAGAGTCGGAAAAGAGATGAAAGCAGACCCCCTATTTTTATTCTCTTTAACAAGTCAAAAAAGGAAAATACTCAACGATATTTTCAATTTTTTACGAGTCAGAAAAAGAGCTAAAAGTGACTTGTCCTCGAGGAACGAGTGGTATAAAGGGTAGAAACAGGTTCTGACAATGATGGAACTTCTCAAAACATGTAATGATCAAGAGGCTAGACATCAAAACCACTCATTGCTGCTGTTCCTCAAGAAAGGAAAAACAACCAAGTGAAAGCATATGATTGGCCAAAGATATGGTGGTGATGGAATGAAACAAGCAAGGCTCATCTAGCATAAATTAGCTGATAAAAATAGAAATCATGAGATGTAAATTGGGAATGGTTTCATTTTTACACAAGCTTGAAACATGAGAAACTATGCTTGAGTATGGTTTCATTTTTACACAAGCTTGAAACGAAGATAAACTATGCTTGGGTATGGTTTGCATCCCCCCAACATAACGACTCAATTTGAGGTACATGACCCCCAAGCTTCATTTCATTCAGCTAGGTGGATGGAATGAATGTTCACTTTCGAGATCCATGAAAGATTTGACTAGGATTTTAGGAGATCTTAATCAAAGACTCAATTTGGAAAAGGGAGTTGTTTCATTTTTTTTAACGACGTTGACATAGTAAAAGAACTATCCTCAGACATCTATTTCATTTTTTTTACGAGGCTAATACAGGAAGAAATTGTCCTCAAACTCCTTGATTCATTTTTAATGAGCTTGATAGAAGACAAGGAACCATACGAGAACATGGCTCCCAAGAGGTCCTCACTAGACGGAAGAACCACGCTCTGGGAGTAATACATGTTAGCTGGTACAAATGACAGATCAGGTTCCAATGCCCCCAACACATAGTGTACTATACCATCTGTGTGATCATCAGCAGATGTGGAGATGGAACGGGTAGCCACATAATTGACCTGTGGTGGGGAGGGTACTGCTTGCAAATAAGAGCCAATAGGGGATGATGGTTTCATAGGAGGAACCTAGTGACCAATGAATGACAATTGATCAATGGTCACTATTCTCCCTTCATGTGGAAAACAAACCACACGGAAAAGCGAAGAAACAAGAGCTCCCATGACATAAACATAGTTGCATCCAAGGAGAAGATTGAAATCTAAGGGACCTTGGACTACCATCACATCTATATAGATGGTCTTTCCTCCCAAAGTAATAGGGAACTTTGGAAGGATCCCTAAGGGTTGATTGGTTCCTCCGTTGAAATCCAACAGATTCTGGGTGATAGGCACAAGCTGTGGGGAACCCAAAGCTTTCCAAGTAGTAGAAGACATGATGCTAATAGATGCGCCTTCATAAAATATAGTGCCATGTACTACCATATTATAGGCTTGTATTGTGATCTAGAAAGGCACATAAGATGGGAAATGGAATGTGGTGAATTGACTCTAACAAAAAGAAATGATGGAACTACTTGGTGGGGGTATCATATGATTGCCCCCATGATCTGCAGGAATAGGAGAATGAATCTCCTAAACAACCAGGATGAGAGGGTCACTCTTCAATTCATGGGAATCTAAGGAGACGAGAAGAACATGAGTGGTATGATCATCACGTTCTTTGGGAACAGAGTGAACAATTAAAGGTGGAGCCAAGTCAATAGTCTTTTTGACCAATGGTTGCTCAGGAATAGACAAAAGAGAGTCAAGCTTAGGAAGCACAAGATGGGTAAGAGATGAATCCAAGTCAATCTCTTTACCAACTAAAAGAGGGTCAAAAGAAAGTATTTGATAACCAACAGAGATTTGGGCTTGAGGAGCTATAAGGTTTTCCAAAATTTTGGAAGCTTTATCCATAAGAGGAAAAAGGTGAAGAAGATGCTCTCCTTCACATAACCTACAAGGGAATTTAATTTTTCCCTTCTTCTTACCATCGCTAGTCGATGGTCTAGCATCGAAATGATCTCTAGAGGTCGATTCTTATGGTCGATCCTCATTTTCAGACCACACCTCTAAGACTCTGGTAATGTCAGGACAGTCTTGAAGGAGATGGTCACCCTTACACAGCTTGCAAGGAAATCTGACCTTCCGTGGAGGCTCAGAAGGTTTTTCTATGAGAGGTGCATTTGGAGTAATAGCTGCACGGTTGGCCTCTCACTTATATGACTTCTTCTTCTTAGCCTTCTTCTTCTTCTTCTTATCCTGCTGGTTACGAGATTTCAAACTTGCACCAGGTGAAGTAGAAGAGGAAGATGAAGAAAAAGGGGAAGAAGGGAAGAGGTCAACCTTAGAATCAACATGATGTAATTCAAATGAAGGAGATGGCAGGGCAAGATTTGGGGCACTTGGGACCACCGGGGTCGAAAATAACTAGATAAGTAAACCAATGGTTAACCCAGGGAGGGACAATGTTGCCATATAAAGAGCACCAGCATTTCCAAAAGAAGGAAAAGGACCAGGATTCCCATCCGAGGGGAATCCTTGACTGGTTGACTTTGGAAATGCTGCCATTGGAATCGACCCTAAAGAATCACTAAGGAAGATAACTTTGACCAAGAATATTTTGTGGGTAGTTAATTTTAAGACATTGAAACAAAAAGTTGCCTTTTCATATTTTAAGAGTCAAGAAAAGGGCGACAGGTGACTCTAGTCACTTTCAGATTTAATGAGCTCGAAAGGACAAGCCCTTGATGATATTTTATATTTAAAGAGTCAAAAATACCAAAATGACTGCTCAAGATAATCTAGGCAAAAGGATTACTAGGTAATCGTGAACAGCAGAATACCTCCCGGTGAACCGAAAAGTATGAGCAGGAAATATCCCCAAATGTTGTGTTCAGTGTATCACGTTTATAAGGCGGTAGACTTGGCTTCCTATGGATAAAGTATTGGAACCTGTAGGGGTCTCCCTTTATATATGCAACGGTATGGGGAGCACAAGTCTGTACTAGCGCTGTCTAGTGCCGAAGTGAATGACAGTTGCTAGGATTAAAGACACTGGAACACGTATCTAGCCTAGACCACTAAATGTGAGCTTTAAGTTTCAATGCTTCATTAGGTTAATTCAAAAAATTTTAATGATTGATATTAAATTAGGTTTCAATTCCAAGGCCCTACCGCTATCATCTCAAAACTCCTATATGCAGCAGTATGAGAAAAGAAATCTTTCTTCGATGAAAGTTAACACTAATTGAGGGATAGAGAGCACACGATCAATGCAACAACCAAAGAATGAAATCTTTCACTAATATATGTCCTAAATGCACTTAATCCTCCCTTAACAACAAAAGAAGTTTCATTTCATTTCCAATGCTTATGATGATGGAATTATAGCTTCTCAATGACGTTACTAATGCAATATTTTTCGCTTAAGTAAACTAGAATTATGTTTTTATTTTCATAAAATGCAAAATGATTTTTTCACATAAAGCACTTTAATGAAAATTTTCACAATTCTGAACAAACAAGCATCAATCAAATCCAAAGCATGATAAATGAAACGAAAAACAACTTCTTCCCTGAATCGAACAAACCAAACACATAAATTCTTCAATCAACAAACCAAGCTATGTAATCTATGCTCGGAACGAGAAAAGAGACACTTGAAATAAGAGAACAAATGAGAATCTTTCACTCATTCAATTGAAAATGAAGCAATGAAGATGTTGTGACTGAAAGATGGATTAAATGAAGCAGAAAATTAGAAACTTGATATAATGAGTAAACAAACAATTGAATGGTAATTGGCCTAGATGCACTAGGGTCATAGAAACCATCTAAAAACTTAAAAAGTCAAGCAACGAAACTTCAAGCCAATCAATCAATCAAAACCAGCAAGAAAAGCATCCTAGTCACTTTTGGGGAGAAGAAAAGAGTCTGAGGGTCAAGACACACTGTCACTAGAATGGGAAAAATTCAGTTTTTTCTTAACTCAAAGACAGGGACTACTGGCCAGACTACAACTAGCGTTGATCGGCATGACCAACATGACTGTCTAGACTACAACTAGGGTTGATAGGTCTAATCGACGTGACTTTTTGGCCAAAAAGAGCGTTGATCGAGAGATTCAAAGAAAAAATAAAAAATAACTTCATGTGGGGCCAGACCTAACAATTCAAAGGGTGGGCTAGTGTTTGTATGCCTTCAAACAGGGTAAGAGGCAGAAATTATGAGGGCAAGACACACTGGTTATGATTCAGGAGAAACCATGATCTTCACCTACAGGAATCAGCATGATTGCCTAACTGACAACAAGTGCCACAAGGGAGTACGGTGTGACTGTTTGAGAGCAAATCGTGATGGTTAGCATCACTGTTAGAAAACAAAACATGCTGACTGAGGATTTCAAGAAAAAATAAAAAATTTCAAAGGCCAAAACTAGACTTGCCACTGTAAATTTCAGACTCAGAGCAGTAAACCAGGAAAAGCAGAGAGAACTAAAGGGAAAAGGTGATACTACAAAAGTTCACACAAAAATATGAAATGAAAATCAATCAAATGAGAGGATTGGCTCCCCAATGGAGTCATCAATTTGTGGTGCAGGTAAATTCTCGATGTGGACAAAGACAATTCCTCTAGCCCAAGAGAGCGGGTCTAGCATCGAACAAACAGTCTAGTGAAAACTTCCTTAGGATAGAATCAAATAAGAGGGCCTACCTCTTAAAACGATATTCCTCTTGGTGATGATCCTACTTCCTTACTCTAGCTACTTTTCATTTCCTTCCTTCGAATACCTGAAACAAGCAAACAAACAACAACAACAAACGTGATAGCATACAAATTGCATTCAGCCTACTTAAAAGGTAAAGTAATCTTAAGCCATCAAATGTAAGATAACACTTAATTTAAGAAATCAATCAATACTTGTATTCATATAAGTTCATAAAGGGATTACAACCAAATCCTTGATGTTGCAGGTCTCCTCCAACATATCCGGGTTCCCACACCTCTGCTAGCACTTCATGGATAGCCCCAACAATGGAAGTTTTAAGGCTTCTTCCCTTTAGTTCCAAACCCAAAACAAACACACTTATCCCTCCACAAACATAAACTAGAAGGCTACAAGCTATGATATCTTGCTAGTTATTCAAGCTCCAAAATAACTAAGACCCGTTTAGCTTGGAAAAGGTGGAGTTTATATAGCTTTGATGGAGGGGAGATGGTTCCTCTTATTATTGGAGAGGCCTTATATCTTGGCTTTGTTCCATATTAATAGGGAAACAGAGCCCAAACTAACTTCCTCATCTCCATCTAGCCCAACCATATACTAGACTTCCCTTACGAAGTTTCTAGACCTGGAAGCTTCAACTCCATATTTAAAAAAATTGCCAAAAGAGGATCGGTGCCACTGAGAAAAGGCTCAATTGTGTCATACGATGCTAGTCATGGTTTCAATCTCTATAAATTGGTTCTAGGAGGGAATGGGTCATTAGCGTCGGTCTTGTAAACTAGGGTAAAAGGAATATTCTTGGGAAATGATGCAAAAGGGAATTGTTTCACTCATGAAGAGGGATATAATGGGAGTCTCTTCATGATGGGACAATATGTAATGTTAACTGTAGAGGTCCTCCAGGATCGTGGGACAAGGAGCACAGGGAAAGTCACAAAATGTTGTGTAACACAAAGTACATTTAAAATTTACATAATAAAATCAATCAGCAACTCTTTTTGAGTAAACACATATTAGTTTAGGCTAGAATCTTGGGTTAGGAAGTTGCAAGTTAACTGCCCAAGATCATGCACTGAAACTTGTGTCATTAACGAGGGAAATCCTTCTGCACTCATACTATCCGAGACCACTCCTATAAAATTTGAGATAAATACGATACAACATCAAACTGTAAATGAAGGTATCTCGCCTTTGCTTACATCTCCTTTTGGTATTCTATGTATCGGGGATCCCTTCAGGGATATCAGAGCTAAGTCAGGGACTTAGGTATTCTACCCACACAGTGTACTGTCTCCGACTATGTCCCCCCCCCTAGTAGTGTTTGTGATTTGAGGTAACCATAATGACCATACTTTTTAGGGACGAACACAAGGTGACTGGGGCAAGCTGCCCTGGTACCTAAACAGACAAACCTACTTTGCCTTCGGTTTTTGGGAGGGTGCTCATCTTCACGAGAGTACTTGGCCCTTTAATCCGAGCTTCGGGTGAAGCTCAAGAGTAATCGTAACTGTACATTTGGCCAACTCTCTCTTTTATCCATTTTGATACTAGGTTTCATCTCCAACAAATGGTCATTATTGGACAAGGTCATACCCTCTGCTTGTTGATTGATTTCTTTAGAGTATTTTTTGTTTTTACGTGCTAGTTTGTTATCACCGAGACTTTAATAAATATCATTTTAAAATCTATTGATAAAATTTATTGGTCACCATGGCTACATACGGCCCTCGTCGTCAATCTAGATGACTACTAGGTCTTCTCCCACTAACTTTGGAGGATCCGTCGAGCCCTAGTGATTTGGATTACCCATCTTTGGGTAATCAGTCTCCAAGATCTCACACTGAAGTAGTCTGGACATCCCATGACTCAAGTTTACCAAATTATTTCTTTACTGAAGATTTCATTCCTCTATATAATCCTCTGATCACGAATCCGTTGGGACCACTATTGATTGTAGTTGCAGCTATACCTCTTATGTCTTCCGCTAAACCTATACCTACCATCCCATTGACAACTAACAGGTCATGGGCTTTTGTGGACACTTTTTGTCCACCTACACTCCCCCAATCAACAGTCAGTACCACACCTATGATGGCAAACCCCGTTATCCCAACTATGTTTGGTTCGAACACTATAGTGACACCCAACACGAGTGAAACCTAGTACATACTGGTTTCCGCCCCTTTTGTGTCAGCTCCTGGACCATTGACAAGCACTCCATATAGTGCTCCTTATAGCTCTCCATATAGTGTGGTTAGCATGGGTCCCTTTAGCAACCATTTTTGTTGGAATCCAATAGTTAGTTCCAACCCCCAAGTTCAAATTCCTGGGGGATCCATTCCCAATATGCATATACCGATCAGGAACATTATTGTTCCCCCTCCCTTTAGAGGACAACAACAACATTCATTGATTGACATGAATCCTCCTTATGTCAGCCAAGGGCCTATGGCTAATTACATGGCTAGTGGGATACCTCAATAAGGTCTCTCTCAATGCATCTAGGCACCCCACTTTTAACCTCAAATGAGTCAAGGGGGAACTCCTTATCTTGGGAGAACTTATATCCCCAAGCCTAAAAACCCCTATGGACAGCCATAATATATGACTGTGCCCCAAGGAAATTATTATTCCATGCATCTTGTGTATAATTATGGGAACAGTGTGATGGGAGGGCCGTAAGGATCCTCAAGTCATTTGTCATCACCTTTGTTCGAATCATGGGCATCAAATACCATGCCTTTTTTGGCAATGCTTGACATCCCAAATTTGTAAAAACTCACTAATGACCCCATCTATCACAACTTACTATGGCCTCCAATCCCGCACAAAATTCCCATAGACATCCCGAAGTTCAAAGGGAAACAAGGGGAGGATCCAGGTATGCACATCACCACCTATCATTTATGGTGTGCTTCTAACTCCATGGTGGATGATAGTATCTAGCTTCGGCTCTTTCCATGCACCCTTATTGGAAATACAACCAAGTGTTACACTGAGTTACCACGCGCATCAATCAATACCTTTGGCACTTTAGCAATGGAATTTTTAAATCACTTTCAGCTACCCATCCGCTATGAAACTGGGATGGAACTCCTTACTTCTTTACATCAAGACACCACCACCCACATCTCCGATCACATCCATGAATGGAGATGTAGGTGGAGGCTAGTCAAAGCTCCCCTCCCAAACTATTTATTAGCGGAATGGTTCTGCAAATATATTCTCCTTAAAGTCACTAAGGATGTCGCCTTAGGTGGTGCAGTCATGGAAGACCAATCCATTCATCATGCCCAGCACTTAGATTTTATTTATTCATAGCTTGGCACATTATACGATGTCATTGCCAATGCCCCTAGAAACTCCAATGCTCTCGCTACTCAGCAACCTGGTGCACACGTTGATGGTATTATCGGCACTACCTCCGGGCTGCTATAAAACAACTTAGTGGTCACATTGCCCAATTGTTAGTTGACCCCGCTACCCAATCGACTGTCCTTCCTACTGCCGTGATAAACTATGTGCAGTCTACGCAAAAATCCAGTGGTAAGAACAAGAATAACAAGAAAAAAATTGCTCCTTTTGAAGAGTAGTCGGCCAAGAAGTCCAACCCAAAGTAGAGATTTGTTGCGCCTCCTGATAGTGGAAAGGAAAAATTTGTCAAGTTCCCTTGCAAAATATGTGTGGAAGACCATATGACACATCGTTGTCTGCGTCTCCACGAATGCACAGATTTCCTTTCTCAAAAGGAGATTGGTCGGAGATGCAACAACATCTTATTGAAAACCAACCTCAACCCCTGCAAGGGGACAATGGTGGTTCACATCATCCTTCAGCTGGTGAAGGACCATCTACCGTTTACACCTTTGAAACGGTCAATCTTCAAACCAGATCCAAAACTTATGGAGATCCAGGCGCTAATGCTGAGAAAACCTCCTCGAGTCAAAACCCACTGCCACCTAATGATCTTCATATCGAAAGGTCGGTTGTTGATCTTGTGATTCACCCCCAAAAATGGCACTTCATCTCACAATGCATAATACGTCTGCACATGCTACCCAGAACAAAAGTATTGTAGAATATTTGGTGCAAGCACCGTCAGCTATGTCGGTGCTCAAAGTATTACAAACTTGTCCAACACAAAGGAAATCTCTTCTTTCGGCAATTGGTGGAGTCGACCCTCAGGATTCCATGCTTTCAATTTTCGACATGGAAAAATTTAAACCTCCCCTTTCACACCAGCTTGCATTTTAGGTGCAAATATTTTCAAAAGGGCGAGGGGCACATATAACTATCATTGAAAAAGGTGATTCAACTTGCATCATGTTAGCTTGATGTTGGATCGCCTTGGGTTCTCCAACCCTCTCATCGCTGTCGAATTACCTTAAAGCTTTCAATGGCCACACTTTCATCTCAAAGGGTTACCTTGCTAGCTACCCCATCACTTTGAGTGGGAAAATGGTAATGGTGGATATCGAAGTCGTGGATCAAAAACTCGACTATAATCTATTGTTGGGTCGCAATTGGACATATTCCATGAATGCCATTGTGTCTATTGTCTTTTGTATCATCCTATTTTTATTGGATGGAAGGATAGTCATAGTGGACCAACTGTCCTTTTGCAGCCTCGATTACTCCCTGTTACCTAGCGGCTCTGTACCCTTAGTGGGTGGTATTCCTGACTCTTACGTCAATATTGGTACTAGTCTATTGAAGGGCTCTTCCCTGATGGGTTGTTTTCCTCTCCCGCTGCCCGCGGTTCCACATATGGTCTCTATGGTCTCATCTATTCCTCATGAACCGATTGATCCTTGGATCCTCCCGGCCCCTTCAGACATTGACTCTTATGGAGAACAAATGTCACTGTCACCAGCTGAATTGGCCTACCAAGCCATTCAATCTGCATTCAAATCTCCGATCACTTTGGTCACGACCAACAATACTGCCTCCTCTCCCATAAATTCTCCTTCTAATGATCTCCTCAATCAAGTCCTACCTTCGGACAAAGCTATTCGATATATCATGTGTTCAGAAGACCGCCCTTGGGAGGATTCACACCATCACGTTTCGATATCTAATTCAGATGCGATGCACATTCAAATATTGTCTTTTGACACACTTGAAATTCTTCCCTCACCTTATATGATTATCCAAACTTTGGATTTAGAAGGGAACATGGGAAATCTTTCATATACATTGCTCATCAATATTTCAGTCAAGACAGGCATCGTGGAAAACATTCAGATTGGAGTTGATTGCACTCCTGAGGAAATTGCAAGATTCACCTACCTTTTTAAGGAATTTTGTGATGTATTTTCTTGGTCTTATGAGGAAATTCCTGGCATAGATCCATCTATTGTTGAGCATGAGATCAAGGTTTATGACAATTCCAAGCCTATCCGCCAAAGGCCTTGACTAGTCTACTCCCGCAAAACTGCAGCCATCAAGACAGAGGTGGAAAAATTGTTATTTGTTGGTTTTGTCTACTGTGTTCCCTTAATGGAATGGGTTTCCAATCTGGTTCCTGTAGATAAGAAACAGGGTACCATCCATGTCTGTTTCGACTACCGAGACTTGAACATTGTGTGTCCAAAAGATAATTATTGAACATCATTCACCAACCAAATAATTGACAATTGCGTTGATTGCGAATCCTTCTCATTCATGGATCGTTTCTCAGGCTATAACCAGATCGCCATAAAACCCGTGGACACATAAATTTCCCAAAACATGATCCGTTTTACAGCTCCAACATTTAGAAGGGAAAGCAACATGATACAGTCTCCATTATCTTATGTTTCCTCCATGAAACCATAAAGCATATTCTTCCATCATGCCCTCTGTCAATTCGACCCAATGCTCAAACTATTCTTCAAAATCATTATAGTCCAATTTCATGTCGACAGATGTAGGACACATTATGGCCTACCTTCCGATAGGTCTCTTCCTATTGACTTAAACAATCTATCTAGGAAGCAGACCTAGAAACACTTCAGTACCTTGGAAACCTACAGACATCAGTGGCAGCTTACCTTATGTTTGGTTAGGGATTTTCATTATCGGCTCCTCGTTAAACAATTCTATGAGTGTTCGACGACAAAAACATTATTCACACTAGCTAGATTGTATTGTGCATCTTGAATACCATCACCATTATCTGTGGCCATCCTTGCATTTGTTAACAGTCTCCATTACTGAATGGTAATCAGAAAGGTTTAATAGTATACCTGAAACATGATCCATTACTGATCTGGTTTTTGGAGCTGCAAAATGGATCATGTTTCATTTTCCCTTGGGGAATATTTGTGTATCGAAAGCTCCCATTCAGTTTAAAGAATGTTGGATCAACATTTCAACGGGCCATGGACTACGCATTCCACTATATCAGACATATTGTTCAAGTTTACTTGCATGACTTTCCAACCCATTCCAAGAAGCGAACTTACCACCTAGTTCATTTCTGAGCAATATTCCTTAGGTGCAGGTTCTATAACATACATCTGAATCTGCACAAATGTGTTTTCTTTGTCGAGTTTGGATGCCTAATTGGTTTTATTGTCTCAAAACACAGGATTAGGGTTGATCCCGATAAGGTAAAAGAAATTACTCAATTTCCCAAAACATGATCCATATTGCAGCTCCAACGTTTAGAAGGGAAAGCAACATGATACAGTCTCCATTACTGATCTGGTTTTTGGAGCTACAAAATGGATCATGTTTCATTTTCCCTTGGGGAATATTTGTGTATCGAAAGCTCCCATTTAGTTTAAAGAATGTTGGATCAACATTTCAACGGGCCATGGACTCCGCATTCCACGATATCAGACATATTGTTCAAGTTTACTTGCACGACTTTCCAGCCCATTCCAAGAAGCGAACTTAGCACCTAGTTCATTTCTGAGCAATATTCCTTAGGTGCAGGTTCTATAACATACATATGAATCTGCATAAATGTGTTTTCTTTGTCGAGTTTGGATGCCTACTTGGTTTTATTGTCTCAAAACATAGGATTAGGGTTGATCCCGATAAGGTAAAAGAAATTACTCAATTTCCCAAAACATGATCCATTTTGCAGCACCAACGTTTAGAAGGGAAAGAAAACTTCTTATGACAGCCCACCATAAATTATGCCGAGTTGACGAAAGGCTTTATGCACCTACTAAAAAAGGGAGTGCCATACTTGTGGGATGATCAAGCCCAATGATCATTTGATGCCTTGAAATAGACACTTATATCAGCCCCACTGCCTAGTGCTCCCAATTATGTGAGCGACTTTCTCCTCTATCTATCAGCCTTGACATCCTCTATTGGAATGGTGTTGGTCCAAACTCATGATGATCTAAGTGAGCATGTGATCTATTATCTGTCAAAAGGCCTAGCTAGGCCCGAACTTAGATATTCACATGTGGAAAAGTTGTCCTTGGTAATTGTCTTTGTTGTCAATCGATTTCGACATTATATACTGCTACCACAGACTACCGTCATCGCTTTGGAGGATCCCAAGAGACACATTTTGTCTTGTCAAGTCGTTGGAGGAAAATATTCCAAATGGATGGTTATCCTCCAACAATTTGATTTGGTTTTCACCACTACCAAGGTGAAAAAATCTTTAGTCTTCGCCGAACTTTTGTCGGATCTTCCCATTGTCAATCCAAATGAGATATCTCATGATCCTCTCCCAAATGAATTTGTCTATCTGATCGACTCTACTGACCCTTCGTATGGTGACATTCTTGTCTACCTCCAAGCGCAACGTTTTTGCCCTGAACTATCGTCAGGTGACAGTCGTCGCATCTGCCACCAAGAGCAACACTATTTAGGGTTGAATGGTACTTTATATCAACATGGCACTGATATAATTCTCCGACGTTGCCTCACTCATGAAGAGGCAGAACACATTCTAAATGACTACCATGCTGGGGCATGTGGCAGTCATCTTTCTGGCATATCTACTACTTGGAAAATTTTATGTGTGGGCTAATACTGGCCAACCTTGTTCAAAGATTGTATCAAGGAAATCTAGCAATGCCACCCTTGTCAAGTATCTACAAAGAAAATGCACGCTTCCTCAGCCCTACTGCATCCGGTTATCTCCATCGGCCCTTTTCCCAAATGAGGTATCGACTTCGTCACATGCAACCCCATTTCCTCTACTGGATACAACTACATTATTGTAGTTGTGCACTATTTCATGAAATGGGTCAAATCCCTTCCCACTTTCCGGGCCGATGGAGAAACCGCGGTGCTATTCCTGTTTAATCAGGTTATCTATCATTTCGGTGTGCCCCGCACGATTGTTACAGACCATGGGTCTCATTTTCAGAATCACATGATGTCTAACTTAACATTGTTGCTCGGTTTTCGCCAAGACCAATCATCCTCCTACTATCCCCAAGCTAATGGCCAAGTAGAAGCCGTTAATGGTGTCTTAAAGACCATGATCCGTAGGTTAGTAGGTAATCACAAAACCCACTGGCACCACATGTTATATCCTGTGTTGTGGGCATATCGAACTATAGTCAAAACCACTACAAACATTAGACCATTTCAACTCGCTGATGGCCTGGAAGCAGTTTTACCTATCGAGTTTTAGATTCCTTCCCTAAAAATTGATGTTGAACTCTTGCCCAGCACCACTACCGAAGAAGAGTGCCTATTATACCTCAATCAATTGGATGAAACCCGTCAAGATGTCAAATTGGCAGTTGAAGCCCACGAGAACTTGGTCAAAGGCTAATACGAAAAAAAGGTCAAGCCTCATTCTTACCAAGAGGGCGATTTTGTTTTGCTCTATGATGAAAAACATGACCTCTTGGGGGCAGAAACGCTTCAACCCTTATGGATCGGTCCATATGTTGTCACCAAGGCCCTCTCAAAAGGGGCATATGAACTTCGGGACTATGAAGGAATCCCGCTCGAGGATCCTCGAAATAGGCTCTGTCTGAAAAGGTATTATGCCTAGTACTGCAATAGGCATTTGTTTTGTAATTCTATGTATTTATAAGTTTTGCTTCTTTTTGATGTGACTATGTTATTTTGGAATTTTTCGAGTATTTGTCTCATACATGTTTCTCATCATGCAAATGTATTCATTACCCTTAGCATACGTAGGATACGTGGATGGTGCCAGTCTTCACTCACAACACATTGAATCAACTGCTTGGGTCATTTACACACCTAAGTCGGAACTGCTATGCTCTGGGGGATTCTTTCTTGGTACTGCCACCAACAATATTGTTGAGTATATGTCTGTAATTTCACTTCTCATTGAAGCGTCATCTCGAGACATCTCCAATGTGGTGGTGAGGTTAGACTCTTAGCTTGTCATTATGCAATTGACAAATCGTTATCACATTCGCAATCCAATCTTGTTATGTCATTATTTAAGGGTATGACTCTTGGAATGTCAATTTTCGTTTATTACATATGAACACATTCCTCAAGAATTTAATACAGTTGTTGATTCATTGGAAAACTATGTATTAGATGGGCATATGTTTGATTCACTATAGATCCTTGTATGGAAGTAAATATTTACACAGTTAAAAATTTACAAAAAAACTTAAAAAACAATTACATAATAAAATGCCAAATATCTATATACATACATACATACATACATACATACATACATACATACATACATACATACATACATACATACATACATACATATATATATATATATATATATATATATATATATATATATATATATATATTGAATTCAATCTTTTACATCAGAAAATTTCCCAAAACTTGGGTGTTTTCAGTACAAAATGGATACTAAGCCTCGCTATAAACACCTGTTGGCTATACCATGCGCCTGCCAAAAGAGCTCATGAAAAGTCAATATAGCTTTAGCTTTCCTCCGAAGAGGAACCAAAAATGCTCAGGCACACAAACAGTGTGTCGCTTCATGTGAGTGGGAATCTCCCTCATGGGAAGGGGAGGAAGGCCCATGCTTAGACCTTTGAGGTTCCTCAGAACCTTGTGGAGACTCTATGCATCTTCCCCATCTTCGAAAGTTGTTGCTCCTATGCCAACTCTAGTTAGTCGGTCCCCTCACCTCGCTTGGCGAGACATGCCTACAGGTCGTACTAGTGCTACATCTGTGTCAAGCAAAAGCTTCATGTCAGTACTTGTTCACCCATAACAACAAAAAAGTTACATAAATAGTCAAAAGCTAAAAAATACTTTAAAAATACTCTCAAACAGCCTTCTTACTGAGGTCCCCACTATGTACCATGTGGCAATATCAAGTCAGGATCTCTATTAAAGTCCATGCCTTCATAGGCATAGTCATCGATCATCATAATCTAACCGCTAAGCCACTCGAAGAAATCTACTTAGAAAAAATGTCAGGTTCGTCCCCCTCCAGTGTGAGGATCGAGGGATTCTCATCGCCCTTGCTTGGGCTCCCTAGGATCAAGTGGGCCCACACTCATCCATGATCACATAACAGGCACCCTCTCAATTATAAATTATATGATGAGTGTACCATACCCAAAACTCTGTTTGGTTCGCGCCTTACATGTCATCAACTCTGCCTTCAGCTGACGAAGAACTGCCTCACACCAGTTGAAGATCTGAGGCTGGACACAATCAATGGTGAGCAACAGTAGGGCCTTTGTCATAATGTGGGGACTCTTGGACCACGCCAAGCATACGATCATCCACAAAATGGCTCTCACAGACCTAGACCTGATCCGCTCGATAGGGACCCTGTTACTCACCAGTCAACTCTCAGGTCTGCAATAAGTTTGGATCAACTCTAGGGTGGACCGTGGATCAGTCCTGCCCCCATTCAAGTTTTCTCATGAACCTCTGCATGACAAACTAGTCAAGAAATAGATATCATCTCTGTCAATTGAGAGCTCATGACCCCCGATCTGGAACACCCCTTGGTGTTCATCCCAGTGTTAAATTATCCATCTTAACAGTTCTTCCTGGCCTTTCATCATGTCAAGACTTGCATATTTCATCAAGACACATCTATGCAGCACAAGTAAGCATGCTTGATAATTTCTCATCAGTATATCTTGGCGATCATGAGCTCATTCTCTCCATAAACTCATGATGATGGATCAAAACCTCCACAAATCAACCCAAAAATCAGTCAAAATGGGGTAGAAATGCTTTCTAAAACATTTTCTGGGGTTTTGAAATGTGCCCTCATGCACTAACATCCCCCATATGGAAAACATGGCACACTAACACCCTCCTCTAGGTCATGAAGGGCATTTAACGACCCTCTAGACCTAGAGGGGGCTGTTAGTCACATTTTATGTGCTAGGTCCTCCCCAAAATCCAAAAATCCACCCCCAAAGTAGCTAAAAAAGGTTAAGGAATGCAGGATAAGGGTTTTTCCATCTACTTGGAACAAACGACAAGTCGAATGGTCACCTAGATTGCCTGCAATCATCCAGGGAAGATCTACTCCTCTTTCACTCCAAAACACTCTCACAACACTCAAATGATGCAAATGGTGAAAATGGAGGCTAAAAAAATTCCTTATAGCCACTCTCGAGGTATGACTCATCTTAATTAAATTCATTGAAATAGAATTAGTTCATTTCCTATGCTATTTATCATGCGCCATGTCAACGTTTTGTCAAATATTACTCATGCTTTGATGAAAGGACTTACAGGGCTGAATTGCAGAAATGATCATGTTCGATTCACTATGAGCGCTTTCTTTTATGAGATCTTTTCTCACACTTGAACTGAAAAATCCCTGAGTTTTTAGCATCGGGCTCATTAAAATCCTATGACAATGGTACAAGTGCTTTCTTTTTTCGGACTATTTTTCGCTCTTAAATTGAAAAATCCCCGAGTTTTTCCCTTCTTTGGGCTCGTTAAATCTACGAAGAAGGAATGAGCAGTTCTTTTATCTCTTTTTCCTCGCTCATTAAACTGAAAAAGATACCTCGAGTTTTCTTCATTTGACTCGTTAAAATTTGATGAAGATCTATTGAGTTTGTTGTCGCGTGACTCATTAAAATTTCATGACAAATATCGAGTTTACTCCGTCCCCTCGTACTTGTAACAAAATGAGGCAAACGTCTATTCAGCGTAGGTTTATCTCTTTATCTAGAATCAATAGAATAACTTATGGAAGAGGAGCCTTTTCAGGTATACTATTAAACCTTTGTCGCATCTAGTTAAAAACTATGACAAAGGGACCACCCTGGAGTCACTCTTTACAATATTTTCAGACTCTTGAAATATGAAAAGACCATTGAGTTTACTTGTCTGGACTCATTAAATTAATCAGATGGGGAAAGTGGACAATATCATTGCTTCAGGTTAGTATTTTGAAAAGGCTTTATTGGCAGCAGTCGCTCCCTTGAACATGGCACTCCCTTAGCAAAACCTTCTTTGTTACGGCCTCTCAATATGAACCTTACGATCCTATGAGTTTAGCCTATATACCCCGATGTTATTGCATCTATGTATCCTAACACTCTTTGGTGTTCATGACTCTAGTGCTACATGGCTAAAAAAATTGTGTCGTGCCTTCTATTGTTAAAGGGAAACCCTTTATCTTATGTTTCCTCCATGAAACCATCAAGAATATTCTTCCATCATGCCCTTTGTCAATTCGACCCAATGCTCAAACTATTCTTCAAAATCATTATAGTCCAATTTCGTGTCGACAGATGTAGGAAAAATTATGGCCTACCTTTCGACAGGTCTCTTCCTATTGACTTAAATAATCTATCTAGGAATCAGACTTAGAAACACTTCAATACCTTGGAAACTTACAGACATCAGTGGCAGCTTACCTTGTGTTTGGTTAGGGATTTTCATTATTGGATCCTCATTAAACGATTCTACGAGTTTTCGACAACAAAAACATTATTCACACTAGCTAGATTGTACTATGCATCTTGAAGACCATCACCATTATCGGTGGCCATCCGTGCATTTGTTAACAGTCTCCATTACTGACTGGTAATCAGATGATTTCATACATGTTCAACCTCAATGCCTTTATTCACATGTATTGAACTATGCTGTTAAGGTGAAGCGGAAATAAATACCTTGGGTAGAGGCTTACATCACTCAGCCTTGTTTCCTCTCCCAAGTTGCGTATATTATTTTTTGGAGACAACTCATCAGAATGATCTTTTTATGACACATGTTTTGCATTATGCTTATCAGCGACCATGATCTTCATATCCCTTTGTTGAGAAATCACTCTGACATAGCTACTGAGTGTGGGAATGCCCAACTCAGGACATTATTTTACATGTTTTTATATATATGTGTTGTATAAGGTTTCTCATATTCCCAAAGCTTTGATCCTCTCTCTCCTTTTTTGAAGAAAACGGTAGTTATATAAAAGTATTTTGGCCATTGTCTATGCCTCTAACCTCACACTTTAGGGGGCATCTGTTACACATGAAAATGACCTCCTTGTCATCTTAGAGGAGAAGGGCAAGATGATTGAAAGACTGACCAAGTTCACAGACCTATTTATCAATCTAACGGTCTCCAAGAACTAGAAACCTGCTTTATAAAGCTTCCTAGCTATGCATCAGGTGTTTTAGTCCCTAGGGAATCTCTGTTTGTTGCCTCGGGAAGAGCGTTAGTCAACTTAAGTGAGTTTCTGGAGGTCAAAGGAGCAAGTTGACCTAGAAATATCCATATATTCACTCCTATGTTAGCTCATAAAGCAGGGAAACATCCATATTCGACTTGTTTGGAGGAATTTCTATTTCTACTGGAGTCTACAAATAGGGAAAGAACACTAAAGCATGGAAACATCTCTACTTTTGTCATGAAGGATTTGGCAAGGCTTATCCTCTCATGCTATATATTTGAGGCTAGGGCCATTGTGAAAGAGGTCGAAACTATTGAAAGGATTGCCTATTGACTATCAAGATTGTATTAAGACATTGGATCTTTAAGAGGTTAATAAGAGAGAGAGAGAGGAGATGGAGGAGTAAGGGAAGACTGATGCAATTGATGGTTGTAATCACTCTTTTATATCATTAATATAGACCTAAAATTGTGTTTTCCATTGCATGGCGTTGGTATTGTGATTATTTACATGTTTATGAAACACTAATGATTATGAGTGGCTTAGATGTATGCAGTTAGATATCCCTATGTATTATTGTATTGATTGTTGAAGTTATATTCTGTGATATTATGCCTCATCTTGTTTATGTGTAGGTATTGATATTGGAGCTAGATGAGGGATCTTCTGCTTCACTACTTTGTGTTCTCCAGCAACACCACACCAAGACCTGAGGTAACAATCCTTCTTCTTCTTTGATTATAATTTCACTAATACGGATACGTGCATGTATCTTTGGGCCATTTGCAGCTAATCTAAATGTCTACCAAGGATCCTGGGAAGATCCTTGAGGGTATCTCCATCACCAAACATCCATGCATTAATCCCTATAACATCAGACATCACAAAACCATAATCAGATTAGTCTCTACCCAAGCCTTCCAGGGCTCCAGAGTGTTTGTTCCAACCTGGCTTCCAGGGCTAGTAACTCAACCCACAGCTACTGCCAGACTCTAGAGAATTTTTCCAACCAAGGCTCTTAGACTAGTAACTCAACCCATATATTTTTCTGGGCTTCCCAAGCGTTTTTCCAACCAGGGCTTCCAAGTCTAGTAACTCAACCCACGAAGGGCTTCTAGAGCATTTTTCCAACCAGGGCTTTAAGGACTAGTAACTCAACCCAAGCTATTATAGGGCTTATAGAGCATTAGTCCAACCAAGGGTACAGGAAAAATAACTCAACCCAATCCATTATAGGGCTTCTAGAGTGTTTGTCCAACCAAGGCTCCAGGAACTAATAACTCAACCCAAGTTAAAGGAAACATGAGAACCAACCAGGAAAACAAAGAAATGAACCCACAAAACCATGGTTATCCAGGAAATGGAAAGTCTAAGCAAATACACTATCAATCTAGGTAATACTCCATGCCAATGACAGATCATAACCAATAAACCACATGCATGCCAAAAATAGTGAGGAAAACATACACGCAACTAGGTACCTGCAAGAAAAACAGTTGTAGATGTTGGTCCTAATGTCCTCTTGCGCTTTCCTGCTCTTCCTTTTCCTTCTTTCTCCAAAACTCCAAGTATCCCACACTCCTCCAAGAGTGCTCCATGAAAACTCTAAGTGTCCAAGAGTATGAGAGAGAGAGAGAGAATAGAAGAGAGCTCCACCAAAACCTATCAAAAGATTGCCAATTGATCCTCAAAATAATTTTTATCAATGAGGCCTCTATTTTCTTCATGTTCCATTATTTTCCTTTAATTTCCTCCTCACATGAAACCGGTGACCTTTCACCTTCATTTTCTCCTAATTTCCTTTATTTTCATAAATAAAACTCCAATTAATGCCTCATGCCTTTCCAAAGCCTTTGCCATTTCCTTTGCCAATTTCCTTAGCCATAATAACCGAAATGAACACCCACTATGATGTTTTGCCCACCATTTTGCTTGGAATGCATGTCCCATGACCGTGGTCTTATATACTTTTACATGGATTTTTAACTAGGGTTGTTATCTAAACCACTAGATAGGGTAGCAATCCACTATGATGCTTGCTGAAAAGGGTTGACAAACCACTAATTGCTTGTTGAGGAGGATGATAAACCACTTAATGCTTTCCAGGTAAGCAAACAAACCACCCAGACTGTAAGTTATATGTTTCTATAATTCTTTCCCTTAAGATACAACTAATAGACCACCTATAAAGTAAATCCATACTCCTAGAGTTGGTCATTACCTCAGATGAGCCTAGTTGAAATCCTTGACAAAGAAATACCATAGATCATGGATCTGGCTTGGGGCTAGATAGCAAGAAAAATTATGGTGCAATTGACCTATGGTTGGGTGGAGAGTTGAATTCCCATCTTCAATTTTAGAAATCTCTAGCCATTCAAATAAGTTCCATGTCTTATGTATATTTGAATGCGAATGTTTACCATGATTAGTATTTTATTAGTTGATGTATGACTCTGTAATGTTCTTGAATGGTTTTTAAAAACTGTTGCATGTCCTTGATGGGAAATATGACTTGGATTTTCTTTTGGATAAGTCGGAATATTAAATTTCTACATATGAAATGAATGTTTCTTGAATTTATATGCAAATGTGATTGGTTTCATGAATACATGTAGTTAAATGTTATTACTAGTGCTCTAATGGTTGGCATGCTTAGAAATTGAAAGTTTCCTTGACTTGTTTAATATTATAATGCACTATGTTTATGAATTGAATGGATTATGCATTATGTGTGATGTGTATGATAGACATATGTAAATGTTTATTTTTTAATTCTCATCACGGGAGTGCTCTAGGCCATAATCAGATCCAAGGTAATCTCATAATATCTTCGAGAAATCCTTGGAGTCTCTCAGTCTTTTTGATGCAAATTATGGGCTTGCATTTAGCTGAATAAGCCTTTAAAACTCTTTATATAGAAAGAGCTTTGGTTTCAATGGATTTTGGGTGGATGCAAGATGGGGAAATCCTTGTTGATCGATGTGAAAATTCATGTTGGTTGGCACCTCCCTTGCCGAGCTGGAGGCATAGATCACTTGGGAATGAGTTTTGTGATGGAGGGCACAGATATAGATTCCCTTCTTATTGGACAGAAAATATTCCTAACACATTTTTCCTCCATTGGCTCTTACACGCATTGGTTGTCTAGGTTGGGTGTTATTCATGGACTGTGGTATGAGATTATTCCCATTACCCTACCTGAATATTCACGTCACACCATGTCGTACCTAGGTTTGGAATAACACCTACCTCTTTTCTCGCCACTACAACACTGTGGCACTATCACATGGAGGCATGGTAGGGAAATTTTGAGGCAAACCTATAATTTTGTATAATGTAAAGGTGTGGATTTTCATGAAGGGAATTAGCCCTGTGGGGCTCTGGTGTAGGCTGAGGTGGCAAGTGCCATGTAGTTCGGGAAAGTTTACATGGACACCACATGGATGGTGACATGGAATATTGTTTAAGTGGTACCTCTGTGGCATGAAACATGGTAGGTTAAACTGGCCCTGTTCGATGGACAAAAAGTTGAATTTTGGATGACATGTGGCACTGTTAGAGGATGCCACATGGTAAGGTGACATCACCCTAACATTTTTATGATATCAACAAGGAGAAGGTGAGATAGGTGTTGCGGCACCAAATGATGTGCCCACCAAGTGGTTCCAAAAATCATGCCATGTTGGAGGTGACCAAAGGTGCAATGTCAAATAAAGGCATTAATAGATGAGAAGGCTCTAGTTAACACATTTTGTCTAGTGCTTGACAAGATATTTACTATCATGTCACGAAAGTTGAGCAGGGCATTTTCTTAAAAAATGACACGGTGGTGTGATGACACTATGGTGCTATGATGTGTAGAGAGCCATGCTGGATTTGGAGCTACATGACAAAGCCATGTATGCCATTCAATATTGCAATGTGTGCATGCTTGTTGATGTGGTAAGGTTTAATGAGAAAATATTTAAATGGGCATAACTTCAAATATGAAAGTTTGATTGAGATAAAAATTATATCATGGAAATCTCTCGACGAGCCAAATGTAATGGTGGCATTGGTTTTGAGTTTCTAGGAGGTTGGAAAATAAGATGTTTATGACCCCAAATTCATAATAGACCTTGGAGATTGGGCTATTTTTAATGTAGCACCTTCCACAACCCCATAATTACCCAAGGGGGTGGGAAGGTGTGTTACAAAGTGGTATTTGAGAGAATATTCAACATTGGAACTTGTTGATGGCGCTGGACCCGCCAACATCAGGGGATGTCCCTCGTATGAAGTCCCAACTAGAATTCACACTATTTGGTGTGGGAGTCCCATCTGGTATGATGGATCGGTTGCCATTATCTTAAATATTTGCCTCAACTCCTTCTTGTCAACATAAGGGAGTGGTCTACTTTGTCTTGCAAGAAGTGAGGTTTGCATGCCTGGTGAGTGTAATTGTCACTTGTGTCAATAGTTATTTCATTGTAGAGGGAAAGGGCAAGTTAGTTGGGATAAGTCCCAACTCTGTTAGGAACACACAACACAACAAGAAATGCGCAGCTTCCAGCTGAATAGTCCACACAAATGCGTAGTCACAACACATAAGGGAATATAACATGTATAACACTCAATGGATTAGTCCACATGAGTACAATGGTTGTTATAGAAATTTCCGTGTGAAAGGCTTGTCTGATGTTCGTGAGAGTAGTCTACATGCGCAAGACAACGTAAACATCATATATAACACATTTTCATTAACATATGTGTATTAAAACAAGTGAATTAGTTCAAGTTTTAAACACAGGTTCCAGCAACATGCATTACAAGTGTTAAATATTAGTCTTACAACAGATACAATACATGTGTGAAAATGTGCTGGCTTGTTAGTAGGCTTCTGAATTAAGTGAAAGTTCCAAGACAAATCATTACACCATACATCACTAACCCTGCGTGGAGAGAATTGGAGCCACTACTTACTCCTCAAAGAAAAGATTACACACTCTCAATACTATGTGGGAGGAGATGAGGTGAAAAGTCCATTCATGTACAAATGAGGGGGTATTTATAGCCAAGGGTGAAACTGACCCTTGTGGTTGTTCGACTACCCTCATGATTGTTTGAATTCCATGAATTTTTGACTTTACATAACTTTTTTTCCAACAAGTGGGTCTCTTGTACTTCCACATTACATTACATTGTTTGAAAACATGGCCCATAGTAGAGATGTGGACGACATGACTCATGACATGAAAGTGCTAGTACATTCCTACTGCTGTTGGAGTGCATGTCGAGCCACAGTGTTGTTGGGTGATGGATGTCCTCGTGGTGTGTCCTAGCTTCACCTCTGCATGGCAAGGTGTGTGGAGTCTTCGATGGTTGTTGGTTTGCTTGATGTTGCTTTGGCACATTTCTCCTTGCGTGTATGTTGAAAGGCTTGACAAGTTTTCCTGTTCGTGAAAGGTGCATGTCCTTCTGTTTGTCTGTCCGTGAGCACATCTTACATGTTTGCTCGTTCATCCATCCGCAAAAACATATTTTCATGATCATCCATTCACAAGGACATCTCTTTGCATGCATCGTTTGTTCATCCATTGGTGAACCTATCCTTTTGCATGTGCTCCCTTCATTCATCCCATTCGTCATCACACCATGTTTGTTGGTGTACCGGTACCTGCAGTCAATCATGATCAGACGACATAAAATCCAAAAACCTCCTAGTCTACCATGACACATGATCATTTCGGATGTAGGTGACCGAGAGAGGTAGTAAGGTTGCGAGGCAAGATGATGGATCCAGGAACTGCTGATGAAAACTATGCAAGAGTCACTGGGTGATGAATATGGGAATCCAAGTTGACAGTGGCTGTCTGCAAAGTCTGGCTTAGCTGGAAGGAAAAACTACACAAATTTTGGGATGGATAGTTAGGGTTGTAGGAGGGTAAGGCAGATAGAATCTGCACATTTTTTGAAATGAGCGGGTAGTGGGGCTTGCCAACAAAATTTGCACAATTTGTTGGAGGAATAGGTCGGGCTGCATGGAGGATCAACAGGTAGAAATTGCGCAGTTTTTTGGAGGAACTGGTCAGGATCCTGACAGCCAAAAATACGCAATTCCCAGAGAGAACTCGCAGTTGGCTGCTGGGTCACTGGTAGCAGCAACTGCGCAATTCCCAAGAGGAACAGGAAGTCAACTGCCAGGAGCGTGGCAACAGAAACTACGTAATTCCTAGAGAGAACTGTCAGTCTGTTGCTGGGAGATGCTAGTGAGAGAGATTGCACTAATGCTAGGAGGTCAGCCTGCTGATCATATCTACACAATTTCTGAACTGAGAGGACTGCTGAGCAGCAGAGGGCCTTCTCATGAAAACTGCACAATTTTCTGGATGTGCAATCGGTTGACTGTTGAAAGGAATAACTGGGAAAACTACATAATTTTCTGAGGGAGACAGGGATGGGCACTGGGTTTCTGTCCAGCCTGTCTGCGCAATTTCCCCAGTTAGTAGAGCAGGCAAGTCCAATAGACTCTGCGCAATTTTTGAGGGGAGTGAGTCCCAGGGTGGGTCTCGATCCAACTCTATTGGTGGTCAGCATGAAGGTTGATTGAATGGCTTGCGGGCAATGCAGCTTGAAAATACTTTCTTGGTGCTTCTGCATTGTTCTGGGTGACAGTCAATTGAGTCGATGGTGGGGCAATGGTATGGCTATTAGAGGGAAGTCCGGTCGTTATAACTGAGCAAATTGATTAAGTGTGTGAATGATTGAAAGATTCAAATGTGATCTTATAGAAACACACTAACATGACTTGACGACGCGATGACTCAAACCAACCAGACACACATGTGCGACATGACTGACTGACGATGCAAGCGACAAGCGTGACACTCGTGATTGATCATTGATCCACCGTAACGACGCTTATGCGATAGTGGATTTGACTCCATGTGTGAGCATGATAGATGCTTTCATAGTGAACACAACAAGTACACATGAAGCGAAGACTTTGAGCATAACCAGAACAATGGTTGCAAGCATGACTTTGACATCAACATGCAAGACTTGGTGAAATGAACAAGCAAGGCGAATGCTAAGACTCACACGAGCTCATGGAGTGAACCCAAGTGTGTGCAGTCATCAAGTGAAACTCTCAAGGGAGGCTCCGAAATTGGGTGCAGGCCAAAATTTTGGAGGGTGGTTGTAGCTGCTACAACACTTGGCGACACACTGGTAGAACTCCAAATTCTCTATTTTGGTTCTTTGATAGCAAAGAGCCTTGGTCTTTCGGGGAGTATAGAGATTATATGCATGTTACTTCGGCTTCCCCACTTACCCCATGGACATACATGGTTCACCTTTTTCCAACTCAGTCAAACACAATCAAAAGTTCAGCTTGATCATAGTGTTTCGAATCCAAGAAGGGTAGTTTAGCTCGTGAGTTGAAGATTTTCAGAGTATAAGTTTTCATCTCTGGTGTTGCTCCACTGCCAACAGGCCTAGACAATACCCTGGTGGAGTCACGAAGGAACACACACAGTGCACCACTACCAACAAGCCTGGTCACTACCCTGGTGGAGATGCATGTTTCACCTCTCTGCGCAGGAAGCCTTTCTCTTCTTTCGCCTTTGTATTTTTCAAGAGGACTATGCATAGTCACTTATTTATTTTTTGGGAAGAAGAGGGATCCCAACTTATTGAGAGTAGAATAGGTTGTTCCTTCAAAGAAGCATGTAAGACCTCTGACATGGGTTCGCTCGTTTAGATTTTCCCCTTCTCTATTTCTACTAGTTGGATGAGCTTGAACAGACAGAGCAGAAGGTCGAATACAAACATGGGGATTCCCAGTGTGGACATAGGTTCATGGTTGGACCAAAATTTCCCTTGCATATGGTGTGTATTTTCTGTCAAGACTTCATCGGTCACAGGTTACAACCAAGCACAAAGAAGAAGGACACAAGACAAGCCAAGTGCTGTAGTGTCACAAGTTTCTTCAAATTTCAGCCACATACTCTATTCAAAAGCCAGAATGTAGTAGTTGGCAACACTTATTTCCAGAAACAAAAATAGTAAGGTATTAAGCAAACCAAATAAACAAAAAACAAAAATAGTAAGCAAAGAAGCCAAGTTAGCAAGCAAATAAACATGCAAACCAAAAAGCAAAGACAAGAGAAAACGAAAACACTACTCCTACTCCTATGTTAAACATTCGGGGTTACATGAAATGAATTTTCCAATGAAACCACTGTAGGTGTACTCGACCTACAGTCACAAAGATAAGAGCGATTAAAACAGATAAAAAATAGTGTGCAACAGAAAATGAAAAAATTGATAAACTTGGACACGAGAGAGAAGGTCTCGCCTGTGGGAAGAAGAATGTGTCACAACCACCCAACGCACACGCTTACCTCTTCCGTGACTACCATTTTTCAAAAAACCTTGGAGGCCTCTTGCTAGTGTGTGTTGTTCTGCACCAAGTTTCTCAGTGAGTGCGAGGAAGGACTGAAGCTTGTTACCTGCAACACGACTCGCCAAGTAATATTGTTCCATCCATTCAACGATTGGATCATAAAATTTGTGATGGTTGTTTTGAAAGATTCGTGATATTTGAGAAGATAGATTCCTCATTCGAGAGATGGGATCATGATGGGAATCTGGTATGGATAGATAGATATAGTCATTCTCATTAGTCATGTCAAGATAGTGAGGACCTGCCATGGCCATTAGTGCAGGCTGAAGTGCCCCACTTGCTTGATAGAAGTCTAAGAAGAAATATGTTACATGGTGAAGATCATAGTGCATGAAGCAATTATCATTAGATGTATTGTTGGGAAAATGATAAACTGCATGAAAGCTACACAAGATAGAAGAGAAATTAGACCAGTCGGTCGATATGTCGGATTCCCAGTTTGACATGAATAGAGAAACCTTTTGAAAAATCGTGTGAATGCTCTGAATGAGGGAACCAAGTTCATTGTGCACTAGGCATGATAGAACACCCACCCGAAACTGGTGAAAAAGTCTGTAGGCATCATGGTCCTCACGGAAATGTAGAAAGGATGCCAGCACTGTGAATGTGTGAAATCGATTGGGGTGTGCCGAAATGAGAGTAACTCAATTTGCGCAATAGGTTGTGCACTCATCATCACACAGGGAGATTGCTGGTGTGATGAGTGGGCAAATTTGACATGAAAATTTTGCAAAAAGACCAAGGAGCTGATTACAAGAGAGAAAATTTGATAAGTGTGATTCCAGATAGAGATAGTCTTTGAGATGATCAACTTTACTATCCCATGATTAGATGAGGGACGGACACTCCCAACCTGAATTGGATGTAAGGGAGGTGCATGAAGACAGACATGTTGTAACAAACTCGTGGATTCAATCATTAGCGAAAATTTGAAATTTTGAAATATCATACCCCGAATAGTAAATATTCTTTACACGGGAATCCACGTCGAGTGCAACCATGCAGATAGACAGATTGTGCATGATAAACAAGATCTAATTTGGTTTGATGGGCTTACCAGAGTCACGAGGTCTTGACATAACCATCAACGGATGTTGAAGTGCCTCGACTCCCTGGCACATCCTAGATCATGCATGGCTTGAGGATGGTTGCTTGTAATGATTTCCAAACTTGTCTTAGGATGACATCCATCACAGGCTTCATCAAAATTTTCAGCAAGCTGACTTGATGAACTGCCTTCATGAAACACACGAGATGATGATGAGTGGGAAGAGTCCTATGTGTTGAGACTATTTTCATCATCGACAACCTCATTGCCTTGCGTTAATCGAGATAACATATAAGATGAAGAAGCAATAGAATGCAGAGTGTCTCTGACGCATGTTGATGTGCTTTGAATGATAGGACACAAAAGCGAGGTGCATAGGAAGCTTCAATATGAATGTCTACTTTGAGCAGTGCGCATTCATCACAACATACGGAAATGTGGGAGTGATGACAACCCGAGAATGGAGGTTGATCAAAAGAATTGATTGTGCATGATGTTTCACCAAGATTCGTAGAGCGAGGATCGATCAAGAATGGGAGTTCAATGTTTTGAGTGGAATTGATTGTCTCTTCACTATCTTGCTTCTCTACTTGTATGATGAGACTTCCTTGCACATGACTGCAACTTGAGCTAGCAACTCGAGAATCAAGAGAGTGCGTGTAGCTAGCTTGTGAAGTAGTTCACTTAAGTGAGTCATGGTGCAGGGAATCATGGCTTGTAGATGATGGATGATGGCAGAGATGTAGATTAGACTCAAGACTTGGGTTAGGAATGGTGATGTCCTCTTGCGGAATGGAGGGATGAGTTTTCGCCATAGGCTTTCCTAACCATTCTGGAATTTCCTCCGTTGGGGTGGGAGACAGTTGAGTAGATGGATTGGGAACATGCTGCATAGATTTCTCAGCTTTGCAACCACTACAAGGGGGGACCCACTGCACAGATTTCTTAGTTTTGTAGTTGTTGCGAGGGGGCACCCTCTTTGAGACATGAGGTGTCTCATGATCCGCAAGAGTTGAGGAAGAAGGGAAATTAGGAAGGTCACTCTTTTGGGAGACATGAACCAAGGGTTTCAGGTCTTGGCTCATGAAGTCAAGGTCAACAAACTGCTTAGGAATTTCATGAAATAGGTGAAGCAAGTAGGTAGCAAAGTCCTCAACTGATTCAGGAAGATTCATTCTTAAACGATATATTCTTTCATAGACATCTTGGTGGTCACACTCATCAAAGGCTTGATGGAGCTCCTTGAGGAAAGTGAGAAGGGAATGGATGGAAACAGGTGGCAGGGTATGACACCACCAATTAGCACGACCTTAAAGGGTGAGGAACAAGAGTACGCAAACAAGCTCATCACTATCAATTTCATGATATTCACAAAAATGAAGAAAATGTGCTCGATTATGGACGTTCTGTCCTCACCATCAAACTTTAACAAGGATAAGTGATTGATAAGCTCATCAAGGATTGATAATTGATTAAGGGAGAAATGAGAGAAACACCCTAGGAGCATGAATTGAGTATTATTCATTGGGTAAGAGATTCAACCCAGATGTACGAGCTCAACTTGTCATTTGGCCCTCCTTCTAGTGCCAAAATGTTGATGATGTTGGACCCGCCAACATCAGGGGATATCCCCAGTATGAAGTCCCAACTAGACCTCACACTATTTGGTGTGGGATTCCCGTCCTGTACGATGGCCTAGTTGCCATTATCTTAAAGATTTTCCTCAAATCTTGATTGTCAACACAGGAGAGTGGTCTGCTTTGTCTTGCGAGAAGTGAGGTTCACGTGCTTGGTGAGTGTAAATGTCACTTGTGTCAATAGTTCTTTCACCGTAGAGGGAGAGGGTAGAAGTGAGTCCCAAGTCGGTTGGGATAAGTCCCAAGTCTGCTAGGAACACATAACACAGTAGGACATGCACGGCTTCCGACGGAACAATCCACACGAATGCAGCAGTCACAACACACAAGGGAAGATAACACATATAACACTCAATGGATTAGTCCGCGCAAGTACAATGGTTGTTATAGAAAGTTCCATGTGAAAGGTCTATATGATCTCCAGGAGAGTAGTCTACACGGGCGAGACAACACTAACAACATATACAACCCATTTTCATTAACATATGTGTATTACAACAAGTGAATTAGTTCAAGTGTTAAACACAGGTTCCAGCAACATGCGTTACAAGTGTTAAAGATTAGTCTTATAACAGATACAATACACGTGTGAAAATGTGCTAGCCTATTAGTAGGCTTCTGAATTAAGCGAAAAGTTCCAAGACACATCGTTGCACCATACATCACTAACCCCGCGTTCGAAGCATTGGAGCCACTACTTACTCCTCAAAGAAAATATTTCAAACTCTCAAGACTATGTGGGAGGAGATGAGGTGAAAATTCCATTCGTGTACAAATGAGGGGGTATTTATAGCCATGGGTGAAACTGACCCTTGTGGATATTCGAATACCCTCATCACTGTTTGACTTCCATGACATTTCAACTTTACATGACTCTTTGTACAACAAGTGGGTCTCTTGGACTTCCACTTTACATTAAATTGTTTGACAACATGGCCCATAGTAGAGATGTGGGCGACATGACTCGACATGACAATGTTGGTACATCTGTGCTGTTGCTGGAGTGCATGTCGAGTTGCATTGTTGCTGGGTGATGGATGTCCTCATGGTGTTTCCCAGCTTCACCTCTGCATGACAAGGTGCACAGAGTCTTTGATGGTCGTTGGTTCGCTTGATGTTGCTTTGGCACATTTCTCCTTACTTATATGTTGGAAGACTTGACAAGTTCATCTGTTCATGAAAGGTGCATGTTCGTCCATTCGTCTATCCATGAGCACATCTTGCATGTTTCCCCATTCATCCATCCACAAACACATATTTGCATGATCATCCATTCATGAGAACATCTCTTCACATGCATTGTTTGTTCGTCAATTGGTGAACCTGTCCTTTTGCATGTGCTCCCTTCGTTCATCCCATTCCTCTTCGTGCTATGTTTGTTGGTATACCTGTACTTGAAATCACTCATGACGAGACGACATCAAATCCAAAAACCTCCTAGTGTACCATGACACATGATCATTTTGGATGCAGGTGATTGGGAGATGAATCAAGGTTGCGAGGCAGGATGATGGTTCCGGGAACTACTGTTGAAAACTTCGTAAGAGTTACTAGGTGATGAATATGGGCAATCAAAGTCGAGAGTGATTGTCTACGAAGTCTGGCTCGGCTAGAAGGAAAAGTTGTGCAAATTTTGGGAGGGATAGTTCGGGCTGCAAGAAGGCAAGGCAAACATAATCTGTGCATTTTCCAGAATGAGAAAGTAGCAGGGGCTTGCCAGCAAAATTTGCGCAATTTTTTAGAGGAACAGGTTGGGCTGCATGGAGGATCAACATGAAGAAATTGCATAGTTTTTTGGAGGAATTGGCTAGGAGCCTGGCAAACGAAATTGTGCAATTCCCAGAGGGAACTGGTAGTTGGCTATTGGGTCAATTGCAGTAGAAACTGTTCAATTCCCAAGGGGAACAGGTAGTCAACTTCTTGGAGCTTGGCAACAGAAACTGGGCAATTCCTGGAGGGAATTGTCAATCTGCTGCTGGGAGCTACTGGCGAGAGAGATTGCACTAATGCTAGGAGGCCAGCCTTCTGATCATCTCTTAACAATTTTTGAGTTGAGCGGACTACTGAGCAGCAGAGGGCTTGCTCATGAAAACTGCGCAATTTTCTAGATGAGCAACTAGTCGACTGTCGAAAGGACAGATTGGGAAAACTATACAATTTTTTGAGGGAGACAGGGATAGGCACTGGGTGTCTGTCTAGCCTGTCTATGCCATTTCCTTAGTCAATAGAGCAGGGAAGGTCAACAACCTCTATGCAATTTTGTAGGGCAATGAGTCCCGGGGTGGCTACCGGGTCCAACTCTCTTAGTGGCCAGCATAAAGGTTGATTGAATTGCTTGTAGGCAACACGTCTTGAAAAGGCTTGTTTGGTGCTTCTATGTTGTTTTGGGTGATAGTTGATCGAGTTGATGGTGGGGCAATGGTCTGATTGTCAGAGGGAAGTCCAGTCGCCAAAACTGAGCAAATTGACTAAGTGTGTGAGCGAGTGAAAGATGTAAATGTGTTCTTACAAACACACACCAACATGACTTGACAACACGATGACTCAAACCAACCAGACACACATGTTCGACATGACTGGCTGATGGTGCATGTGACAAGCACAACACTAGTGATTTATCGTTGATCGACCGTGACGATGCTACAATGGATGTGACTCCATGTGTGAGCACGACAGATGCTTTCATAGTGAACACAACAAGTACACATGAAGTGAAGACTTTGAGCATAACTAGAACAATGGTTGCAAGCATGACTTTGACATCAACATGCAAGACTTGGTGAAATGAACAAGCAAGGCGAATGCTGAGACTCACATGAGCTCACAGAGTGAACCCGAGTATGTGAAGTCATCATGTGAAACTCTCGAGGGAGGCTCTGAAATTGGGTGCAGGCCAAAATTTTGGAGGGTGGTTGTAGCTACTACAATAGAATTGAAGAGGTTCACATTCACACACCTAGGATGAATATTTAATCTGCTAGTTTCCTTTTTTCTTACAAATGTGTGTTGATTTTAAGTTACAACTAATGTAATGGTTGGTTTGACAAAATTTCTTATTGGTTATTTTATCTTTAAATTTGCATACTAACTAAGATTTGAGGTTTCACATGGTTTCACCTCAACATGCTTATTGGAAATAAGGCAAGGTGATGTGTAATTATGGTTATTAGCTATGTGTGTGTAACAACACATAAACATACACCAAGGAACAACAAGAGAGTAAAAATGATGAGTAGTAATACGGAGTAGTATCGCATAAATATATCCTAGCATGATCAAGAAGAAGATTCAGTTGGGAAAAGGAAAGAAGAAGAATCTCTTGATTGGATGAACACCCTTAGAAGCCCAAGGGATAAAATGAGAAGCTACAAAGTATATAATGAAAATATTTCTAGAACATAAGAAAGGAAAGAAGAGGTAAATGTAGTACTACTGCACAACTTATCAGAACCAAAAATGAAAAAACAATAAGAGCTTATTGTCATCCATCTAGATAAGCACAATTCCAAACTTAGCCATTAGAGATCCAAAGGCAAAGGTTGGATACCAATAGGATAGGAGAAAGTGAGACATGGAAAAGACATAGGCATTTAGATGAAGGCACAATTCTACTTAGCACTCCAGAAAGAGAGTCAAGAAACCCTAACTGATCATTAGATAATATAGTTAAAAAACACCATCATTAGAGGAGAAACAATAAGAGTTCAATGCTAGATCAGTTCAAGAAAGAAAAGCCTCCCACCTTCGATTGAGAGATAAAGAAGGATGAAGAGGCATAGGCTTTGTTGTTAGGGATGAAGAAATAATTTAGGCTGCATGGCTACTTTGAGAACATGAAGGACAAACCAGTTATTTTTAGGTTAAATGGAAAGACTAATATTTGGTGGGAAGACTTGAGTAATGGAAAGAGCATTAGAGAAAATGAGTTTTCCTAAAGGAGAATTGATAAATATTTCCAAGAAAATTACCTATCGGAAAAGTATTACGACAACAAGTTCAAAGAATTCTATGGGCACAAATTGGTTAAATTGACAACTAATGAGTACACGGATAGATTCTTGGAGTTTTTGAGGTATGTGCCTTACATCAAGGATGAGAAGGTAAATATCCAGAGGTATCTCAGTGGATTACCACAAGCTTACTAGGACAAAATAGATTTTGATGAGCCAAAAACCCTAGAGGACACAATCCAGAAGATGAGGTATTTTTATGAACAATACAACCATAAGGTTGAAGTTTGAATATATCAGAAGGAGAAATATAAGATAAAATTCAAAGGAAAAGGGTATAAGTCCTTAGGCTATAAGCAAGGATGGAGAAATGGAAATTTCACCACTTTTACCAAGAATGAATATCAAATAAATTCAACAATGATTAGCAGAAATAGACCCCCAATATTAGTAGAAGAAGAGTTTGAATGGTCCAAGAAGGGGCATGTGTTATGTTGGACTTATGGAGAAAACCATCTGTGAAGGATATATCCTCGGCATTAATAATAGATTGATGCAAAATTTTACAATGTACAAGAAGAAACAACAGTGAACGATGTGGCTTAGAACATATCACAGATTTATGTTGCATTGGATAATAGGCAGGTAAACCAGAAAATTGCAGTAATACAAATGGAAGATATGGTCATTAACCAACCTATTTCAATTTTAATTGACCCAAGTTCTAATTTCAGCTATATCAGCTCAGGGATTGCAGCGAAATGTGAACTGCTAAAGAAAATTCATGAAAAATAATGGATAATCCAACTGGCTATTGGGAACAACAAGGAAATAACAAACATAGTGGATTCATGCCCTATGGATATTAGTGGTATGACCACCACAACTTCTTTCAATTTATTACCATTGGGATCATATAATGTTTTAATTAGCATGGATTCATTAGAAGAGAATAAAACCAAGATTGACTATGACATCAAAGTGTTGGAAGGTCTTAGTGACATTGGTGAGAATATAATGTTGTAGGGGATTAAGAGATCAATCATGCTTACGAAAATAAATACACTTCAAGTGAACGGATGCAATAGAAAGGGTTGTGTGTTGTACGCAATACATGTGCCTGAGGAATTGGAAGGTAGTGTGGATTAATTTGAAATCCATTCGGTGTTAAAAAAAATTAGTGACGTATTCCCAGAAGAATTGTCGAGACTACCACCCAGAAGAGACATTGATTTTACCATTGAATTAATCTCAAGAACAATTCCAGCAACAAAGACTCCATATTGCATAAGTATGTCTGAACTTGTAGAATTAAAGTTGCAAATAAAAGATATGTTAGATAAAGGATACATTTGTCCCAACGTATCACCTTGGGGAACATTAGTGTTATTTCATAATGAAGGATAATGCACTATGGTTGTATATAGATTACTGACCACTAAAAAGGGCTATAATGAAGAACAGGTACCCACTACCTAGAATTGATGACTTATTTGACTAGCTGAGTGGGGTTGAGGTGTTTTCCAAAATATATTTGAGTTATGGATACCATTAGATTAGAATTAAATATGAAGATAACCACAAAACAACCTTCAGGACTAGATATGGCCACTATGAATTTGTAGTGGTGCCATTTGGACTTACAAATTCCCTAGCCACATTCATGTCCTTAATGAACCATGTCCCCATATCTTATTTAGATAAATTTGTATTGGTATCTGTAAAAGATATCTCTACATATTCAAAAACCAAAAAAGAGAATGAAAACCACCTTAGAGTAGTATTATAGGTACTGAGAGAGCATAAGATATATGCAAAACAAAGTAAGTGTGAATTTTTCCAAACCCGGATCCACTACTTGGGGCATGTCATTCAAAAGGAGTGGTTGGAGATGTAGAAAAGATTAAATCTATAATGGAGTGCCCCACTCCTTGGAATGTCACAGGGGTTGGATCTTTCATGGGGTTATTTGGATATTATTGAATGTTCATTCGACACTTCTCAAGGATCGAGCATCCAATCATTGTTGTGCAAAGGGAGGGAGTCAAATTTTAGTGGAGCCTAAAATGTGAAACCAATTTTGAGCAGATTAATAAAATACTCACATGTGCACCTATCTTAATAATAGCAGATCCAGAGAAGGACTTTGTGGTTTGCATGGATGCTTGCAAGGAAGGACTCGGTGGAGTCCTGATGCAAGAAGGACATGTGGTTTGCTATGAATCAAGGAAATTAAATGAACATGAGAATAATTATGTTACCCACGATTTAGAGTTAGTAGAAATAGTGCACACTATAAAAATATCAAGGTATTATTTATTGGGGAGAAGGTTTGTGTTAATGAAAACCCATGGGGGATTGAGATATAAATTTAACCAGCCTAAATTAAATGCTAGACACGCAAGGTTGTTAGCTTTGATCAACAAATTTGATTTTGAGATAAAGCACATCAAGGGAAAATAAAATAAGGTGGAAGACACACTCAGTAGGAGTCTACAAGAGGCTCATTTGGCAATCTTGAGTACTTGTGTAGTTGACATCAAGGAACAGATTAGAGAGACATTGTATCATGATGAACACTAGTAGTATGTAAAGAAATGTGTGAACAAGGAACCATAAGGATCTGTGAGCAAGAGATACCAGATCACTAATGATGGTATGTTGTTGTTTAAAACTAGAAAGTATGTGCTTGATGTAAATCATTTGAGGAGGTTCATCATGGATGAGTTTCACAAAATACCTTACTCAGACCATTCTATTTATCAGAAGATGATAACAACCATAAGGAAAGTGTATTATTGTCCAGGATTGAATAAGGATGTTACTGAATATATTACCAATTGTTTGGGATGCCAAAAATTAAATGTAGAATGTAGGCATCCAATGTGATTATTGTAACCAATCCCAATTCTTGATTGGAAGTGGAAAGTCATATATATGGACTTCATTATAGGGTTACCAAAAATATCCAAACAACACAATGTCATTATGGTGGTAGTGGACAAGTTGGGTACGGCAACTGATTTCATAGATATCAAGTCCACTCATAAGGCTATTGATATAGCCTAGATATTCATGATGAAAATATTTAGTTTGCATGTTATTCCTAATAAGATCATATCAGATCGAGATTATAAGTTCAGTTATAATTTTTGGAAGTCATTGTTTGCTAGTTTTTTAACCCACCTAGCTTTTAGTACCATTTATCATTCCCAAATAGATGGCTGGAAAAAAAGAGAAAAAAAATTTGGAGGACATGATGAGAATGTATGTCATTCATGAACCAAAGAAGTGGGAATATCTCTTACCATTAGTGGAGTTTGCATAAAACAATGAATATCAGGAATCATTGGGGGTGACTCCTTTTGAGGCATTGTATGCCCAGAAATGTAACACTACTATTAGGTGGGATAACCTAGTAAATAGAGTAGTCCTCGGACATGATATGATGAAGGAAACGGACCAAGAGGTGATCAATATCATACATAAATTAAAGATACCTCATGATAGAAAAAAGAGTTATGTAGACTAATAAAGGATGCACAAGGAATTCTAAGTGATGTCCATATCTGCATCAGACTGAGGAAGAGCTCACTAAAAGTGGCGTCTTGTGCCAAGTTGGTGCCCAAATTTTGTGGACAATTTTAGATCTTGGAAAGAGTGGGGCTAGTGGCCTATAAATTAGCCTTGCCACCCATAGTGAATGCACATGATGTTTTTTTATGTTTATTTTTTCAAGAAATATGTACATGATGCTAATCATATTGTTGAATGGTTTGTGATATAGGTGGAACCCAAGGGAGAGTTCCAATCAGAAACATTGTGAATCCTAGACTAGAGGAAAATGCACTCTATAATTCAGTAATAGAGCATATCAAGATGAAATGGAAGCAATTTAGACTTGATGAAACTACCTGGGATATGCGAAAGAAAATAAGGGTTCTATACCCATTTTTGTTTAATGAATAAGTGGATGTAAGAGTTATTGTATAAAGCTCAATATTTTTCTTTCTAGCTATAGAAAACACTGAGGATGGCATTTTTGTTAAGGGTGGGGTTTGTAACACCCTTGTGTTGCCCACAATTTTGTAAAAATAAATGATGATTGTAATTATATATATATCTATATATATATATATATATATATATATATATATATATATATATATATATATATATATATATATATATATATATATATATATAGATATAGATATAGATATGGTTTGCCTAAAGAGTGGGGATAACTAAACCATGATTTGAGGGAGATTCAAGAGTGGTGTTGGCTAGCATAGTTGAACACCCACCACTAAATAGTTGACAAAGACATGGCAGGGCAGAAGGCGATGCCCGCGTTCTTCCCTTCTTCCATGATGTGAAGGGTAGGGGAAGAAAAAATTTTCATGTAGGTACTAAGAAGAGCCTAAAGGAAAGAGAAACAATGGAAAGAAAAGCAACAGAACATTGAATAGACAAAAACAGAAAACTATGGAGAAAAGACAAGGTCAAGAGCAAGAGAAAGAATTGCATTCCCAAGAAATTATACTCAAATTGATGTGATTCCTAGTTTCAATGCATAAAAATTGATGGATTGTTGTTTCCAAGCATGAAAGGTCAATGGGAGGCTCATAGGAGAAATTGGGTTATGAGTTCTTACTAAAGACGGATGATAAACCACTAAATGTTTGCAGAGAAGGCTGATAAACCACTTAATGATTTCCAAGTAAGCTAATAAACCACTCAGGTGTTGGTTCTAATATTGTTTTGATGGTAAAAAATGACCATATCAACATGTAAGGGAGACCACCTGGTCAGATACCCAACTAAGCTCTTATCTGTTTGGTGTAGTGATTCTAACTAGTTCAGTTGAGTATGTTTATTACCTGCCAATAGAAAGAGAGAAATCAGATCTACCCTCTTGCAAATCTCTTTGAAACAAATCTATCCTTAAGCTAACTCTATGGCTCAGCCAAACCACAACTAATTTTTTCCCCTGTATGAGGAGAATTCTAGAATGCAGTGATTAAATCTAAATGTGGCTTTACTTTAAGATGCATGTAAGAAAGCTAATCCTATCTCGAATTGAAAAAGGATAGCCTTCTCTCAATTTGAGAGAAGATGAACTAACCAGGGGAAGAAGATTGTTTATATAAATGAATTCATTATATAATTTTCATCAATTAAATAAGTAGTTCATTCAATTAATGAAAGACAAAAAAAAGGGAATGTATTTAAACAATAAATAGTTAATTCTAAGTACATTCCTATTTCAATGAATTCATAATAATTCTAATTTTGTTATTCTATTTAGAGACATCTCTTACAGAATTTCAATAGCATAAAATAATTGATACGACAATAGTGTTCAATATCATAATGGAATACACTATTAAGAACAAGAATTAAAATCAATTAGAGAAATTATGGCAATAGCAGATTAACTTACAATCCAAACAATAGTGTATTGAAATGAAAAATTATTAAAATCATACCAGAAATTTATTATAAATTTTGTACTCCATGAGCATATTCAGCTTCTTCAGATAATTTTTCCACGGTAGTGCAAAACAATCCTTCTTCTCAAAGCCAAAATTGCTTTGTCTCTCCATAATTTACAAAAGTGTAAATGCACAGCAAGAAAAATCACAAAGTTCTCCCAAAACCTTGGATTTCAAGTTTTCCCATCACCTACAAGTATAATATCATATCAAATAGTGCCTTCAGATCCTCTAGTTTCAGAAGAGAGGAACCCCTTCCTCATTCTCAAAACCGTTATTTAATAATTACAAGAAATCTCCAAAATAGAGAATTGTTGAGAGTAGTTTCAAGAACTTCAATTAGCACAGAAAATTCCCCATTTTTCTCTTTTTTGGTCCCTTTCCATTGTTCCAAAATGTCTCAGATATGAACTTCTCCAATTGATCTTCTGTTACAAACCAATCAAAATCAAAATAAATTAAATTGCAAATTAGAAATCAGAAAAAACAAACTCTCATGAAATTTCTAAATTAAAATAAATAAAATCTAAATAAATACCATGCTACAATTGCTTCAAATGGATATGATTAGCTTTTGAGTATTGTTGGGGAATCAATTAATGACAGTAGTATATGAGCCTCAATATTGCAACAAGAATGTTGCAACTCCCAAGGCTACCAACGTAAATTATCAACCTGGGGTTCGTAGAAACCTAAGAGGTGTCGGCACTATATGTGCAAAATACAATGTGTCCTTATTTCATTGAGCTGATATAATGGATTGAATATCATAAAATCTAACCTAAACTAATTTTAGAAATGTAAATTCTACTTGTTCAAATGTAAACACTAATCCTAATTATAGAAATGGAAATCAAACACTAGCCTAATTGCAGGATGTGAAAGTTGCATTGAAAAGGGAACATAGGCTTAACTTAAGAATAAAGAAAGTAAACTAATATAACATGCATGAAGGAAAGATAATTTAATCAATCATTTCATTCCAAATAGGTTAGATCCATTGGCAAAGTTCATTACATACTTCATGTGGAAATCAAGGAAATCATTCTTGTGCTATTCAATTCATAAATTTGTCCATTAACCCAAATTGTTGAGATGTGTGGAAGGGGTAAAAAGGAAAATCCTAAGTTGTATTTGGTATTACCCAATCATATATTTAGAGCCTAGGGATCATTATTCATCTATACTAAGACAAATTTGTAGTGGAGATCAAAACTGGTGAAGGGAAGTGATGCCACAAGTTTGCTACAGGTGATTGCTACAGGAGGCCTGTAATGCTACATGAGTGAGAATCTTGCTAAATTCCAAAGTAAATAAAATTAAAATGGGATGGAATTTTTTTTTATTAAGTAGGATGTCTTAGGTCTCCATTCCAAGTGGAATCACTCCAAAATACCCCTGTTAAAACGTGCTAAAAAATAGTAGAAAGTTACTACTCTAAAAACTAGAAATTCAAGAACTAGTGAAGTAGTTAACCTATCAAATTCATAACCTAATCAAGTGAAAATTAAATGGGGTAATTTTTTTTACTAAAATAAATGTTTTTATGACCTAATACAAGTGTAATCAACTCAAATGAAACTCACTAACAAGTTATAAAAAATAATAGAAAATTACTACTATTTTTCTACAAGGGACTTCCAGAAATTCTAGATTTGTGAACTAGTAAACCAATCCAACTAGCTCAATGATGAAGATGACTTTTAAAAGTTTTTCTAAGGATTAATCATGCTTTTTAATTTTCAAATAAACTGCAAAATAACTTACTTCAATCATTTGACCTAATCCTACACTAAAAGAAGCATCAATGCTAAATGAAAAAATAGGAAAAACAAGAATAAGAGATGCATGTGAATAAGAAGTGAAAAGAAGAAAATAAAATTATACAAAAGGGCTCTGAGACTCCTGGGATGGCCAAGCCAAAGGATACATAGATTCCTATGAAGGATACCAAGATTTAGAAGCTAAAAATGGCACCGAAATTCATTATTTGAATAAATCCATGTACATCCCTGCTAGAAATAAAAGTGGAGCTGCAAAAATACAAGTTTTCTCCACAAGTAGACTAATAAATACATGCCCCTAGAAGAAAATTCAAATTGGTACTTATATAAATTTATGGGGAATAATTCTCCTTGAAAAGAGGAATATTTCTCCTCCAAAATCCTGCAAATAATGGATCTAGTTCCCAACACTAGGAATTTGCATTAAATGACAGGGAACACATTCCTAGATTTTCTAAACTAGTAGAGCTCCATAATTTTTCAACAATTTCTTGATATTTTTTTCATTTATTATCCAATATTGATCCTCCTTTAGTCAGGAGCAAGTCCCTAGATTATCTCTTCCTCCATATCTTCATAATCTGCCCAATATTTTGACAATATTCTAGAAAAATAAATAATATTAGGCACAAATATGCAATTATCTCTAAACCTTCATAGTGAACATATTAAAGTTAAAAATATGTAATCTAATGCAAAAATATAGGTTTAATTTATTGAAGGATGGTTATATGGGCCTTAATTTATGTCTAATTTGGAGGCCCATTAGACCCCCTACTGAAAGTGTTGCTCATCCTCTGAGCAACTTAGTGACCTAATTGCATCTCATTCATGGCCCTGGTGGCCTCCCTAATATGTCCTGTAGTTGTCCAACACTTTACTCTAGCAAATTTCTTCTTTAATGTAGCAAATTTCTACCTTTCTATAGCATCTTTCTACCTTCCTCTAGCAGGGCATATTCTTCTTTTATTTGTTTGTTCATAGCTCCCCTAGTGTTTTCTTCTTCTGAGAGGCTTGGGGTTCCTTTATTTTGGATTAGAGGGAGGTTATCTCTTCATTTTTCTTCTTACTCTCCTTTTATCCCTTGTTCTGATTTTTTTCAGGAACTTTTTCTTCTGTTTCAACCTTTTCTTTTTCTTTTCCACCCTCTTCTTCTTTTGCAGAGTCATCCCTAACTGTCTCTTCATGTCCAGAAAAGCTTCTCTATCCATGTCAACAAAATTTGTACATGTGTTCTCAAGGTTTGTGCAAGGGAACCCTGCTATCAATTATCAATTTTATAGCACTTAGGATTTCAACTTATGGCAAGAGGAGGAGTGCTTCATGTTGATGAGTGAGGTGAAAAATGGTATTCCAATTTCAAAACAAGTTAATTCTCCCATCATAATGCTCATCCTCACAATTTTTTTTTTGTTCTTAGGGTTCTACTACAAGGTGTTTAGTGGAGGAATTTTGCAAAAATTCACAGAATTTTTGTTTGTAAGAGGTGAGAGATCAAGTACTTACCCCTTCCTTGTAGACTCCTTCAAAATTCTAGGGTTTTGTGGCCAAAATGCTCAAGATAGGGCCCCTTTTTGCCTCTTGGGACAATCCTGTAGCAACCCTATTTCTCCTGTAGCAGCACTATTTTCTCCTAAAGTAGAGAAGTTTGGGCCTTTGGCTGCTTAGATGTTGTTGCTCTAGTGATTGGCCTTCTCATGGGTGTCGAAATTTGCTTCCCTTTTGGTTGAAACCTACCCCTATTTCTCCTACTACTCCCTATTAGGGTTTTAATATTTTCTTTAGAACAGTGTCGGTTGTAGAGATAGTGTCAAATTTATATTTTTATTTGAGAGGGAGAAGAATGCGAACTTACTCTCATATAATAATACAAGATCCCCTTCCAAAAATATCTTCTTCTTTTTTATGCCTGTCATTCCATGCTTTCTCCCTTGCTTTCAGTACCTACTGATGGAATTCTGCTACAAATGTGTCTTCTTCTAAAGCTAGTGCCTATGACATTCTTTCATTCATCATATCAAGGTCTGCCATATCTGTAACAATTGTAATTATTAGACTTGGCACAATGTATTCCATAGGCATGACTACTTTTTGTCCTCCTAAATTATCTAACACTTCGTCTATAAATGGTGTAGGGAAAGAATCATGTAGGCATGCATCATTCAACTTCCTCAAATCCACACAGATTCTAATTTCCTCTTTCACCTTCTTCTCCTGAACTACCATGGGACTTACCCATTTATATTCTTCGATAGGTTCAATTATCCTTGCTATTAATATCTTGTCCAATTCTTCTTTTACCTTTTCCTTATACTTTGGGTTCATTCTATAAAACATCTTCTTAACAGGCTTTGCATCAGGCTTAAGAGGAATCCTCATAACTCCCAAATCCCCTATGATGCCTTTCATGTCTGAAAATTTAGTGGGAAACAACTCTTGGTATTCATGCAACAAATATGTTATCTTGTTGATAGTGTCATCATCCCAGTAGTCTCCTATGGTCACATATTTCGGCTCAGCTTTTGACCCTATATTCACCTTCCTTGTCTTCAATGGCTTCATTATATCAGGCATCTCTATTTGAGGTCCATTTACTTCACGATATCCTTCTGACTCTTTGATATCAATGTTGCGAGGATATTCATCTTCTTCTGCAATGATATTATAACATTCTATCACATTCCATATTTGTGCAGCCCAATCAAGTTGCCAAATGACTGGAACTTCACTTTCAAAAATATTTTTCTTAACTACATTCATAGCCGCATCTATATATGGATAGTCATCTTCAAATATGAATGTCATCACAAATCCATCCACCATCTCTGCCCAGCTAGCAATGCCATGTCAAATTTCAGCTTCTAAGTAGCAGCTCTGAGGGATCATTTCCAGGGTATGGATGAAACCATGCACCCATTCTTCTCATGCAATTTCTCTGCAAGCTACCATAGAGAGTTGTGTATGGTCTCTAGGATAATTTTGGCCATCACACTTGTCTACGAACTTTTTTTCTACTAGTCCAAATCTTACCCACATCAACCTTCTACATTTATGCCAATCTCCTATATTCTTCTTATGCATACCCCACCATCTAGCAAACATAGCCCTTAGCGCTTGATCCAATGCAAACAGTCTCTGACATTCTGGTACCCGCATTTCATAATATTTAAAGAAAGTATTTACATCACCCAAACCATCATATAAAGGTAAATCACATACCTAAGTTGTCATGTAGCGCACTACTTTAGTGATCCTTGCACATCACCTTGTAGACACTTCATGCAATCTGTTCTGCCAGTTCTCCAGTTCTTCTTCTGAATCCGAAGTACAACAACTATCTTTCTCCCAAGTTAGCTTCCAAATGAAGTGGGATTGATCCATTCTTCTTCCTTTGATATGATCTGATAGATATTATCAATGTCATCTGCTTTATATTCCTCTTTGATAGGTTTTGTGTACCTCACCCCTTCTGATGGATGCAATGGAACAATAACCCTCATATTATTGCTTTTGAATATCATTTTCCTTTTCTTAGATTAATTATAGCCATGTTGGCAAACACCGAGTCTAATCAAAACAACGTGGGGTAAGGATTACTATCATATACTATCTCAATCACTTCGAAGTCAATGGTAGTGTGCACTTCGTCGATGTCCACTGTGACATTATACAACCTTCCTAGGGGTAAGATTTTCTGTTGATTTTCCATCTTCAGATGAATAGTAGACCATTGCAGCTTCGACTTACCCATCGATTCCCAAGTCTACCTTGGAAATACATTGGCATCAAATCTAAGACATACTCCAATCTGCATTGTAAGCCTCATTTCCTTCCTTGTTCTCTTCTTGTGCGTATGCAGATTACTTACTGCACGCATCTCGCTCTGTGGCATCTACTTAGAAGTACAGGAGTCTATCATTTCCTGTAATCCCTCCATAGCCTTCTGATTCCTTAATAGCTTCACGCAGGTCTATAGGAAAGACTTCAAGACATTTAGATCCACCTCCTGTGTTGCAACCGATACTATCTCACAGGTTTCAGAAGATCCAACTTGGTGAAGTAAATTGATCCATGCAATTCATCCAATAATTCATCAATGACAGGAATGGGAAACTTATCTTTAATAGTGAGATTTTTGAGCTCCCTATAATCCGGACACATGCGCCATGATCCATCCTTCTTATGCACCAATACTACTAGAGTAGAGAAATAACTTTGACTAGGTTGAATTATACCATCCTCTAGCATTTCTGCAACCATACTTTCAATTTCACTCTTTTGGGCATAGGGATATCTGTGCGGCCTGATGTTTGGAGGAACACTTCCTGGAATCAAATGAATAGCATGATCATGATCACGAATAGGTGGGAGACCTTTGGGAGTCTCAAATACCTTGGAATGATTGTCCAAGACTTTTTGGAGATCTAGAGAAATAGATGATTTCGATGTGGAAACATCTAGTGAACATAATTGTGCAATTACACCTCTTTGTTCCTTTTTTAGAAGCTTTGTCATACCGTTCAAGTTGATTATCTTTCCCAGTTTCCTTGCAATACCCTTCAATTCAACTTTCTTTCCTTCCGTAGAAAATTTCATGAAAAGTTCTTGAAAATTAAAAGCTATTGTACCCAAGGATTGTAGCCATTGGACTCCTAGTACAACATCAACACCTCCCATTGGAATGGAAAGCATTGGGCTAGTCAATACATATTCTCCCATGGATAGCTTGATATTATGGCACTTTCTAGAGCAATTTATTGTTCCTCCATTTACAACCATCAATTGACACTCTAGTGCTGGATATAGGAAGCAATTCAATTCTTTTACTACCTTACAATGAATAAAATTGTGGGTACTTCCTGAATCAATCAATACTATTACCTTTTTCTTCTTGATTTGTCCTTCTATCTTGATGGTTTGAGGAGTGGTAATTCCCACCAATGCATTACAAGATATGGTCGGATTCATTTCTTCTTTATCTAGGCTTTGTTCCTGGAGTATATCCTCTTCTTTTGACCTTTCTTGCTCCTTTTCTTCTTCCTCTTCACAATCTGTGTAGAATAATTTCTTCTCAACACACTTATGACCTTTAGTGTATTTGCTATCACAACTATAACAAAGCCCATTTGCTCTTTTTTCTTCCAATTTTTGTGGTGTCAACCTTATAGGTTGTGGAAGACTAGGGGCAACAACACTTCCATCTTTATAGTTGTGAGTGGTATGCTTCTTGGTCGCCATAATTTTGCTTTCCATTTTTCTTGCTAACCTGAATGCCTTCTCTAATGAATCGGGTTCCCAAAGGTGAACATCATGTTGGATATTATCCTTTAAATTCCCTATGAACACATCAATCCTATGCTCCTCTGGAATATTTTTTACCCTTATGTTCAATTTTTGGAACTCTTCAATGTGCTCCATTATTGAACCCTTTTGTTTGAGACTTATCAATTGGCTAAAAAAAGTGTAGCTTTTTGTATCCTCATAATGTGCTGTCAATTCTTCTATAAAATTGCCCAAGTGATAATTTTTTTACGAGAGCAAAGCCATTGATACTGTTATGCTCCTATACCAATAGGTGTCATATTTCATGATTGACTGGTAAAATCCCAAATATGTTCATCCTTTCCCTGCTGCAAAGGTTCCATATTTAAAAAAGATCAAAAAGATTAAAAAATTTAAAGAGGGTATGCCCTAAAAGAAAAATCAAAGGGTAAAAAGAATGAAATGGTCAAGAGAAAAAAGAAAAGAAATGAACCCCAAACAAAGAAGACCAGGAAAGTGTGCTAGTCCAAAATGCCACTGCTATTCTATTTTTGCAAAGAATCTCATTGTGTGCAGTTGGTTGACTCTTGCCACAGTTGATGGATGGCCAAACAGCTTAATCTTGGCCACTTCATGTTTAAATTTCTTGTTTTAGAGATAGAGAATAAAATCTGTCCAAACAGTTCAATCTTGGCAGATAAGTAGTTAGGTAGAGAAGCAAAGGTGCTCAATAGTTAAATCTGAGCCCTTGGAAGAAATAAGGGCAGACTTAGATAGGATTCCAGTCAAAAGAAAAGAAGAGAGCAAGGGTTTGCTAGTCCAAGTGCACCCATGTAAAAGGAAGAAAAAATGTTAGGTACTGTAGGCTGGGTAGGCAGTCTTGATGTTGCAGAAGCATGCTTATGATTAACTTTTGTTTCTCAAGAGGTTCATCTCATTTGATATCATAAGTACAATGGCAATGATTTGGTTACAAGTCAAGTGATGCATGTCTAACTTCCCCTCACACTTCTCCCAAAAACACTTACTAACCTCCCCCAAGGATATTGAGATCTGCTCAATACTCTTAAATCACTCCATTTCATGAAAAAACCTGAGGAAAATAGCATTCCTGCTTAATGCAAAGAAACCACATTTCTTGTGTAAAAATCCTCTTGTTCCCTTAGCCTAAGTTATCAAACTTTATAGCTTGGCGCCTTTTCATAAACCCATGTTAAACTGCTAACACTATTATATAAATCCCTTACAAATTCCCCTTTGCCCGTATTAATATATTTTTACAATAAAACCCCTTAATGTTTAATAATCCCTCCCCCGGTCGATTACGGCCATATTTTTTGTTTACAAAGGGATTATAGGTTCATCTGGAACCATATAATAACCCTCCCCGCGCAAATATTGAAAAAATTAATTAACGCCTGGTTAATTAATAGTTTAATCCCCCCGACAGCCAATCAAACCCGCCCCGATGTATTTAAGTCATTGTTTATATATGTGGGTTCCCCGCGCCATAACCCTCTACCACCTCGGGTATCCGCCAACCATTGGATCCGGGCCCGTTGATCGGACGGCCCACAATCATATCGTGGCACCCTTCCCCTCCGATGATTACCGCCCGGGGAGCCGGCGGTATTCCCGCCGTACCAGAGACACGCGGCGCCCTCCCGGCATGCTCGCAGCCCATCCACTTGATACCACCTTAGCTGATAAGCAGTGCAGGCCAATACCGCTTACCGCCCTCCCGTTGACTCGTCTGCTTACGTCACCCTTCCGTACCCTCCGCTACGCGACAAACTATCCCGTCATGCTGACGTCATCCAACCAAAAGCACCAAAAAGCCCGCGAAGCCAATTTTTGTTAAAAAACCCGTAAAAAACGTCATTTTCGTTCATTTTCATTTGTTTGTTTCCCAAGACCGTTGCATGTGAAATTACGTTCAGTAGCTGTTGAAGCTCCAGTCCGCCACCCCGACAAGCAAAGACCAGCATTCTGCTTTGCACATCGTCAGTCAACTTGCAATTTACTCTCGTGCGCTTCCAAAACACAGGTATTTACCCTCTTCCACCTCCCGAACCTGTGTTTTTGGTTTTCCTCTGCAAAATTGTACCTATAGGAGCCAATTTTAAACTCAAGCAGTCCATAATTGCTGTACCACCCATCCAAAACTGCTTTGTTGCCCTTTTTCCCATAGAAAATTCAACCTACAGTTCAAAAACACAAAGAATTGAACAATGGAAGCCCCGCTAGCCCTCAATGTTGTGCCTCTCAATGCACCTAATACGAACCAGCATCATTTACCCTTGGCCAACAGACATTTCCAAATAAAAGACCCAATTGGTTGCCAAAATCATATGCAAACTTTTTGCCTAGTCAGAAACAATCATTTGAATAATTCTGATATCTATGGAATATGGGAATCCAATATCCCCAGGTACTACCTTCCCTCAGTCAATATATTCCCAGATCTGTTGTGCCAATTATGACCCTGTTAGTAAAGCAATTATCTCTGCATCACAAACTGTCATTTTCTACATAACTGCTGAGTCTATCAATGAAATGCTACAATTCCATCCAATTCAGCCTCTTGTTCCTCTCTCCATGGGATATTTGCTGGAGTAAGGCGCTCAAATGTCCAGTGTAGAAATAGCCCGGATTACCAAATTATTCATGAAGCCAGAATGCTAGCCCTAAGGCCCACCTCCTTATTCATATGTCTCCTTCAATGAGGCTGGAAGAATTCTTCTTGACATGATATCAATAATCTTGGGTTTCAGATCTAGTGAATTTGTGGATGAGATGGTCCTGGTTCTATTATCCACCTTTACTCTAGGACAACCCCCTGCTATTAAGTATGATTATGCCTCTTTCATTGCTGACAAAATCCATGGTCAATTTATGAATTTGGAAAGAGAAGGAGTGTTTAAATACACAAGTTTCATATACCACCTACTGTTGTATTATCACCCAGACATTTTTATATTTCCCATCAAGAAATTGGATGCCAAAGGAGAGAGGAGGTATGTAATCTTTTGGACCTCGGTCTTTCACAGAATTTTTGAATCCTCTTATACCTACTGCGAATTCATTGACCTATTTATACATCTAGCCTCCACTCTATTGATAGGAGCTCCTCCTCCTAGGCTCTCTGGTGACATAAGGAAGATTCTACAGCTCTCCAAGAACTACAGGATAGGTGACTGGTATTTCTACCAGGATCACACTGAAATCAGGATATATGGCTGTGATCTGTGCCCTTATAAGTTGCCCAAATATGTGCCCATGAGACTGTTTGCTCTGGAGTATTTCAGGCAACTTATTAATGCAGATTTGACTCACTTTTGCAATGTGAAGAAGAAAGCTCAGCTAAAGATAAGAAACCAATTAGGCCCCTTTATCATTAACAAAAGAGAAGCATGGGAATATGCTGATAAAATATTAGGGGAAGTCCTGAAATTGAAGAAAAGCTTCTGGTGGGTACCATATGACCCAAATGGCTTCATAAGTGAAAGAAAAGTAAAAAACTGGCTGTCAGCTTACACACATCATAGGATCCCTGAAGTAGAACAATATGCCAATCAAGATGAGTGGATAGAGGGTACATTAGTAGAAGAACTTACTCGGCAACAAAAAATGGAACAAGCTATGAAAGATTTAGAAAAGACCCTTGACCTGGACTCTTTTGGACAGGTATCTTTCAAGCTGCCTCAGCAAGCCAGAGTGGGTACATCTTCTGCTGGGACTTCACAGCAACCTATACAAGGGGCCAGTACACCAGTTTCAGGTTCTTCAAAAGGCAAGGAAGTGGCAGGCATAGAACAGCAAGAAATGACAGATCAACAGGAGCAAATTCCTCTAGTACAGACCAAAGCACCAGAGATACCAGCACTACAGACTCCTATAAATGAGGAAAAGGATAAGAAAAGGGACATAGAAGAAACTACACCCATCAGTGGACCTGCAGAACAGCTAGGTGCTAAAAGGCAAAGACTCAATCCTCTATCTGAAGAGGAAATCATTGAAGAGACAATACAAATCCTAAGAGGTGAGAGGGTAACCAGCCCACAGACCTCCCCAGTGATAGATACATCAACCAGCTCACACAGGCAGGAGCTGGAAAGGCAGCATGGTGTGGAAGTTTCATCCACAAGGCCACCAAGCAAGCAGACCTCTGATGTCAAAATGACATTCACAGAGATAAAGGATAGAAATGATCCATTGAGGCTGCAAATTTATGACCAATATCTTAATATGGCCCCCACAAAACAACAAAGATTAATGTCAACAGATGACATTAAAGAAGGGAAAATGATCATGAGCTACTTCAAGCCCAAGGTGCAACACCTACAGTCAGTAGCTGATTATATCAGGACAAATCTAGAGGTCTTGGCCAAAGACATTCATCCAATAGACCAAATTGAGCTGCACAAATAGACAGGAGAAATAGTGTATTCTACACTAGCTGACAAGGCAATGTTGGCTCATAAATTACAAAACTCATTGGAGAACACCTCTGCCCAGCTAGATTTAGAGAAAGCTTCTTCTCTAGCAAAAGACAATAGGATCAAATCCTTGGAGGATATTATCATTGAACTGGGACATGATCCCAAAGATGCCAAAGGCATAAAAGCATTAATAAGGAAGAAGGAAGAGAACATTGTTGCCCTTACAAAATAGCTCAAAATGCCTCCTTCTATGCATCCACAAATAGAATATATTGTGCAGCAGAAATACAAGGAGGACATGATGGACGTACTCATGAGGTTGAATGAAAGATTGAGTGAGACAGAGCAGGCATTGGAGAAAGCACTATAAGAAAAGTAGGGAGAGTCAGCTTGCCAGCCATCTCAAGTAACTCCAATAGCCACAACTGCTCCTCCCACAGTTATAACAGCAGTACCTTCCACTGTCCCAGCATCAACTGCAGAAATCATCACAGGAGCAACATCAACAGCAACAACACTAGGCAGCAGTACAACCATGAACACAGAGCAATTAATTAAAGCCATGGAGGAATTGAAACTCCAAGTATCTGAATTAAAGCAAGTCAAAGAAAAACTAGCAAAGATTGAACAAAGCTATGATAAATCCAAAATGACTGTGGCAAAAAATACAAGGGAAGTCAAAGCATTGGAGAATAAGGTAAGAGCCTTGGAAAAGGATCTCTCTCTGCATAAGCCTCTGGCAGAAATCAGAGGAATTTTGTGGACCAACATCATTCAATCACTTAGTGGTGTATGGAGGTCTATTCAGACCATTTATGAATAGATTGATTTGATAAAAGTAGCCCAAGTGGAAGTTCAGAAAACAAGAGTTGTATTGGGGCAAATGCCTGAGCAAGCTAACAGGCTAATCAATTTTTTTAATAACAAGACCAGTGAAGAACTGGCAGCACTGGATATCAGAGATAGAACAGGTACCATTTTGGACATCAAGAGAGTTCTAACCATGAGAACTCTAATGCAAAGTTTGGACAGGAGATGTCAGGACATGCAGGTAGAAATTGACTCTTTCACAAACAAATTTACAGTCCTGAATCAAAAGGGTTTGCCAAGTCTTGTGGGAGATAATGATCATTTGATGAAGCACACGGACTATATACACAAATTAAATACATTTTTTGTAAATCAAGCTAGTGCATCTTCAAGTACTTCAACAGAAAAATCACTTCCATCTGGCCAGTCCCTGTATGACAGCCTGGAAAATCTTTTTTACATAGAGCATGGGGTGAAGTATTTGTTCACTATCCCACCTAATTTCTTCAGGTACATAGAGACTGATGATACTTTAAGGAAGCTACAGAGACATCAAATACCATAACCAGAGTGGTGGAAAAGCATGTTAGAAATCCTATAAAATTATCATTACTCAAATCAAAATTGTGCACCATCTGTTATAAATGCACAGAACAGAAATGAACCACGGTCCTGCAAATCAAAGCGTATCACATTAGCATTAAAGGAAGTCCGGCCAAAGCAGAAAGATCAGCACAAAGAATTCGTAGAAGGCAACTGGGAGACCGACTTACAGCACCTACCTCCAGTACTTCTCTTTAATTTGGATCAAACAGTGCAGCATGAATTTATTGCACCATTTATTGTCTCCCTGTTTTTGAGACTGGCTGTCTTTATCCATGTAAGAGAAACATTAATTGTCAGCAAATATTTATTTCTATCATATATTTTGCACAATATCTTGGCATTTTTGTATAAATACCCCCCCAGACAAGGTATTTGGGGTTGGTTGGTGGTCGATATTTATAGATGTGACTATAATACTGAACAATTTTGGAATAAAAAAGTTGTTGGAACCAGTTTGTCTTGCTCACTGGATGAAGAATTGATGCTAGGGACCATGTTGCAGAATTCTTGAATCGTTTTATGGACCAATAAGTCTCTTCTAACTTATGTTTTACAATTTCTGTGTTTAATATATCATATATGTTTCATGATCTAAATAATAGAGAAAAAGAATAACCCAGAATTTGCTTGTTTGCACTCTGTGTTCAATCTCTGTTATTATTAATGTTTTCTTCAGAATTAGCATAAACAGTGAATTCCTGAATGCTCCTTTTTCCCCTAGTTCTTTTATCTTGGATACTAGTTAAGGAATTCTTAATTGCTCCTTGGCAGTAATCATCTACTTCCCCCTATCAACATGATGAAGGATTCTTAATTGCCCTTCACCCGTTGACTCCATTCCATAAGATTTCAGGCTACAAATTGTTCCATTTTCGAATACCTCGCTCTGTGATAAATTCTCTAGTAAGAAACTTAACCCAGGAAGCCACTCTCCTCTGACTCCATCATGCCCAATGGATTGAAACTCTTCAGTTTTACCTCACTGTTCTATTGATTCCCCATCCTTCCAACCAAAATTCAAAACAAACCTTTGCACTTCATAACTAGCCTAATACATCCTAAAACAAAGCTAAATTATAAAGAGAGAGACCAATCTGGATACAGATTGGCTAGAATCTGTGTCTAAAAGATTGGTCTGTGGTTACCTCAGCCGTATTCCCTTTCTTACAACTTTTGGGAACAACCTAAGTGATAACATCATTGGCGACTCTGCTGGGGACCTGAATAATTGTTTGTTATTGCTGTTTAAATTTTAAAGCTACAGATGGAGCCTGAAGTTGGCCAGGTAGCCTTTGAAACTGCTTTTTCTATGCAATTGCAGGAGTAAATAAAATCTGCTTCAGTCTATCTCCAGTCTAGTTTTAGGCTTTGAACAGATGTCTCAAATACTTGATCAGTTCCCTATTTCAATAGATCTTTAGGAAAATTCAAAACTCCTATATTTTAAAACTTCCTTTAAGACACTGTTAAAGTTGTATCCTTCAAATATTTCAAGAAAAACCAAAATATATTCAGAAGCTGGCTCCAAAGAATAAAATCCGTTACACTAGATCAAATCCAGATCCAAATCCCCCACCTGTGTTTCAAAATCCTAATCTGATTCTTAAGCACCATAAAATCCAGTAGAACTTTACCCAGTCTTAGCTTACTCCTGCAAAAGCATCAGTCCTTTCTGCCATTAGTGTTGTTTCTCCTAGTTCACCATTAGTACTTCAAACTATCTTCTCCACTCCACCATCCACAATACATATTTCAACTAATATCCCTGTTCTCCCAGCTGTTACATTTATCTCTGCAAATATGGCAAACCGGTATGCTCCCCTGCAATTACCTGCAAATCTAGGGGCTATGCCTCAAGATTATTAAAGCAAAATCACCTATTTTGATGCTACTGGCACTTACACAGCTCAACAACACACCAAGAAAATGATGGATTATTTTGAAAACTATGAGATTGATGATGATGATGTAAGAATGAAAATCTTTGTCCAAAGCTTAACTGGAGATGTTAGAGCCTGGTTTAGAGCACTCCCTGCAAACACTATTGCTGATCCTGAAGCTCTTTTTCAGACTTTCCTAAACAGATGGGAAAAGAAAAAAGATCCTCTCCACATTTTATCAGAATATGAAAACTTAAAGAGAGGTCCACAAGAGACTGTTCAAGATTACTGCACCAGATTTAACAATGTATACAATTCTATTCCTCAGAATCTTAGGCCTCCACCAAACTTGGCCTTGATCAAATTCCCTGATAGATTTGACTCAGACATGGAATACTAGCTTAGGGAAAGAGCTCCTTGAAGCCTAGAAGACATGCAGAGTATAGCTGTCATTGTTGAGGCCAACTTGATTTCCAAATGAGCTCGAGCTAGAGCTGAAAGGAGAATACCCATCAAGGAAGAACCTTCTGCATTTGAGCAAAAATTAGATGCCATCATTAAAGGAATGGATAGACTTGGTGATAGAGTAGAAACAATTGAAAGAAAGTCCCCTTGGGATGGTCAACCGAACAACGCAAGAAGAAACCCAAATTTCAGGAAAAATCAGAATCCCAATACTGGAAAGGCTGGCCCTGACCAAAACATTAGACCTCCATTCCAAGAAAACTATGTTGAAGCTTCAACTTCTAGTGAACCAACAGAAGACACTCAAATTAACTTAATGGGGCTCAGTAGCGAACAACAAATTTTCTTAACCCAAGAAGACCAAGAGGCTCACACTCTTAATCAGTTCCAAATCCAATCAGGGGAATCATTTGATTTTAGAGAAGGATATGACACAGCCATCTATGAAGTCCACAAGCAATACAATTTGAGAAGCAGGAGAATAGATGTCCCTAATGACAATAAACAGAAAGAAACTAAGCAACCTACCAAAGCCAAAATCAAGAACCCTCCCATACAAACTCCTCCTAAAACAATTCCCAAGCCAAACAATCCAACAGTTGAGGATGTTTCAGATAACCAGCAGCCTAATAAACAATCTTCAGATCCCATTCCTTCCAAAGAAATTGTAAAAGAACCTGCTAGAATTGACATAGAAACAACTTCAGCCCATAACACTACTCCTGATAAAGGGAAAAGCATTGAAAAAACAATAGAAAAAGAGAGTCTTGCTGCCCGAAATGAAAAAATTCAAACAGAAAAACCTTTTAACCTTGAGACTGAAATAGGCAAGTTGAAGATAGCAATTCCATTATCAGAGTTAGCTAAGCATGATGTCTATAGAGAACAAATCAGCAGATCACTTCAAATTTCTGAAAACAGAGATGCAGTAAATGTCCTTGATGACCAACCAGAATTAATTTTTGGTCCTGAAGTAAACGGTAAATCAGTAGATGGAGGCGTTCCTCCTTTCTATGTAAGTCTCAATATTCATGACAAAGTACTGCACAATGCAATGTTTGATTCTGGAGCTTCCCATAATTTAATGCCCAAATCTGTGATGGAAAAGTTGGACCTAGATATCACCAAGCCATACAAAGACTTGTTCTCTTTTGATTCAAGCCAGGTCAGATGTCTAGGATTGATCAAAGATTTATGTGTATCACTAGTTCAATACCCTACCAAGACAATTTTAATGGATGTAGTGGTAGCTGACATTCCACCAAAATATGGCATGTTGTTGTCCAGATATTGGGGTGCAAAGCTCCAGGGATCTTTACAGTTGGACATGTCATATGCCACCATTTCAGTGTTTGGCCAGCCAAAAAGATTATACCAAGAAACTTTGATGAAATACGTGGTCAGCAGTCAGGAGAAACCCCAAAATTTTCCCATCTATTCCATGCATTCTGATATGGACTCCTTTATCCTATACAATGCTGAAATTTGCCCTCCAACTGATGACAAGGTTTTAGCATCAGCACAAGAAGAGATCATAAAACAAAAACCTATTGCTCAAACCCAAGAAATTTCTCAAGAAATTGTTATATCAGACATACAAGGGAAACCACATGAAACTGAAAATCCAAATCTCCCTAGCAAGCAAATTTCTAAAACCTCTGATACTAGCTATAATCAAGAAATCCTATGGTATTTAGAGTTTGATGGATCTGTCAATAAACTAGGAGCAGGAGCAGGAATTTGGATACATAATATGGAAAATGATCATGCTGAAGGATATGCATACAGGTTGAATTTTAGATGTACTAATAACATGGCTGAATATGAAGCCCTCTTGCTAGGACTCAAAGTGATCAAAAGCTTAGGGGCAATTAGGGTATCAATTTTAGGAGATTTTGATTTAGTTATTCAACAAATGAAAGGAAACTTCCTCACAAATAATCTCAGGTTAAGGTCTTATAGAGAAGTAGCAATTGAAATACTCAATACCTTTCTTGAAACCCAACTTGCCAAAATTCCAAGGAAACACAATTTGCATGCTCACAGTTTGGCCACATTTTCCAGCACTTGTAAAATGCCATTTGAACCTAATCATCATTTTACTGCCGAAATTAAACACAGGCCAACCGTACCAGACAATGTAAAAAATTGGCAGGTGTTTGACAATGACACTCAGATTAATAATTTCCTGACCTTAAAAGAAGAATTCTCCAGCACTAATATAGATACAGGCACTGTGGGAGAAGTTGATCAAATAGAAAAAGTTGAAACATGCATTTCAGTTGAAACAACAACTCAAATACTACATCCAACAAAATTTACCAGCAAAGAGTTGCAAGAGCTCAAGGAAATAGACTTTGATGAAACTATTGGAAGAGAATCTAAAGTTATTGTTTTAAAGGACAATTTTTTGCCCACAGGATTAACTCCTCTAGAAGACATTTTTATTCTAATGATATCCAAAGGAAACCCAAAATATAGCCTTTAAACGCAGAAATTGAGGACTGTAACATAGGGACTGAGCAAAATCCTAAAATGATAAAATTATCCAAAGCATTACCTCCTAACCAAAAGCTGAAATATATTGAACTGTTCAAGGAATTCCAGGATGTTTTTGCATGGAGTTATGAAGATCTCAAGTCCTATGATACTTCTGTGATTTAACATACAATACCCATCAAATAAAATCAGAAACCTTTCAAACAAAAACTCAGAAGATTCAACCCTGTACTCTTCCCTCTAATTGAAAAAGAACTCAAAAGAATGTATGAAGCTGAGATAATTGCACCCATTAGATTTTTAGAATGGGTCTCCAATTTAGTGCCCACTAGGAAGAAAACAGGAGAAACCAGATTGTGTGTTGATTTGAGGAATCTAAACAAAGTCTCTTTAGAAGACCACTACCCCTTGCCTAAAATGGACCACATTTTGCAAAGGGTAGTAGGTGCCTCTAGAACTTCACTGCTAGATGGGTTTTCAGGCTTCAACCAGATTTTAGTTCACCCTAATGATCAAGAAAAAACTGCTTTTACAACTCCATGGGGAACTTTTAAATATGTGAAAATGCCATTTGGACTCAAGAATGCAGGGGCAACCTTCCAACGTGCAATGGAAATAGCTTTTGCTCAGGAAATTCATGATTTTCTAGTTATATACTTAGATGATCTCACTGTGTTTTCCAAATCAGATCAGCAGCACCTAGATCATCTCAAACAAGTGTTTTTAACCTGCAGAAAATATGGTATATCACTAAATCCAAAGAAGTCATTATTTGGCCTAGAAGAAGGCAAACTGTTAGGTCACATAATCTCAAGAGATGGCATCAAAATTGACCCTGACTGAATACAAGCCATCTTACAAATACCACATCCTAGAAATGTCAAGGAACTCCAAGCTTTCCTAGGGAAAATTAATTTTCCAAGAAGATTCACACCCAACTTGGCTGAACTAATAAGATTGTTGAATAATATGTTGAAAAAGGATTCCAAGGTCAAATGGACATTAGAAGCCAAATAGGCATTTGAAGAAATCAAGATAGCCTTAACCAAAACACCAGTCCTCACAAGCCCAAAATTTGACAAAGACTTCATGATATTTTCATTTGCATCTGAACACACTATTGTTGTTGTTTTGCTACAGAAAGATGACCAAGGATGTGAAAAACCCATAGCCTTCTTTAGCAAAGCACTCAGGGATGCACCTCTAAAATACCCAATCATGGAAAAACAGGCTTATGCACTTGTGAAAGCCATCAAATATTTCAAAGTCTATGTACTATACTCTCATATAATAGCTTATGTGCCAAACGCTGTTGTCAAAGATATCCTAACCCAAGAGGGGATTGAAGGCAAAAGAGGTAAATGGATTGCTACTATATTAGAGTATGATATTGAGATAAAACCTACAAAGCTCATAAAAGGTCATGGTTGGGCTAAACTCTTGACTGAAACCAATTGCCAAGCCCGGGTCTTCCTAGAATCACCTTGGTATGCTGATATTTGTTATTTATTATTAAACTTGCAGGCTCCTCTAGGGTTATCCAGAACAAAGAAAAAAGGTTTATAAAAATGAAATCTTTAAAATTTTTTATTTTAGATGGTTCTCTCTTTTGGAAAAATCATGAAGGTGTTTTATTAAATTGTCTGATAAAAGATGAAACTGACAAAGTGCTCAAAGAATTTCATGCAGGGGACTGTGGTGGACATTTGTATTGGAAATCAACTGCTGATAAAATCCTAAGGGCTGGATTTTACTGGCCCACTTTGTTTTCTGATGTCAAAAAGTTTGTTACTACTTGCCATAAATGTCAAATCTTTGAAGGCAAGAGGAAACTTCTGCCTCTACCCCTTAGACCAATTTCCACTGAAAGACCATTTCAGCAATGGGGTTTAGATTTCATTGGGGAAATTCACCCTCCCTCTTCTGGCCAGCATAAATGGATTTTAACTGCCACAGATTATTTCACCAAGTGGATAGAGGCCATTCCTTGTAGACAAGCCAATGATTTAGTGATCATGCAATTTTTAGAAACCAACATCCTGTCAAGATTTGGTTGTCCTGAAAAGATTATAACAGACAATGTTGCTGCTTTTAAATCCAAGAGGATGATCAATTTCTGTCACAAATACCACATTACCTTAGGCCACTCCACAACCTATTACCCTCAGGGTAATGGTCTAGCTGAGTCATCCAATAAAAGCCTCATGAATATCATTAAGAAAGTATTGGAAGAAAACAAGAAAAATTGGCATAAGAAGCTCATAAATGCACTATGGGCAGACAGGTTAACTACCAAGAGATCCATTGGAACTAGTCCCTATGAGCTTGTCTATGGGATGGAAGCTGTATTTCCCTCCTCCTTGGGAATACCTGTAATGAAATTATTGCAAGAAGTCCAAGTACAGCCCAATGACATCCAGAGAAGAATAAATCAGACTATACATTTGCAGCAGACTAGAGAAGAGGTATATCAAAGATCTCAAGTGCTACAAGAAAAACTTAAGAAGATATTTGATAAAAGGGCTAAGGCAGAGGATTTCTTCATAGGGGAAAAAGTTCTGAAATGGGATTCTAGAAGAGAAGATAAAGGAAAACTTGGGAAGTTTGACTTCCTGTGGAAGGGACCTTTTGTTATTCAGACCTCACAAGGAAACAACACCTACTTTTTGAAAGGCATGGATGGTACAGGAGCAGAAGATGGACCAGTTAATGGTTGGATGCTCAAGCATTATTTTGATCCAGTTTGTTGATATATCAGGACTCTAACTTGTACATAAGAATGTTTAGTTTGTGCAGTTTATTACAGCAATAAGAATGTAAAGGAATGTAGGAAATTTTGAGGAACAGTCAAGGAACTGTACCACCTTTTTGTGTTACCTTTTTGGTTTAAAAAAAAATTGAAGAAGAAGACTTGGGAGCTAAAAGTATGAGAACAAACATTCAAACAAAGTATCCAAAACAGAGGTGTAATTGTTTGGATCAGCTCAAAAGAGATGTGTATATTTTACAGGGTCCTATGTACAGTTTGTTTACAGCAAAGGAAGATTTCAGAATGCAGCAAGAATTGAACATAAGGCCATCTGACCTGTTGTTCTTGACTTTTCACCAGGAAAATCCATCCCCAAGTGGAGCCAGTGTTATGCTACTATGCCAATAGGTGTCATATTTCAAGTGATGCATTTCTAACTTCCTCTCATACTTCTCCCAAAAACACTTACTAACCTCCCCCAAGGATATTGAGATCTGCTCAATACTCTTAAATCACTCCATTTCATGAAAAAACCTAAGGAAAATAGCATTCCTGCTTAATGCAAAGAAACCACATTTCTTGTGTAAAAATCCTCTTGTTCCCTTAGCCTAAGTTATCCAACTTTATAGCTTGGCACATTTTCATAAACCCATGTTAAATTACTAACACTATTATGTAAATCCCTTACAAATTCCCCTTTGCCCATATTAATATATTTTTACAATAAAACCCCTTAATGTTTAATAATCCCGCCAGTCAATTACGGACATATTTTTTGTTTACAAAGGGATTATAGGTTCATCTAGAACCATATAATAATCCTCCCCACGCAAATATTGAAAAAATTAATTAACGCCTAATTAATTAATAATTTAATCCCCCTGACAGCCAATCAAACCCGCCCCGATGTATTTAAGTCATTGTTTATATATGTGGGTCCCCCGTGCCGTAACCCTTTGCCACCTCGAGTATCCACCAACCATTGGATCTGGGCCCATTGATCGGATGGCCCACAATCATATCGCGGCACCCTTCCCCTCCGATGATTACCGCCCAGGGAGCCAGCGGTATTCCCGCCGTACCAGGGACACGCGGCGCCCTCCCGGCATGCTCGCGGCCCCTCCACCCGATACCACCTTGGCCGATAAGCAGTGCGGGCCAATACCGCTAACAGCCCTCCTGTTGACCCGTCCGCTTATGTCATCACCACATCACCCTTCCGTACCCTCCGCTACATGACAAACTATCCAGTCATGCTGATGTCACCCAACCAAAAGCGCCAAAAAGCCCACGAAGCCAATTTTTGTTCAAAAACCCGTAAAAAACGTCATTTTCATTCATTTCCATTTGTTTGTTTCCCAAGACTGTTACATGTGAAATTATGTTCAGTAGCTACTGAAGCTCTAGTCCGCCACCCCGATAAGCAAAGACTAGCATTCTGCTCTGCACATCGTCAGTCAACTTGCAATTTACTCTCGTGCGCTTCCAAAACACAGGTATTTACCCTCTTCCACCTCCTGAACCTGTGTTTTTGGTTTTTCTCTGCAAAATTGTACCTATAGGAGCCAATTTTAAACTCAAGCAGTCCATAATTGCTATACCACCCATCCAAAACTGCTCTGTTGCCCTTTTTCCCATAGAAAATTCAACCTACAGTTCAAAAACACAAAGAATTGAACAATGGAAGCCTCGGTATCCCTCAATGTCGCGCCTCTCAATGCACCTCATACGAACCAACATCATTTACCCTTGGTCGACAGAGATTTCCAAATAAGAGACCCAATTGGTTGCCAAAATCATCTGCAAACATTCTACTTAGTCAAAAACAGTCATTTGAATAATTCTGATATCTATGGAATATGGGAATCAAATATCCCCAGGTACTACCTTCCCTCAGTCAATATATTCCCAGATATTGTTCGCCACTGCTGTGCCAATTATGACCCTGTCAGTAAAGCAGTTATCTCTCCATCACAAACTGTCCTTTTCTACATAACTGCTGAGTCTATCAATGAAATGCTACAATTCCATCCAGTTCAGCCTCTTGCTCCTCTCTCCATGGGATATTTGCTGGAGAAAGGCGCTCAACTGTCCAGTGCAGAAATAGCCCGGATTACCAAATCATTCATTAAGCCAGAATGCCAGCCCCAAGGCCCACCTCCTTATTCATATGTCTCCTTCAATGAGGCTGGAAGAATTCTTCTTGACATGATATCAATAATCTTGGGTTTCAGGTCCAGTGAATTTGTGGATGAGATGGTCCTAGTTTTGTTATCCACCTTTACTCCAGGACAACCCCCTGCTATTAAGTATGATTATGCCTCTTTCATTGCTGACAAAATCCATGGTCAATTTATGAATTTGGAAAGAGAAGGAGTGTTTAAATACACAAGGTTCATATACCACCTGTTGTTGTATTATCACCCAGACATTTTTATATTTCCCATCAGGAAATTGGATGCCAAAGGAGAGAGGAGGTCTGTAATCTTTTGGACCTCAGTCTTCCACAGAATTGTTGAATCCCCTTATACCTATTGTGAATTCATTGACCTATTTATACATCCAGCCTCTGCTCTATTGATAGGAGCTCCTCCTCCTAGGCTCTCTGGTGACATAAGGAAGATTCTTCAGCTCTCCAAGAACTACAGGATAGGCGACTAGTATTTCTACCAGGATCACACTGAAATCAGGATATATGGCTGTGAGTTGTGCCCTTATAAGTTGCCCAAATATGTGCCCATGGGATTGTTTGCTCCGAAGTATTTCAGGCAACTTATTAATGCAGATTTGTCTCACTTTTGCAATGTGAAGAAGAAAGCTCAGCTGAGGATAAGAAACCAATTAGGCCCCTTTATCATTAACAAAAGAGAAGCATGGGAAGATGTTGATAAAATATTAGGGGAAGTCCTGAAATTGAAGAAAAGATTCTGGTGGGTACCATATGACCCAAATGGCTTCATATGTGAAAGAAAAGTAAAAAATCGGCTGTCAGCTTACACACATCATAGGATCCCTGAAGTAGAACAATATGCCAATAAGGATGAGTGGATAGAGGGTACATTAGTAGAAGAACTTACTCGGCAACAAAAAATGGAACAAGCTATGAAAGATTTAGAAAAGACCCTTGACCTGGACTCTTTTGGACAGGTATCTTTCAAGCTACCTTAGCAAGCCGGAGTGGGTACATCTTCTGTTGGGACTTCACAACAACCTATACAAGGGGCCAGTACACCAGTTTCAGGTTCTTCAAAAGGCAAGGAAGTGGCAGGCACAAAACAGCAAGAAATGATAGATCAGCAGGAGAAAATTCCTCCAGTACAGACCAAAGCACTAGAGATACCAGCACTATAGACTCCTCTAAATGAGGAAAAGGGTAAGAAAAGGGACAGAGAAGAAACTACACCCATCAGTGGACCTGCAGAATAGCCAGGTGATAAAAGGCAAAGACCCAATCCTCTATCTGAAGAGGAAATCATTGAAGAGACAATAGAAAGCCTTAGAGGTGAGAGGGCAACCAACCCATAGACCTCCCCAGTGATAGATACATCAACCAGCTCACACAAGTAGGAGCTGGAAAGGCACCATAGTGTGGAAGTTTCATCCACAAGGCCACCAAGCAAGCAAACCTCTGATGTCAAAAGGACATTCACAGAGATAAAGGCTAGAAATGATCCATTGAGGCTACAAATTTATGAACAATATCTTAATATGCCCCCCACAAAACAGCAAAGATTAATGTCAGCATATGACATTAAAGAAGGGAAAATGATCATGAGCTACTTCAAGCCCAAGGTGCAGCACCCACAATCAGCAGCTGATTATATCAGGACAAATCTGAAGGTCTTGGCCAAAGACATTCATCCAATAGACCAGATTGAGCTGCACAAACAGACAAGAGAAATGGTGTATTCTACACTCGCTGACAAGGCAATGCTGGCTCATAAATTACAAAACTCATTGGAGAATACCTCTGCCCAGCTAGATTTAGAGAAAGCTTCTTCTCTAGCAAAAGACAACAGGATCAAATCCTTGGAGGATATTATCATTGAACTGGGACATGATCCCAAAGATGCCAAAGGCATAAAATCATTAATAAGGAAGAAGGAAGAGGACATTGCTGCCCTAAGAAAACAGCCCAAAATGCCTCCTTCTATGCATCCACAGACAATAGATGTTGTGCAGCAGAAATCCGAGGAGGACATGATGGACCTGCTCATGAGGTTGAATGAAAGATTGAGTGAGACAGAGCAGGCATTGGAGAAAGCATTACAAGAAAATCAGGGAGAATCGGCCTCCCAGCCACCTCAAGTAACTCCAACGGCCACAACTGCTTGTCCCACAGTTATAACAGTAGTACCTTCCACTGTCCCAGCATTAACTGTAGAAATCATGTTATGAAACCAGCTCACAAAAAGATAGAAAAGAGAGATCCACGCCTTAGAATTCAGCCTCTTCGAGGGGGCAACCTCCTTTACATTACATAAATGAACAATTCTTGGATGATACAAATGAAAAACCTCCTTTCTATATATAGGAGTCTAAGGGTCCAATACAATCCAAGCCTACCTAACAATAATAATATAGGCACAAAAATAACAATAGAGGGATTCTATGGGGCACAATAGTAACAATATGGGCACTACATGGGTACAACAATATAAATAAGGGGTATAACTACAATAGTAATGGGGTAATCACTAGTATTATAGGGACCCAACATGCCCCTCTCCTTCAAAAAAGTGTTGTCCTCAACGCTTGAGTAGTTCTGGATACTTCTGCATAAAATTCTCATCCTCCCATGTGGAATCTTCAGCGGATAAGTTCTTCCACTTGATAAGATACTCTGAAATTGATCGATTTCGTAGCTGTCGAGTTCTTGTTTCTGTGACTGCTTCCGGTTCCAATATAATTTTTCCTTCCTCGTCAAGTTCTGGCAATATTGTTTGAACTGGGAGCTTGTCGCCTATAACCTTCTTTAAACATGAAACATGGAAAACTGGGTGCAATCGAGAAGCTGCAGGAAGCTCCAATTTGTATGCCATAGTACCAATCTTTTGCAACACCTTGTACGGACCATAATACTTTGGTGATAATTTATTATCCTTCTTAGCTTGCTTGAGGGACATTTGCTTATATGGTTGTAGCCGTAGGAATACCCAATCACCTACATCAAAACTTCTTTCACTGCGATGTTGATCTGCCTGTTGTTTCATTCTATTCTGTGCCAACACGAGGTTATCCTTTAAGAGTTGGAGGACTTGTTGTTGATGTTCGATGTGATGTTCCACTGCCTGAACCTTAGAATTTTCTCTTAAATATGATGTGATGGATGGTGGTTGATACCCATAAAGTGCCATAAATGGGGTCATTTTTGTTGCTGTATGGAAGGAAGTGTTATACCACCATTCAGCCAGAGGCAACCATTTGACCCATTGTGTCTGTTTATCAGATACAAAGCAACGAAGATATCCTTCCAAACATTTGTTTACTATCTCAGTTTGCCCATCAGATTGAGGATGATAAGATGAGCTATGAGCTAACTGAGTACCAAGACAAGAAAATAATTCTGTCCAAAAATTTCCAGTGAAAATGGGATCTCTGTCACTTACAATAATCTTTGGGTTTCCATGTAGCTTTTGAATTGTTTCCATAAATGCAGTAGAAACTGTACTGGCTTTAAATGGATGTGATAATGCACAAAAGTGTGCATACTTGGTAAGTCTGTCAACTACCACCATGATGACACTCTTTCCCTCAGACTTGGGTAAACCTGTGATAAAATCCATTGAAACCTCCTCCCAACGTTGGCTTGGAATGGATAAAGGTTGTAATAGACCCGGTGTCTTAATTGTTTCAACTTTATTTTGTTGGCAAACCAAACATTCTGCCACAAACTTTTGAATATCTGATTTAAGGCCATCCCAAAAAAATTCCTTCTTAACCCTGTGGTAAGTTTTTAAAAATCCTGAGTGCCCTCCTAAGGGAGAAGTGTGCAATTCCATAAGAATCTTTTGTTTTAGCTGGGAATTCTTACAGAGGTATAAGCGATCTTTGTACCATAACGAATCATTTTTCCAGCTAAATGTATCAGAATACTGGAATCTTGTTGTAGCTTTCGAATAAGTGCCCACACTTCTTCGTCATTCTTCCATTCCTCCCTTGCTTCGTTTATCCAATCTGGTTGGATAATAGAAATGGCGCACAACAATGCTTCCACATCCTCATCCTTTCTTGAGAGTGCATCTGCCACCACATTTTGCTTCCCTTTTTGTAGATGATTTCAAAGTCATAACCCAACATCTTTGTGACCCACTTTTGTTGCTCTTCAGAGGATAATCTTTGTTCTAAAAAGTATTTAAGGCTATCATGATCCGTTTTTACCTTGAAGTGTCTTCCCATTAGGTAGGGTCGCCATTTCTTAAGTGCATGGAGTATTGCCAACATTTCCTTCTCATAAATAGCTTTGCTTAAAAACTTTCCCTTGATTGGACGACTTTCAAAAGCAATGGGTCTTTCATCTTGCATTAGAACAGCACCAATTCCATTTCCTGAAGCATCACATTCCACAATAAAGGTTTTTGTGAAGTCCGGTGTAGCTAAGACCGGTGCTTGGCACATTGCCTCTTTAAGATGTTCAAAGGCCTTTGTTGCTTCCGGAGTCCATGAAAATGCATCTTTCTTCAATAATGTTGTTAGAGGTGCTGCTATTCTCCCATAATTCTTAACAAACTTGCGATAATACCCTGTCAACCCAAGAAATCCTCGCAGATGCTTTATGGATGTGGGGATTTTCCATTCCTTAATGGCTTTAATTTTGCTAGGGTCTACCTTAACTCCTTCATGAGATACAATATGACCCAAATATTCCACCTCCTGGACTCCAAAGAAACATTTGGATCTTTTTGCATATAATTGTTTCTCCTCCAATAGTTGTAGCACCCTGTCAACATGTTCAACATGATCCTTCCAAGACTTGCTGTAGATTAGTATATCATCAAAAAATACTAACACAAATTTTCTAAGGAATGGTTTGAAAATTGAATTCATCAAACCTTGAAATGTTGAAGGTGCATTGGTAAGGCCAAAAGGCATGACCAAAAATTCATAATGACCCTCATGAGTTCTAAATGCCGTTTTCGGAATGTCTTCAATCTTCATTCTGATTTGATGATATCCTGAACGAAGATCCAACTTGGTGAAGTAAATTGATCCATGCAATTCATCCAGTAATTCATCAATGACAGGAATGGGGAACTTATCTTTAATAGTGAGCTTGTTGAGCTCCCTATAATCCGGACACATGCGCCATGATCCATCCTTCTTGTGCACCAATACTACTGGAGCAGAGAAAGAACTTTGACTCGGTTGAATTATACCAGCCTCTAGCATTTCTGCAACCATACGTTCAATTTCACTTTTTTGGACATAGGGATATCTGTACGGCCTGATGTTTGGAGGAACACTTCCTGGAATCAGATGAATAGCATGATCATGATCACGCATAGGTGGGAGACCTTTGGGAGTCTCAAATACCTTGGAATGATTGTCCAGGACTTTTTGGAGATCTGGAGAAATAGATGATTCCAATGTGGAAACATCTAGCGAACATAATTGTGCAATTACACCTCTTTGCTCCTTTTTTAGAAGCTTTGTCATACCATTAGAGCTGATTATCTTTCCTGGTTTCCCTGCAATACCCCTTAATTCAACTTCCTTTCCTTCCACAGAAAATTTCATGAAAAGTTCTTGAAAATTAAAAGCTATTGTACCCAAGGATTGTAGCCATTGGACTCCTAGTACAACATCAGCACCTCCCATTGGAATGGAAAGCATTGGGCTAGTCAATACATATTCTCCCATGGATAGCTTGATATTATGGCACTTTCCAGAGCAATTTATTGTTCCTCCATTTGCAATCATCACTTGACACTCTGGTGCTGGATATAGGAAGCAATTCAATTCTTTTGCTACCCTACAATGAATAAAATTGTGGGTGCTTCCTGAATCAATCAACACTATTACCTTTTTCTTCTTGATTTGTCCTTCTATCTTGATGGTTTGAGGAGTGGTAATTCCCGCCAATGCATTACAAGATATGGTCGGATTTATTTGTTCTTCATCTAGGCTTTGTTCCTGGAATATATCCTCTTCTTTTGACCTTTCTTGCTCCTTTTCTTCTTCCTCTTCACAATCTATGTAGAATAATTTCTTCTCAGCACACTTATGACCTTTTGTGTATTTGCTATCACAATTGTAACAAAGCCCTTTTGCTCTTTTTTCTTCCAATTGTTGTGGTGTCAACCTTGTAGGTTGTGGAAGACTATGGGCAACAACACTTCCGTCTTTATAGTTGTGAATGGTATGCTTCCTAGTTGCCATAATTTTGCTTTCCATTTTTCTTGCTAACCTGAATGCCTTCTCTAATGAATCAGGTTCCCAAAGGCGCACATCATGTTGGATATTATCCTTTAAAGACCCTATGAACACATCAATCCTATGCTCCTCTGGAATATCTTTTACCCTTATGTTCAATTTTTGGAACTCCTCAATGTGCTCCATTATTGAACCCTTTTGTTTGAGACTTATCAATTGGCTAAAAAAAGTGTTGCTTTTTGTATCCTCATAATGTGCTATCAATTCTTCCGTAAAAATTGCCCAAGTGATAAATTGTTTACGAGAACAAAGCCATTGATACCATACAAACTGATTTGGTTCCAAATATAAAGTTGCCATACGTACCTTTTGTGTGTTTTGCACATTATTGAGATCGAAGAATTGCTCCATCTGTAATATCCATGTGGCGGGATCCTTGCCATCAAACTTCCTCATATCGATTTTTGGAACATGGTGAGTCTTCGATCCAACATTAGAGTCTATGGAATCATGATTAACATTTCTTTTGTTCTCATCATGAGTTTCCTTTACTACCTTTTCACCATTAGTGACCCTTTCTTGTAGCAACTTCTTCAATTCATCCATCTTATCATCCATGCCATCAATTTTAGCGTCCATGCCATCAATTTTAGCGTCAATCTTAGCTTCCATGCCCTTTATCTTAGATTCCACGCCATTTACCTTAGATTCCACGCCACTTATCTTAGCTTCTGTTAGCTTTTGTGAGCGTGACATTTGTTGCACTTGTTCTTGTAATTTTGATATATCATGTAGCATTTCTTCCTCTTCTTCATGAGTCATGCTAGAGCTTTCAGGTTCCTTACTAGGTGTTTGCATTTTCTTTCCTCGGGGCATCAGTTACCGATAATAATGCTTTACTATGCCCTTTGAATTTCGTTAAAACAAGCTTACACAAAAATTAAAAAAAAACTACACACCTTTTTTCACTTTATAGAAGCCTGATATTGAATCTGATGTATCTCTGTAATTTCGGATCATCCAATTCTAAAATTGCTACCTGTAGTAGCCTTCTGCGTCCTCTTTCCAATGCCACAAGTCTGAGCCAAATTGGATTCTCCAAGGAAGAGTTATGTGAAATCTCCCACAGTGACTTGCTTTTAGACTGGTTCAGTAGAGCGAACTTGTACGACGTGCCACGAGTCACTGTTTCAACCTTTGAATCTGAAACACACACAAAAGAAACTACAGTCCGTCCTCTTTCTGTACCTTTTTACGAAATTTCAATCCGATCCTCAGAGAGAGAGTTATGACGATTTTCCCCAGGTCACCTGTTTTGAATGTAATTCAGGAGTCTGCAAAAAGACCAACTTCCTCAGATCATATCTCCGAAAATATCACACGAAAAGCTCTGAAATTTGGACCCAAGGTTCAGCGCCAATTTTTCTCAAATGGGTTTTTTTTGCGACTTCTGAAACGTCACAGAAAAAAAGTTATAGCGAAAATGCCACGATGACCTGTTTGGAGCAGCGAAACCCTAGAATCCAAAGCTCTGATACCAAATGTTATGAAACCAGCTCACAAAAAGATAGAAAAGAGAGATCCACGCCTTAGAATTCAGCCTCTTCGAGGGGGCAACCTCCTTTACATTACATAAATGAACAATTCTTGGATGATACAAATGAAAAACCTCCTTTCTATATATAGGAGTCTAAGGAGTCCCAATATAATCCAAGCCTACCTAACAATAATATATAAAGCACAAAAATAACAATAGTGGGCTTCTATGGGGCACAATAGTAACAATATGGGCACTACATGGGTACAACAATATAAATAAGGGGTATAACTACAATAGTAATGGGGTAATCACTAGTATTATAGGGACCCAACAAATCATCATAGGAGCAACATCAACAACAACAACACCAGGTAGCAGTACAACCATGAACACAGAGCAATTAATTAAAGCCATGGAGGAATTGAAACTCCAAGTATCTGAATTAAAGCATGTCAAAGAAAAACTAGCAAAAATTAAACAAAGCTATGATAAATCCAAAATGACTGTGGCAGAAAATACAAGGGAAGTCAAAGCATTGGAGAACAAGGTAAGAGCCTTAGAAAAGGATCTCTCTGCATAAGCCTCTGGCAGAAATCAGAGGAATTTTGTGGACCAACATCATTCAATCACTTAGTGGTGTATGGAGGTCTATTTAGACCATTTATGAATAGATTTATTTGATAAAAGTAGCCCAAGTGGAAGTTCAGAAAACAAGAGCTGTATTGGGGCAAATGCTTGAGCAAGCTAACAGGCTAATCGATTTTTTGAATAACAAGACCAGTGAAGAACTGGCAGAATTGGATATCAGAGATAGAACAGGTACCATTTTGGACATCAAGAGAGTTCTAACCATGAGAAATCTAATGCAAAACTTGGACAAGAGATGTTAGGACATGCAGGTAGAAATTGACTCTTTCACAGACAAATTTACAGTCCTGAATCAAAAGGGTTTGCCAAGTCCTGTGGGAGATAATGATCATTTGATGAAGCACAAGGACTATATACACAAATTAAATACATTTTCTGTAAATCAAGCTAGTGCATCTTCAAGTACTTCAACAGAAAAAGCACTTCCATCTGGCCAGTCCCTGTATGACAGCCTGGAAAATCTTTTTTACATAGAGCATGAGGTGAAGCATTTGTTCACTATCCCACCTAATTTCTTCAGGTACACAGAGACTGATGAGACTTTAAGGAAGCTACAGAGACATCAAATACCAGGACCAGAGTGGTGGCAAAGCATGTTAGAAATCCTGTAAAATTATCATTAGTCAGATCAAAATTGTACACCATCAGCTATAAATGCGCAGAACAAAAATGAACCACGGTCCTGCAAATCAAACCGTATCACATCAGCATTTAAGGAAGTCTGGCCAAAGTAGAAAGATTAGCGCAAAGAATCCATAGAAGGCAACTGGGAGAGTGACTTACAGCACCTACCTCCAGTACTTCTCTTTAATTCGGATCAACCAGCGCAACATGAATTTATTGTACCATTTATTGTCTCCCTGTTTTCGAGACTCTCTGTCTTTATCTATGTAAGAGAAACATTAATTGTTAGCAGATATTTATTTCTATCAGATATTTTGCACAATATCTTTGCCTTTTTTTATAAATACCCCCCCAGACAAGGTATTTGGGGTTGGTTGGAGGTGGATAGTCGTAGCTGTGACTGTAATACTGAACAATTTTGGAATAAAAAGGTTGTTGGAACTAGTTTGTCTTGCTCACTGGATGAAGAATTGATGCTAGGGACCATGTTGCAGAATTATTGAATCGTTTTATGGACCAATAAGTCTCTTCTAACTTATGTTTTATAGTTTTTGTGTTTAATATATCATATATGTTTCATGATCTAAATAATAGAGAAAAAGAATAACCTAGAATTTGCTTGTTTGCACTCTATGTTCAATCTCTGTTATTATTAATCTTTTCTTTAGAATTAGCATAAACAGTGAATTCTTGAATGCTCCTGTTTCCCTCGGTTCTTTCATCTTGGATACTAGTTAAGGAATTCTTAATTACTCCTTGGCAGTAATCATCCACTTTCCCCCTGTCAACATGATGAAGGATTCTTAATTTCCCTTCACCCATTGACTCCATTCCATCAGATTTCAGCCTACAAATTGTTCCATTTTCTAATACCTCGCTCTGTGATAAATTCTCTAGTAAGAAACTTAACCCAGGAAGCCACTCTCCTCTAACTCCATCATGCCCAATTCACTGAAACTCTTCAGTTTTACCTCACTGTTCTCTTGATTCCCCATCCTTCCAACCAAAATTCAAAACAAACCTTTGCACTTCATAACTAGCCTAATACACCCTAAAACAAAGCTAAATTATAAAGAGAGAGCCCTCTCTGGATATATATTGGCTAGAATCTGTGTCCAAAAGATTGGTCTGTGGTTACCTCGGCCGTATTCCCTTTCTTACAAATTTTGGGAACAACCTGAGTGATAACAGATACCATACAAACTGATTTGGTTCCAAATATAAAGTTGCAATACGTACCTTTTGTGTGTTTTGCACATTATTGAGATCGAAAAATTGCTCCATCTGTAATATCCATGTTGCGGGATCCTTGCCATCAAACTTCCTCATATCGATTTTTGGAATATGGTGGGTCTTCCATCCAACATTAGAGTCTATGAAATCATGGTTAACATTTCTTTTGTTCACATCAAGAGTTTCCTTTACTACCCTTTCACCATTTGTAAGTATTTCTTGTAGAAAATTTGTCAAATCTGTCTTCAAATCTGCCATGTCTATCTTCAAATCTGTCTTCAAATCTGCCATGCCTCTCTTCAAATCTATCTTCAAATCGTCCGTCTTAGCTTCCAAGCCCTTTATCTTAGATTCCACACCACTTATCGTAGCTTCTGTTAGCTTTTGTGAGAGTGACATTTGTTGCACTTGGTCTTGTAATTTTGATATATCATGTAGCATTTCTTCCTCTTCTTCATGAGTCATGCTAAAGCTTTCAGGTTTCTTACTAGGTGTTTGCATTTTCTTTCCTCTGGGCATTAGTTACTGATAATAATGCTCTACTATGCCCTTTGAATTCCTTCAAAATAATTTTTCAAACCAAGCTTAAGAAACAATTTTAAAAAATCTACACACCTTTTTTCACTTTGTAGGAGCTTGGTATTGCCTCTAATGTATCTCTGTAATTTCGGATCATCTAATTCTAAAATTGCGACTTGCAATAGCCCTCTATTTCCTCTTTCCAATTCCACCAGTCTGATCCAAATTGGATTCCCTAAGGAAGAGTTATGCCAAATCTCCCACAGTGACTTGATTATAGACTAGTTTAGTAGAGCGAACTTGTACGACATGCCACGTGTCCCTGTTTCGACCTTTAGCTCTGAAAAATATATACAAGAAACTAAAGTCCGTCCTCTTTCTATACCTTCTTATGAAACTTCAATCTGATGCAAAGAGAGAAAGTTATGAGGATTTTCCCCAGGTCACTTGTTTGGAATGTAATTCAGGAGTCTGCAAAAAGACCAACTTCCTCAAATCATATCTTCGAAAATTTAGTGCGAAAAGCTCTGAAATTTGGACCCAAGGTTCAGTGCGATTTCATCTCAAATGTGCTTTTTTTTCGCTTCTAAAACATCGCAGAAAAATGTTATAGCGAAAATTCCACGATGACCTATTTGGAGCAGTGAAATCCTAGAATCCAAAGCTTTGATACCAAATGTTATGAAACCAGCTCACAAAAAGATAGAAAAGATAGGTCAACGCCTTAGAATTCAACCTCTTTGAGGGGGCAACCTCATTTACATTACACAAATGGATGATTCTTTGATGATTCAAATGACAAAACCTCCTTTCTATATATAGGAGTCTAAGGAGTCACAATATAACCCAGCCGACCTAACAATAATAATATAAAGGCACAAAAATAAAAATAGAGGGATTCTATGTGGCACAGTAATAACAATATGGGGACAATAGGGGCACAACAATATTAATAAGGGATATAACTAAAATAGTAATGGGGTAAGCACTAGTATTATAGGGACCTAACAGTTATCCTTCTAAGTCCGCTATGCGGTAGAGGTCGAGGCCCCATCATCCATAAAGCTTCCCCTTTCCTCCATGAATTCTTTCTTTTCCTTCAATATATCAAATGCAGGATATTTTTTAGTAGTCTTCCTTATCCATGTAGCTTCAACTTCATTTTTCCCATCAGCCTTATCATTCCCCGTCGTTGTTATGTTTCTTGTTACAATGTTGATGCGCGGTTGATCTTCTCTTGGCTTACGGTCGTCACTTGGACATTTGATGTAGGTTGCTGGTTTCTTTTCTCCTGCATTTTCACAATAAGGATGGGACATTCTTATATGAGATTATCAAAGGACCTATAGAAATTGTAGGTTGTCATTGGGTTCTGACAGTCTCTCGTGAAGTGCCCTGGCTTTCCATAGTTGTAACAGATAATATGACCTCATCCTCAACTGGCTCCTCCTCCTCCTCCTCATACTCATCCTTGCAATCCTTCTTGCCCAGTGTGTTGGCCTTGCTCTTCATGTGCGTGTCCTTGGGTTTGTAGTCTATAACTATCAGCAATGCACTCCATCATTAAGTCATAACTTTGGCAATTTTTCTCATCATGGCCTACTGATCTACAAAAGTTACAAAAAAATTATTTTGGGGCTTGTATATATTTATGTAATAGATAACAGTCTTCAGAGCAATGTTGACCTCACATCCTACAAATATCGCATCATAGACCTAGATTTACTGGATTAGGTGCTCCATTTGCAATATAATCTCTGAATAGGAGCATGGCCCAACTTGGTCCAAGTTTTGGGTAAAATACCCCGTGAAAGAAGGAGCAGACCACATGGAGCTGGCGAAGATATATTCATCGCACATATTTTTAGGGCTTTTGGGATGAGATAAAGCTCTTGTTTTGTAATGGGTATTAGGTATTAGTCCTTGTTCTGTGGATCCATGGTATGTGGACAATGATTTTTGTAAATATGAAATGTATTTAAGGATGTGTAATACCTTAGAAAAAGGCAATAAGGTATGTAATGAAATATCATAAGTGAATCTCTGTTTTCACATCTGTAGATTGTAGTTTTGGAGAAGGCTCCACAAGTGAGTGCGCGAAGACCTTGAAGAGTCTGCAACTGAATGCACATACCACTTGCAGCTAGGTATGCAAGTCAGAGAAGTGAATGTAATTGAAGGTATGTTTAATAAAGAAGAACTTTTGGTGAGTGTTGTCTCTATACATGGTATTTGTCTACTATTATGTATCTGATTATGTATGTTTTTCACTGAATTATGCGAAGCATTGTAAGGTATACTGTTATTTGTAGAGTTTATGTGTTTCCGTTAAATTAATCATATGCACAAAGTTCTTATGCATGCAAAGTTATAAGATTGATATAAAATAGAAGTAAATACATGGCGCCACTTTGGGGATATCCCTTCGGTTGCAGAAACTTGGGTTTTCAAATTCCCATAACTACTTCAGGTGAGATTGCCATCTTCTTTCTGGAAAGGGCTAGTAGTTCAAGATTTCGTTGGTACATAACACACTCTAAAGCTGGGTCAAGCCCCCTCAAAACCAAAAAATGGTTCTATTATCGAGACTAGGATCTACTTAAATGGATATGATTTGTCATTTGTCGAACAAAGAACTCCAAGAGTGGGTCAAACAGAAAGAAAGAGAATTTGTAGAAAAGAGAATAGAAACCCGCATTTATCTACTGAATCTTGGTTGTAGAGATATATCTTCGAAGATCAATACGAGATTTTCTTTGGTTTGTTCCACATTGAATTGCTTGAGTGGATATCTAGGTTAGCTAAGCATAAGAATTGTTTCAAAGGCAAAGAACATAAGGAGTGGAACCGTGATTTAATAGAGTAGCTCAAGAGAATCGATAATAATATATCAAGGCCTGTTGATTTTTGGATCAATAACATTCTAGGAGGATTTATCACTGAGTTCATGATTGACCAAATCGTGTCCTATAGCGAAGCTGAATGAATATTCTTCAAAGGACCACAAGGTAAGTTCTTAAATTCTTTGAAGCTCTGGGTTAAGATTTTATTGTCCGAAAAAGGGATTATGTGGATCCAGTTAGATTAATGTTTGGGAAAAAAAGAAATAAACTAGAACCAAGAGCTACGTGAAGTGGAAAACGATATAGAATAGATCCGAATAATTTTATCGAGGTTAACTATATCCCTCTATTGGGATCTGAGAATGAAGAAGAAAGAAGTAACCCTACAACCCCGCGATATTCCCCCACCCATCCTCAAGGTGTGTAGAAGTCAGGGGCTGAAAGGCTTCTTTGGGATTCCACATCCATACACCCCTCTCACACCCCATCCCCTTCCCCATACTTTCCCTACACCTCCACCTCCACCACCCTCTCCACCTAGCCCTCTGAGAAGAAGAATGGTTGATGACATTAAGCTACTTGTGTTTAGAGGACTGGGAACAAAAGGACCCTGAACAGTTTTGGTTCATAGATGATGTAGTATGGATGGAAAGACATATTAATAATGATGATGTAAAGAAGGCACAACTCGTCACATCACTGAGGGAGACGGAACTGACGTGGTATATGAAATACTCCACGAGTAAGCCGAATGATACATTTGATGAAATAAAGAAAGCCTTGGTAGCAGAGTTCAAGAAGCCAAAATTAGAATCACAGTGCATCATTGAAAGAAATCAAGAAAGTACTAACTGAATCTGTGGGGGAATTGGATCAGCGGTTGAAGGTTTTGATGGGTTAAGTGAGCTTTAAGATACCCCCGTAGTAGCATAAGGAATGGTTCATAGTCTTACTAATACCACATATTAGGTTACCATTGACACAACAGAAGATCGTCATGCAAGTTGAATCATTGGAGATTGAGATGAAGTTGGAAGCTTCGTTGGTTGGAGATACTCATGCAAGAGTATAACAAATACAAAATCAACTAGCTATGTTGACACTAGAATTGCAAGATCTAAAGAAGGGAAAAGAAGTCAGGCCAGAAATATCAGAAGTGTGGTGTACGAAGTGCAAAGCGGAAGGTCGTTATAAGGATCAATGCCCCATATTCAGATTATACTGCAAGTGGAGCACCTAATCCAGTAAATCCAGGTCTGTGGTGCAAGATTTGTAGGACATGAGGTCAAAATAACTCTGAAGACTACTATCTATTACATAAATATATACAGACCTCGAAGCAGCTGTTTTGCAACTTTCGTAAATCAGTAGACCATGATGAGAAAAATTTTCAAAGTTATGACTTAATGATGGAGTGCACTCCTGATAGTTATAGACTGCAAGCCAAAGGACACACACATGAAGAGAAAGTCCAGCACGTTGGTCGAGGAATATTTCAAGGACAAGGAGGAGGAGGAGGAGGAGGATTTGTTCGAGGATGAGGCCAGATTATCTGTTACAGCTGTGGACATCCAAGACACTTCGTGAGAGACTATGAGAACCCGACTATAACCTACAATTACTATAATTCCTTTGATCACATCATAGAGGAATGTCTCATTCTTATTGTGAAGATGTAGGGGAAAAGAAACCAGAAGCCTACATAAAATGTCCAAATGATGACCGTTGAGCCAAGAGAAGATCAACCGCACAGCAGAATTGTAACGAGAAGCAGAACCATGACTAGGAATGATAAGGCTGATGGGAAAAATGAAGTTGAAACTACATTGATAAGGAAGGCTACCAAAAAGGCTCCTACATTTGATTTCTTGAAGTAAAAGCAAGAATTTATGGAGGCAAGGTGTAGCTTTATGAATGATTAGGCATTGACCTCTACCACGCATCCGACTCAAAAGGACAACTATGAGATAGTACCAGTTGTGACATACGCGGTGGCTCTGAATGTCTTGAAGTCTTTTATACAGACCTGCATGACGTTGTTGATGAATCATAAGGTTGTGGAGGGATTACAAGAATTGATATAATCTTTTAATTCTAAGGAGATACCACAAAGGGAGATGCACAGAGTAAATAATCTATATATACACAATAAGAGGACAGGAAAAGAAATGAGGCTTACAACGCAAATTGGAGAGTATGACATGGATCAAGTTATCTTAGATCTGGGATCTGATGCCAATGTCTTTCCAAGGCAGACTTGAGAATCGATGGGTAAGCCAAAGTTGCAGGTGGTTTGCACGCTCAGCTATAAACTCTTCAAGGTCTCTACACACTCAGTTGTGAAGCCTTCTCCAAAACTACAAACTACAAAAAAGAAAACATAGATTCACTTATGATATTTCATTACATTCCTTATTGCCTTTTGCTAAGGTATTACACATCCTTAAATACATTTCATCTTTACCAAAACCATGCTCCACATACCATGGATCCACATAAAGAGTAATAATACCTAATACCCGTTACAAAATAAGGGCTTTAACCCATCCTTAAAGCCCTAAAAATCCATGTGATGAATATATCTTCGCCAGCTCTAAGCAGTCTGCTCCTTCTTTCGTCGGGTCTTTTACCCAAAAATTGGACCAAGTTGGGCCATGCCCAACAATTGAAAACAAATTTCTAGCTATAATACACTCAAGAGAAGAGTTGAAGAATATTCCATACCTATACCTACATGATGGTTGCTGGAGATGCATGCATGTTGCTGGTAGGCTTCATATCATGATGGGTTGAAGGTGTTGATTTCCTTTGTTTTTTTATGTACAAGTATTCATAGCATCATGATTCTTTGAATGATAAGTTTTTTGTGTGTAGGCTTCTTCCCAACATTCAATCTATTGTTACAGTGGATGGATTAACTGCTGGTGTGCCCCTTCTCACTTCAGAAATGGCTTCATGATAATTAAGGTAGCTGGATCTTTTACTTTGTGGGTGGAAAAGAATGATTATCAGATTTTGATGTGATTGTGCAGGCTCCTATAGGAGGAATTTCCTCTTGTAGTAGTCACTTAATTCTTCTTTGAGCCTTATATTTCATATAAAACTAAGGGAAAGTCAGAAAAGGTACAAGGACAAGACTAAAATCATTAGGAGGTGGTGTAGGAGGTGGAAAAGTTGGCTAGATGAGTGGATGAGTGATGAAAGTGATGGTTGGGGGCATTTGTCAACCTTACCTAAAGAAGACATGACCTTTTGACCCTTTCCTCCAATTAGATATGCCTCTTGTAGCATTTCGGGCTCCTCATGTAGAATTTCATGCTCCTGTAGCATTTCAAAACAGTCTCTTGTGATCTCTCATACGGTAGACTATATCGACCTGAAATATTTTGAGAATGTTTCCATCATTCTTATGCACCTCCCCATAAAAAATCTTGGCCAATGGATGCATGAATCTCGAGAAAAAATTAAAAATGGTTTCAGGTGATGGAGGCCAATTTCTCAAAAAGTGTGCATTGGAATTTGTTGAAATTTCGTGAGCATGTTACCATCATCCATATGTATCTCCCCATGAAACAAATCGTCCAATGTATGCATGGTTTTCAGGATATGGTAAAAATAATTTTCTGCTCTTTGTATTTTGGCCTCATATAGCAAAACAAAACCCTCTTGTAGCATTTTAGGACAATGATGAAAATAAATGGGAAAGGCTTGGAATTGGTGGGTGGATGCTGGAAATGGATTAGGGTGATGGATTGACATGGCCTTGGTACTTTTGGAGCATCTGAGAAAAGGAGGAGAAAGTCCAAGTTTGACTTCCTTTGACTAGATTTTTGACCAAAATTTTCTTTTGGTGCTAACTTGTTTTTGTTGCTTGTAAAGGTTAGAGAGCACCTGCATTCATCAGAGAGAGATACATGGAGCAAAGATTTTTTTCATTTTTTCATTTTTTTTCTTTTATGTCTACTAGCTTCCTCAATGAGGTTTTAAACTAGTAGCTCTGCCTAAGTGCCTCAAAGGAGGTTTTCACTTAGGATATTTTATTTTTCTCATTTTTCAACCCATTGACCACCTCATGGATGGTTTCAATCAATGAGCCAACCTTAGGCACCTCAAAGGAAGTTTTCACCTAAGATTTTATTTTTCCTCTATTTTTTTCATTTTTTTTAATTTGATTTTTTATCCTACTCTACTTGAATAAAAAAAATCTCTTTCGAGTATAGAAATACTTCCAATGGAGCCATGTGCACATCAAGATGACAAAAAAATTGATGTGTAGGCTTGAACTATATGCTTTGACATGTACCCAAATTTCAGAGACCAAATGCTTTGACTTTGACGATATCAACCACAATTGAAGAAGAGAGTGATGCACCATCTTTTTTATTTTCTGGAAGAAAACTCAATATAGATTTGATTCCCTTACTTCGCTTGCTCATCTATCATTCTTGATGTATTATTCTACCATGAAATTCAAATCTTCCTCTTTTTGCAGATTATTCTCTTGAACACATGGAGGATCTGATGGTAAAAATGAAGGAACTTTCTTAGTCTCTGATTCTGATGTCTACTCTTCATCAAGTGTGTTAGGATATTCCGACACATAGGAAGTAGTTAAGTATAACTTGATCTAGTATAGAGTTAGGTAAAGTGTGTTTCTTTACTATGTACTTTTTGTAACTGACAATCCGACGACCACGATATGTAGTGATCCGACGGTTCATTCTCTCCTCGGTATTACCAACACTTGATTCGTGGCTTAACACCCGATTAGTCCATGATATCTATTTAAAGAGCATGGAGGGTCATTTGTGGGGTAACCGTCCATGAGAGAAGCTTATGTAAATTTTCATTCTTTTATTAATAAATTGCCTGAAGTGGCCACGTTGGCTCAAGCCGTGGACTGTTTCCCTCTTTGAGGGTTTTAACCACGTCAAAAATACTGGTGTATTGATCTGTGATCTATTTTTGAACAGTGTCCTTTGGTGTTCTGTCTAAGGAACTTACCCTGTAAATTCCTACATGGTATCAAAGCTATTTGAGGGTCGCGTTTGTTGGTGATCCAAATCTGAAGCCGGTAGAACTGCATCCGACTACCGTTTCCTAGATCTACTATTTCTGACTGCTTTCTGGCCAAGAGGACTGCTCTGTTGTGTTAGGAGCATCTGTTCCAGTGAGGAACCCCTTTCGTTTCACGCAAAAAGGTTTCTGGTAGCCCTAGCTACGTCATTTTTAAGATCGGGAGGTATACAATGTTTTTTTTTGCAGTTTTTCGTTATTTTCTCTCTGTTTATTATTTCGGTTTATTTAGCTCCTTTTTTATTACCGAATCTATACCTTTAATTTATATGTATGCTCTTTTCCCTGTGACTCTGCGTGATCTGGGCAAATCAGAAATAGAGAGGAAGGATTTTTCTCATGCGTATGCTCTTTTCTGCCGCACCTTAATGTGATCTCGGAAAATCAGAAACATTGAGGAAAATATTTAGTTTCCGGGTAAAGCTAACTTCAAGCTGTGAGGTTTGTTTTTTCTTGTATGTCCATGTTGGGTTTTTTGTTTTCTGTTTTGTAGGGAAAAAGAGTTTTCTCAAGTAAGCACGCAGCCCAAAGCTTCAGTGACTAAAAAAAAAAAAAAACCCTTCCTCTTTTCCAAAATTACTAAACTTTTAGTTTAGCTCACTTGGTCCAAAGCTACTTTATGAGAGTAGAGGTCTTGAGTTCAAGTCTTCTTTTTGTTGAGCTAATTAGATTAAGTTTGGAAAGGGGGCGGATTTTTTTTTTAAATATAACATTATCATTCATTTCCGCACATTCCCGCACTTCGTCGACATCTTCATCAACTTTTCTTCAAAAAGCCATAACTTCTTCATCCGGAAGCCGTTTTCAGAGCTGTTTTTTTTTAACCAGCCTAATTTTTCGAGATCTTTCCATTGGAACACTTAGTTTCAGCATCTATAGCTTTAGTTTCTGTTAAAATAGAAATTTTATGCCAAGTTATTCTTGACAGCACCAACTACTTCCAATGGTGGTCCTACATTGTGGATTTACTTAGAAGTAAAGGTCTCTACAGAATAGCCTCAGGCCAAGAAACCAAACTGAAAGATGAAGATAAGGTAGCTAAATGGAAAAATAGGCAAGATCAAGCACGTGGGTTGATAGGGATGTTTATTTCTCTAGATCTTAGATTCAATATTGTAGAACTTGATACTCCTGAGGAAGCAATGAAATAGATCACTAAAGTTTTTGGAATTAAAAATGAACTTAAAGCCCATCAACTCGAAAATGAGTTGCTTACATTCGACCCCAATAATTTTTCTTGCATTGAATATTTTTTGTCCAAGTTCAAGACCCTTAGACTTCTCTTGGAAGTTTTTAAGGTTAAGAAAGAAGATAGTAACCTTATCTATTCCATTCTTACTAAGTTGGGACCAGCCTATTCTGTGTTTGTTTCCACCTTCCATTCTACAAGAGAAGCCTTCATTTCTCAAGGACAAGCCTACAAGTCCCCTTCCTTTGATTCCTTTTGTGATTCTTTAATAAGAGAACAAGAAAAACTCTTACACCTTGGTCTTCTTAATCTTGGAAACTCTTCTAAGAAAGCGTTAGCCGCCCAGTAGCAACCAAATTCAAAGAATCCTAAGAAGTTGTATCCTAAAAGGAATGGTCCTAAACCAAAAAAGGGTCCTAAGAAATTTCAGCCTCAAAATGAAAAATCATTTCAACAAAATGATAAGACAAATAAAAACAAAGGGAAGAAGACTGATAGACATTGCAACTTTTGTAATCGAGATGGCCACTTAGAATCCAAATGCTTTAAGAAGATGGAAGCCTTGGAAGCAGTAATGAAGAAGCATAACATCCATTTGGAGCACTCTTCAACTTCAACTTCATCTTCAGGAATATCACTTTCTGCATGTGGTTGTCAAGCATCTCGGTCTGGCTATGCACTAAATGTATCTTCTTCTTCTCACTCTCATGAGTGGCTCATTGATTCTGCAGCTTCTTATCACATGGTCAAAAACAAAACCATGTTTTCTTCTTTAAATGATTGTAACACCAAAAAAATATATGTTGGTGATGATAGATCTCTTAGTGTTGTAGGGACTAGAACTGTTCATATAGACAATGGTCAATTTAATGATGTATTATGTGTTCCAACCTTATCCTGCAACCTTCTATCTGTATATCAGATAACTCATTCAGGTGAAGGTAAAATCATTGAATTTTCACCTCACGATGTTGTAATTAAGGACCTAAGAGATCCTAGATAGATTTTAGCTACTGGCATTGCTGATGATTCTGCAAGGTTGTATAAGTTTCACAACTTTGGGTCATCAAATCTTCCCTCGGTATTTGTTGCTCATAACGATGAAGTGAGCAAACTTTGGCATGAGCGATTTGGTCACTTAAACTATCGCTCCCTTCAGAATTTATGTAAAGAAAATATGGTGACAGGTCTTCCAATGGTATCTTGCAGAGATGGTGTTTTTTCCGGATGTGTGCTCGGAAAACATCATTGGGATAGTTTTGAAAAACGTGCCTCTTGGCACGCCTCAGCCCCTTTACAGCTTGTGCATAGTGATTTATGTGGTCCACTTCCAGTTGTTTCATTCTCTGGCTACAAGTATTTCTTAACTTTCATTGATGATTTCTCCAAACGCACTTGGGTATACTTATTAAAACTCAAGAGTGAAGTATTTAACATGTTCTTGGCCTTTAAGGCCTTTGTTGGAAAACAATCTGGACATCAAATTCTTAAGCTAAGATCTGATAATGGCAGAGAATATGTTAACAACAAATTCATCAACTTTTGCATTGAGAATGGAATTCAAATGCAACATACTGTTCCATATACTCCACAACAAAATGGTGTAGCTGAAAGGAAGAAACGCACCTTAAAGGAAATGGCTAATTGTATGCTTCAATCTAAAGGACTTGGTCTTAATTTTTGGGCAGAAGCAATTAACTGTGCAAATTACATAATAAATCGCACTCCTACTAAGGTTTTAAAGAATATCACTCTAGAAGAAGCATGGAGCTCAATTAAACCAGATGTAAGTCACTTTTGTGTTTTTGGAAGTGAAGCATGGGCCCATATTCCAGATGAGAAACATAAAGCTTTAGAACCTAAGAGTGAAAATTGTATTTTTGTTGGATATTCTGAAGATGTCAAAGGATATAGACTTATTCCACTTAAGTCCAAAAATTTTATCATTAGAAGAGATGTAAAGTTTGCTGAAAATATATCGGCCTACGAGCCTAGTTCGGCAGATGTGCCACCTCTCCCTATCTCTTCTACTTTTGAAAATATTTCTTCTTCAGATGATGAAAGCGAGGATGACAATCCTCCCCCACCTTCTCAAGATCCTCCTTCATCTCCTCAGCTTCCAAAATGGGTCCGTGCTACTCGGTATGCAGCAGGTGATCTTGTCGATGATCCTACAGATCAGCAACATACACGTTCTCAGTTTGATAGAGCCTCTTCTTTACTGGCTCAAGCTTCAGTGAATTATGATCCTGACACCTTTGCCGAAGCCTCAGGGCATCCAGATTGGGAAGCAGCTATGAATGAAGAATATCATTCATTATTGTCAAATGATACATGGGATCTTGTTCCTCTACCAAAGGGACGAAAACTTGTTAGATGCAAATGGGTTTACAGAACCAAGTATGGACCAGATGGCAAAGTTTATAAACATAAAGCTCGTCTTGTTGCTAAGGGTTTTTCACAAGTTGAATGCATTGACTACACTGAAACCTTCTCCCCTGTTGCCAAAATGAACTCTATCCGCCTTGTTCTTTCCCTTGTTGCCTCTTTCAAATGGGAAGTCCATCAGATGGATGTTAAATCTGCCTTCTTGCATGGGGACTTGCATGAAGAAATCTATATGGAACAACCTATTGGCTTTATACAAACAGACTCCAACCTTGTATGTCGGCTTAAGAAATCCCTTTATGGTCTCAAGCAAGCTCCTCGAGCTTGGTATGCCAAAATGGATAACTTTCTTTTAGAAAATGGCTTTTCTAGGTGTCATTTTGACAATACTGTCTACACCAAGAAAGTGGGCAAGTCTCTTATCATTCTTGTTCTTTATGTTGATGATCTTATCCTGACTGGTAGTGATCCCAACCTTATAAACCATGTGAAGTCTAGCCTTAAAAGGAAGTTTGAAATGACAGACTTAGGACACTTACATTATTTTCTTGGTCTTCAAGTCTTGCAATCCAAGGAAGGTATTTCCCTTTCCCAGTCCAAGTATGCCTGTGATATTCTACGCCATTTTTACATCGAAGATTGTAAGCCAGCCCCTTCTCCCTTTCAGTCTGGAGTCAAACTTTCAGTCACTTGTACTTCTCCTGAAGTTGATGCTACCTTATACCGTCAACTTGTAGGAAAACTTTTGTATCTAACCCATACTCGTCCTGACCTTTCCTTTGTTGTTGGCCTTGTTGCTCGGTTTATGCAAAACCCACATGAAAGTCATTGGAAAGCAGCTAAAAGAATACTTCGTTATGTTCGAGGTACAGTTCAATTTGGGATTCATTACAGTGCCGAAGCAGCTCCTCTATTGGTTGGTTTCACTGATTCCGATTGGGCTGGTGACCCTGATGATCGGAAGTCTACTGCAGGTTATGTGTTCACTCTTGGTTCAGGACCTATTACATGGGCTTGCAAGAAACAAGGTGCCATTTCTCTTTCTTCAGCAGAAGCAGAGTATCGTGGTGCCATAGAAGCTAGTAAGGAAGCCTTGTGGCTTTGTCAGATCCTGCCAGAGTTTAGCTTTCAGCAGCAGCATCTGACTACACTCTGGTGTGATAATCAAAGTGCCATTCAACTATGCAAAGATCCAGTCCAACATCAGCACAGCAAACACATTGAACTGCACATGCACTTCATCAGAAATCTCATTCATGACCATGTTCTTGAAGTGCAATATTGTTCAACAGATGATCAAGTTGCAGACATCTTTACAAAGCCTCTCACAGAGGCAAAGTTTACTAAACTTCGATTTATGGTTGGAGTTCAAGAAGTTGTCACTAAGGGGGGATAGGCTCTAGTCACTCCTTTCTTCTCCTATTGTGTCATATTTGTACATCCTTCAATCCTATCCCAAGTTGTTCTTAAGGGAGGATGTTAGGATATTCCGACACATAGGAAGTAGTTAAGTATAACTTGGTCTAGTATAGAGTTAGGTAAAGTGTGTTTATTTACTATGTACTTTTTGTAACTGACAATCTGACGATCACGATATGTAGTGATCCAACGGTTCATTCTCTCCTCAGTATTAC